>OX101737.1:13762853-14029207 GCA_944452665.1 Stenoptilia bipunctidactyla | reverse complement strand
TTTACTAGGTGGCTCTAGTTTCTTGAACAAAATTTCATACGTTCCAAATCTTTCAGAAAAAACCGCGAAATAAAAGTATTTCTACTTGACGCTAGATAGCGAAACACGTTTCGCGGCATAAAAATCACCTAGGCAACAATTAACAATCTGATATAAATAATTGGAAAACAAACAATTTATAAAAAATAATAATGAATGATTAGTTAATTTTAAGCTTCGTGGTTAGTTAATTTTATTTGGATTGTCAATGTAATTCTTTTATAAAAGTATAGAAAACTAAATTTTACATCGAAAAGCAATGGAGGATTTTTTTTTAATATCAACGCGTGTACATACTTCGCAGAAGTCAGCGACGAACTGACGCCAGCGCCTCTAGTGCGGAATAGCTTAAACTATAGCTATTCCGTGTATTCGGCTGTGACGTCACGACAACCCAAATTGAAGCTGTGCATCTTTGCTTACAGCAGCTCTACTATATATCTGCTATGTAGTAGTATCTGTCTTAGCTACTTATCACTTTAGTTTTACGCCATCTGTTATCGAATAGATTTCATCAAAAGCTAACAGCTGTTTGTAGGGTTGACACTTAGATATATTGATCTAAACTTTGAACTTGTTTTTCGGCCGAACCGTAAGGATGACAAATTTGTGTTACTGTTACTTATAAACTAAATCACTAAACATACAATTCCCTTGAGTATTATCTCTTCATTATGTTACACGTTGTAGATACTTCATAATTTAAATCTCTAGTGGATTTTTCCACGATGTCTATTTGATTGTAAAGTCAGACTCCTTCGTAATCCGCTTAAAACAATTGCATATGGTGGGTTTCAATATAGTATCTATATCTCAAATACTTCGGGACAGCGGCAGTGAGGATGAAATTGGCTACACACGTCTTTGCCAGTGAGTACGAAACCGACCGTACAACAGACTGCTCGTTGTTCGGAGATGCCGCCGACACTCACAAAACAGCAGCAAAATAGGCATTGTTTTGGCACTTACTACGATGCCACCTAACCAGAGACGAAAAAGGAAGACCTAGGTTAAAAACTGGTTGATGAAACGTCATGAACTTAGCCACATGAACGTGATGAGACATTTAGAAGCAGATGATTTTTGAAACTTTTTAAGAATGGATTTTGAGTGTTTTGAAGAGCTCCTTAATATGGTGACACCGTTAATACAGAAACAGGATACCGTAATGCGAGAATCCATAAGTCCCAGAGAACGACTTACAGTTACTTTACGTTTCCTAGCAACTGGACAAAGCTATGAAGATTTAAAATTCAGTGCCGTAATATCGCCGCAACTTTGTCCATAATGATTCCAGAGACATGTTCTGCTATCTTTAAATGTTTGAAACACTTCATTAAGGTAAGTAGACTGAATTCTTATAGAATAATTAAAACATCCATTTAAAAGCATTATTTTATTTATTTATCTAGTTAACGATATTGAAATTTCAGGTATCCCTGAACGATCAGGTGAAAATTCGTATCACACTGTTTGTACGCTTGCGAATAAGCTTGGCATTACCTTGGATCCTATAGACGTGGTCAGCGTTCAACGGAATGGAGGTATTCGTCGTAATCAAAACTCAGATAACCTAAGGCCTCGGAATATAATCGTCAGATTATCACGACGGTTAAAGAAAGAAGAATTTCTGAAGAATGCCCGAGTTCGGAGGAACATCACAAGTACTGATATAGAAGTTCCCGGAGATTCACATAAAGTGTATATAAATGAAAGATTAACTTCAAATAATAGAAGGATTTTTCAAAAAACAAGGGAAAAGGCACGTCAAGCTAAGTGGAAATTTGTTTGGACTCGCGATGGCACCACTTTCGCTCGTAAAGAAGAGAACCAGCCTGTATTTCGCGTAAAAAGGGAAGAAGATTTAGACCGCCTTTTTTGAAAGTTCTCTTGTTAGCAAATCCATTTTGTAATTGTATATTGTCATTTACGTATATTTTATTCCATACCGCACAGTCTGTGATTGTTTATTTGTACGTAAATTCAAAAAATATTATGTCTTTGTGTCTAATCTACAGTAATGATCCACTTTACAAATTATCAGTTCAAATTTATTTGTATTCTAAATTGATTTACACAATTTTATATATATTATTTTTTTCTTCAATATTTTTACCCATATTATTTATTTATATGTACTTTTTATCCCTTATCAAATTACACAATATAACATTTTATTCTATTCATAATTGCCCTTTTAGCTACTTCTTATTAGTTTTTGGTCTTGGTCACAGTTTAAAATATGTTGCGTGTCTAGTGTATTTTATGGTCAATAATGGTTAAAAATGAAAACGTCAAAGTTGGTTTTTTGAACCCTGGCTCCCTCGGAAACAATCACGAAGAGTTTTTAGTCGCATTAGAACGCCATGATGTTGATATAATGGCAATCGGCGAGACATGGCTCAGACCCGGTGAAGAGGCGCGCGCTCCTATGCCTTTTGAATACCGCTTACGACATGTTCCACGCCCATCTGATGTCCTGAACGGCCGTGGAGGAGGCGTCGGATTTTATTTGAGGAAAAACCTGAGTTTCCAAATTATAAACAATGTAAATACCTCCATCGAGCAAATGTGGATATTAGTAAAATTTAAATGCATCGACATTGCAATAGGAACTGCCTACCGTCCACCTTGGTTCGACGTGGATAAGTTTCTGGATACTCTCACTGATACTATAGTAAGTTTACCCTCGGACAAAATTTTGTTACTTGGTGACTTTAATATCGACTGTCTCCATAAAGATAATGCTAAATTTGCTAAGTTCAATATATTTTTGAATACTAATGGAATTCAACAACACATAACTTCTCCTACACACTTTACCGAAACTAGTGAATCACTTATAGATGTTGTTTGTTCAAACTTTAATTTAACTAACGTTAATGTTGATTACATTCCGGACTTAAGTAAACATGCATTTATAACCTGTGATATAAAAATTAAAAAGGAAAGGGTGAAACCACAGTTATTTTCTTGTAGATGTTTGAGTACGATTGACATAAAAGAGTTTACCTCAACGATTGACCAAGTAAATTGGACTGACATTACCTTCGACAGAGATGTTAATCGAACAGTAGTTGAATTTAACAGAATCATACTATCAGTTTTTAATATTCATGCACCTATTTTAAAAAAGAAATTAAAACACAAAACCAAGCCATGGATTACCTATAACATAAGATTTATGATCAGTTTACGCGATAAGGCTTTTAAACGATTTCGCAAATCAAAATCTCAGTCGCATAAAACTTATTACAAAGAGCTTAAATCGTTAGTCAATAGATCAATTCATTTTGAAAAAAAGGCATTTTTTAAATTTAATATAAATAATAACATCAAAAACCCTAAGCTACTTTGGAGGAATCTAAAAAATACAGTTTTACCCACAAAATCTGAAATTAGTCTTCCATCACATTTTAATAACCCTAACGACATTAACAGCCATTTCTTAAATGTGCCAGGAAATTTAATTACTAATATTTCAACTTTGACATTTTATGAACATCATAGGTTTAATAATGCTACTTTTTCGCTTAATACTGTATCTTCTTTTTATATAGGTAAAATATTAAGTTCCATAAACTCAAATGCGGAAGGATGTGACCAATTGACCCTCGAGATGTTACATTTAACTCTTCCACATACATTAGAAATTATTTCGACAATAATTAATGCATCCATATCAACCAGCACTTTTCCCGATGCATGGAAAACTGGCATCATACGTCCTCTTCCTAAGAAATCTGATGCGTGTACAGTTACTGATCTGCGACCGATTAGTATCCTGCCATGCTTATCGAAGGCTACTGAAAAAGTAGTTAGCACCCAATTGCAGCAATTCATGTCCAAAAATAATTTACTTCCTGAGATGCAATCTGGATTTCGAAAGGGACACAGTACTTCTACAGCGCTACTAGATGTAACTGATAACATCCTGGTTGCTCAGGATGCCGGCATGTGTACTATTCTTGTCCTGTTAGATTATACCCGCGCATTCGATGCTATAAATATAGACTTGTTACTGTCTAAAATGAAATATTATGGTTTTGATGCTCCTACAATCCAATGGTTTAACAGTTACCTTAGCAACCGCAAACAATTTGTCAAATACACACTTGATGACGGCCGAACATACACTTCCGAGGTTGTTGAGGTTGGTAGGGGTGTTCCACAAGGTTCTATTCTGGGTCCACTACTTTTTGTGTTATATTGTGCGGACGTCATCAAATGTTTCGAACACTGTAATTTTCATATATACGCTGATGACATACAAGTTTATATTTCTTTCAGGTCAGAGGATTACATGAACGCAGTCCATAAACTTAATTGCGATCTTAAGCGTGTCGAAACTTGGTCTTGTGAACATTCTCTGATTCTAAACCCACTAAAAACTAAATATCTTTTGTTAGGATCCAAAAACCATATGGAAAAATGCGTTGGTAACCATCCCGTTATGTTAAAGAATGAGCCGATTGAGAGAGTGTGGGAAGCCCGTAACTTAGGATTAGTAATGGATTCTGAACTTCGTTACGAGAAGCACGTCAATGAAGCCGTCAGGAACTGTTATTACCGCCTTAAAACCTTATATAGAATTCGTCCTTACATCGGTGAAGAGTTACGGGTTCAACTGGTAGAATCACTCATTCTTTCCAAGTTAAGTTATGCAGACACAGTGTATGGACCTCGGCTTCTTTCTAAAACTGAACGATTAACACAGAAAGTACAAAATTCATGCGCACGTTTTTGTTTTGGCATACCATTTAGGGCTCATGCAACTCCTATACAGAATGACCATGATATGTTACGAATGAAGTCTAGACGTAAAATTCACTTAGCCACTATTCTCTTTGGTGTTCTACAGTCTGAAAATCCACCATATTTGTTCAATAAATTATCTTTTTCACGCTCTAACCGCATAGTTGACAAGAAAATGACTTTAAGTACACAATCACATCGTACGATGGCGTTCAAGGGCAGTTTCCGATACGCTGCAACAAAGTGTTGGAACAACATCCCGCCTCCAATAAAACAATCTAAGACATTAGCTAGTTTTAAAATAAATCTAAAAAAATTCTTTCTTAAAAAACAAGTCCAATATGAAAACTTTGTTTGCAGCGAGTCGTTTATCTAATATATTTAATACTCATTTATTTATTTAATTTATTTTTATATCTATTGATTTTATATATCGTATTTTATATTCTTTATACATACACACACACACATTTGTAATGGATTATTATGCAATCAATTTAGCTCCAGTTATAATTATTATGACATTAAGGTTTGTTCTTGTTTATTCCTGCATGCCTTGTGTACATATTTTTATTTTGTTTTGTTTTATTGTGTTATTTTAATAAGCCTTACTTTTGTTACTCTATACCCTCCATTATAAGGTTCAACTGAAAACCAGCGCCTTGAGGTGACTCTCTTGGCATATGCTGAGTTGGACCTGTTCACACCTAATTACTTGTATAAACTTACTTTAATTTTTATTATATTTGTACATTGTGTGTGAATAAATATTTTTCATTTCATATTTTTCATTTCATTTCATTTCATATTAAGCAAAAAAATACAAAGTAAGTAATATTATTTTCAACACACTTGCTCGTAAAGTGAGCGTTATTCTATTGAGTTTAGAACTATAAACTGGGCTATAAGTCACGCGTGCATTAATATATTATACCCTAGTGCATAATATAATGAATCCTACAAAGTTGAATTGTAACTTTGTGCAAATAACATGCGAGAAAACAGAGCATATTTTATTGGTCCGGGTTATACACTAAATATTTTCAGAAACAACAAAGAGGTTTTATACCACTTCAAATCCATATACATTTTTAAATGTTTGCGCTTTATATTAGTAAAATAAATTTGTATATTAAACAAATTATTCACAATTTACAATCATTTGTCATAAAATATTAAAATATTTGCATTTACTACTCCAAATTAAACATTTTCACTTAAAATAGGCTGTATATGCTATACAGACATTGACACATTTGACGGAAAAAAAAACCTACGCGCATGCGCGAGGTTCGGCGCCATTTTTCAATCACAATTCACAGCTTTGTTATCAAGTGTGTTTGTTATTTTATGATCACGTATGTCTGTCTTTTACTCACAAGTGTGTTGAAAAACGTCGTATGTAACTCGTGAGCGTTGCTAATTACAGTCTCGGCTCATTATTAAGCCCTCGCCTGCGGCTCGGGCTCAAATCACAGCCTCGACTGTAATTAGCAACTTCGCTCACTTGTTACATAATATACTATTATTTGGTTTATTATTAAAGATCAAAAAGTCCTTCATGTCTGTGCCAGTTCCTCTTTGAACTGTTGTGTCACTAAATGTACAGTTTGGAAATTCAGTGGTAAGATCTATGTTGGTCGACGATGAATGTGAAGAGTTAGGAATGGTAGGATTGATGTATGCTGTGGAAGGTTGTTCAAATGTATATTGTGGGATAGACTGTGAAAATGGTTGTACAATATTGTCTTAAGTTTTCACGATTCATAATTTAACTAAAACTACTTTTTAACCGGATTAATCGCGTATAATTTAAATTTTACTCAGAGACTAAGTCGCTCGTGACCACGCGGTCTGCAAAGACACCGAAACGTCGAGTTAAAATGTAAAACGTAAATTTAACGCGATTAATCCGGTTAAAAAGTAGTTTTATTTAAATGGTTGTACAGTGGAGATATGCTGTGGAGATGCTTGAGGGGCTTGTGATATCATATAATGTTGGGATGGTTGAGGAGAAGGTTGTACCGTATGCTGTGTACATGATTGAGGGGATGGTTGTACTGCATATTGTGGATTTGCTTGGTGGTAGGATCCCTTCTGGGTCCGCCTGGCTAGCGACCACCCTTTATATAAAGTCTGCCGCCAAATGTTACCGCCCCGGCGGTAATGTGTTCCGGCAATATTGTATAAAGAGCCAGTTCCTTCCTAAACCCGTGTGCTTCCATCTTCGACCTCATCGTCACTTACCATCAGGTGAGATTGAGGTCAAACGCGGGTTTAGTCACTTATAAAAAAAAAAAAAAAAGATGGTTGAGGGACGGTTTTACCAGACATTGTTGACATGGTTGCTGCGATGAATTTGCCAGAGAGCCAGAGGAATAATGATAGTAGTGATGTGGAATGCGAGGATGTTATACTGTGTGTTGTGGAGACAAAGTGATAATAGATTCGTTTGTCAATTTGCCAAGTTTTCCGTAAAATAGGGCTTCACTGATAATTTATTGGGCAATTACTTATTGATGGGTGCTCAGATTTTTTAACTGAACGCCTATTGACTTTCCTATTATCTCCCAGTCATCTTCTTATCGAGTCATTAGTTTCTGAGCAGCATCAAGCAGGTTTTTTTGTTTACTTTGTATGGACATTTTCTGCTTCTTGGGCTGTGAACTTTTTTTGGAGTCCGTGGGCACTTCTTTATCACATATTTCTGAATTTATAATTTGTGTCAATGATGTCGATGCTGATGTCGATGCTGATGTCGATGCTGATGTCTCTGGTGAGCTTCGATTCTGTAATAAAACGTTCACTTTACTTTCTGTTTCAGATGCCTGCTAGGCAATGTGAATGGAAAGATAATTCTAAAATGTTTGAAGACAAGTGGAACTTCGATCACTGTATTGGTGCGATAGATGGCAAACATATATCCATAGAAAAACCACCGGGGAGTGGCACGTTATTCTATAACTACAAAGGCTTTTTTAGTTCTGTTCAGCATAGTAAATGCAAATTATGAGTTTATGAACGTACACACTGGCATTAACGGAAGCGTATCTGATGGCAGCGTACAACATACAACATCACTGTTTAAAAAATTAAATAATACTTAAGACACATTATGAAGCCATACCCATTTAAGAACATAACTCAAGAGAAAAGGATTTTCTACTACAGATTATCACGAGCGAGGAGAGTAGTTGAAAACGCATTTGGAATTTTAGCAGCACGTTTTAGAATATTTCGTCAAAGAATAAGTGTGCACATTGAAAATGTCGACAAAATTGTGCTCGCTTATTGTGCCTTACATAATTATTTAAGAAGAAAGTCAAAAAATTATATCACAAAAACTGAGAATATCAACAACTCTACTTTTCATGTTGGTGTATGGCGGGAAGAAACCACAGGACTAGTATCTCTGGCGCAAACAAGTGAAAAAGAGCGCAATAATTATGGCAAAAACGTGCGTAATAAATTTACAACTTATTTCAATGGACAAGGCAGAGTTTCCTTACAGGAGGATATGTTGAGAGTAGTTCCTACATAAATATTGTGTGTTTATGTGTATCTCACAAATAAAACATCAGTTTATTAATTAAATACAATTTTTTCTTACTTCATCCAAAGTATCCGTACCGGGTCGGCATGGCTCCGTCGTCCCGTCTAGGAATTGGAAGAGGGGATAATACCACAACGCTGGCACATAGATTTCATTGGACCCCGATCCTGTTTCCTTAGAACATTAAGTTCTATTCTATTATTAGCGAGACCATAGCGAGACTAATGTTCGTCGCTCGGCGGAACTCGGTTGCCCAAGCGGCCGTGGAGCGCGGGTGGACGGCTCGGCGAGCTGACTAGTTGGCTAGTTCCCAGTAGTTCAACGGCTCAGTTCAAACAGTTGAACAGTACCTACAACTTTTAAGTAGGTACCAGAAGTTCAACTTTGTACAAACCTCCCGAAAGTAAAACTACTGGGACATAAAAGTTGTACTGTTTATATTATTTTTATTTTAGTATGTTTTGTCCGAGAAGTGGATCCCAAGAATAGAGTCTGGCTAACGAAAGTAGACAATAGGGGATCTTACAAACTTTTTATATTGCAACTTATTCTGGTGTCAGTGTTGTCAAAAGAACGGCTGTTGGTGGTTTTGATGATTGAGATTTTGTAATTTTCATATTTGAAAATGAATAAAAAAATAAAATAAATGATAGTTTCATAATCAATGTAGGAAACGGAGATACCAGTGACTCTGACGATTCAATCCATATAGAACTGCTGGATTCAGATTTTGATTACAATGACTTAAAATAATTATTGTATTTTATTGTTTTGTTTTCAAGCCTGATTCATACTAGTTGCATATTATTTTAATTATATACTTCTCATCAAAAAGTAGGACAGTTTGTTTAATCAAGTTTGTTTAATCCATATGTGTCTTACTATAGTCGGGGTGGGTTATCATGATGGGATTTTTTTTAATTCGCCAGATTTTTTTATTCTCTACTTTCATTAGCCAGACTATAGTAATTATTGTTATTTATGTGTTTAATAGAAACACATTTTCAAGTGTTAATCAGAAACCTACCTATAGTGGACTTTTATATTGAATTTCAATCCAAAATCCTTATTTGTAAACTCTTAAATGTCTGAGCGTTGCCATGACATGAATCTATCCTTGAAAAATCTGTATTCATTTTCTATTAAAGACTCGTAAATTTAATATTTTTTTGTCATCGATTGAAGTGACTAGTTGAACTACAGGGAACTACCCGACTTTTGAGATCCCGTTACCTACGTGGGTTGCGCCTAGAGCTGATGTGCCGTTGTATAGGCAATATTTATATATTTAGGATACTTGGGGAATTTAGCTTAATTCAAAGTCAAAATAACTACGGAAACTGCTGACATTACTTAAAAATTGCGTTCAAAAGCAATAAGCTATATTATTTACACTAAAGGGTTGTTTTGGGGAAAATTGCCCATATTGGCAACATTGCTGGGAAAATACTGGGAATATTGCCATACTTGCTAAATACAGGGCAATGTTCCCCGCATTAAAGACATTATATAAGTGTATAGAACAAAAGGTATTAATTCGAATCATTTCTTTTAATTTTGTACCGGTCTGTAGGTACGCGAGCGATGTTTGGTCGAAGTCGTTTGGTGGTAACTTGGTTTGGCATCTTTGTTATCTTTCAGACTTCATTGTATCGGTACTTTCTGCTTACTCAAATTGACGTCATAAGTTAAGATGTTTTATGATTTAATTATGCTATTGATGTTTTTAATAAAATATACCAGATTTTAATTCGTCGTTTAATTTTTTTCAACCTTAGAATTAAAAAGTTTTGCATAACATTTAATTTTCCACATAAGTAAATTTTCGCCGAAATGGTCCGCCTGGTAGAAAAGATCGAATAACTTACTTACGAAAAAGTTATCTAAATAAACTAAATAATTTGTAAAAAGCTCGCACTTCAGAGATGTTTTAAACAATTCAGCAGTGCTAGCACGGATCTTTTGTCGATCGTAAGTTTACGAATGCTCGTATAGTATGGAGTCGGTTGCAAGTTTTTAGTAACAATGTAATTTTTTATTTTACAGTTATTTAAGAGTAGAACCTGTTAACAAACATTCAAAATTAACAAGGAACACATTTAATTAAGCTGACCGAGCGGCAATGGATAGATTTCAATTATTGCTTGCAAAACCGTCTCCATACTATACGAGCATTCGTAAACTTACGATCGACAAAAGATCCGTGCTAGCACTGCTAAAGTCACTCTTATTTTTTTGCGAACGCGAAGTTGAGTTTCAAAATTTCATACTTCTGTGAAGTATGTACACTCGTAGCTCGTAGATATTAAAAAAAAGTCTTACATTGTTTCTCGATGTAAAATTAAGTTTTTTTTTTAATAAAAGTTAATTTTTATAAAGGTTTTTACAAATCAAATTAACTTACCAAGAAGATATTTCATTCATAATTAGTTTTTACAAATTGTTTTCGAATTATTTAGATATGTCCAAAATTCCAGATTGTTATTTGTTGCCTAGGTGATTTTTATGCCATGAGAAAATGCTGCGTTACCTATCTAGCGTCATGTTTCATGTAGAAATACTTTTATTTTGCGGTTTTTTCTGACAGATTTGCAACGTGTAGGTATGAAATTTGATTAAAAAACTAACTTTGTTGAAAGTATTTAAATATTTTATTTAACCTTGAAGAGAAAATATATAATCAAAAAAATAAATATTGATTATTAACTGAGTAAACTTATCCGAAAGTTAAATAATTCATTCCGCGACGCATCTTACTGATTACTAATCTTACTAATATTATATATTTGAAAGTTTGGATGTATGGATGTTTGTTCCTCAAACACGTCAAAATGGCTCTACGGATTTGGATGTAATTTGGCATGGTGATAGGTAACGGTCCGGAATAGCACATAAGGTACTTTTTATCCCGATATTCCCACAGGATTCAAAATTGCGCGGTAACGCGCGATACAGCTAGTGGTTACATAAGCGTAATACAATATATACTTAGCGGGTGGTGGTGTGCGTGTGGTGGGAACACTAGCGTGTGCGTGTTGACTGAGGCAGCGCGTCGGGAAAAGTGAAGTAGGTAATGTCTCTTTATTTAGGGAATTCTGGTGACAAATTAAGTGCCTACTTTTCAACCGACTTCCAAAAAAGGAGGAGGTTCTCAATTCGTCTGTATGTTTTTTTGTGTTTCTGTGTTACACGATATTTCGGACAATTGTGAATTGATTTTGAAAATTGTTGTTTCATATGATAGAGGATACTTCATAGTTAGTCCCATTGAAAGTTCATCGAAATCGGTTGAGTACTTCATTGAAAATTTCAGACTTTTGAAAAAATAGGTATGATTTCGGAGAACGTAAGTTGATGACATTCTCAACTCAGCCGTAGTTTTGAGGTGAAGTCGGTTTTTTTAATGCTCTGCATTCGTAGATTATATTACATAATTATGATCAGAATCGAGTACCTACAGAGTGCTCTCCTTCAATGTCTAAAATTAGTGATCAGTCACCCTGTATATTTCCTCTGTGCGCTCGAGCGAACAATATTTGACTTAAAAACCCGCGCGAACACTCGTCGACTTCAATGTGTAGTTAATTTAGATTAAATCTCACTATCTTTAAAAATTATCGGGTTACTTTACTCTTATCTTGTAAAAATTAAACTACAAGTCACTCAGAACGAAGTTCTTTAGTTATTTGATAGCAAGGAAGGAAGTGTCGTTTTTTGTTAAATAATTTATCTTCTAAAAAATAACTAATATTGGAAAATAAGTTCTATCGACATGCCGTAAGTTGCATTTTTAATATTATTGTATTATATTTTATTGTGTTTCACTAAAATATAAGTATAACTGGGTTTACCACGTTCAATTGTAAACATTGGTAAAGGTGGTATTGACCTTAAACAATATACATAAGATAGGTACATAAATATAAGATAACATGCACACTTGCCCTCTATTATATCACATCAAAAAAAGATACTTTTACTTTAAATGTAAGAGTATTTCAAACTGAATTTTTATCGCGTTGAATTATCAAGGATATCAGAAATTGAGTTATAAGAAAAGAAACGCCGCTTATTCAATTTAATGTATCTTGAAAACTTATTCACTTAAATCTTTTCAGCGGAGAATTTTGTAAAAACCATGACGTGGTCTGGTACATGATGGAAAGCCAATCTCGGGTGGTTGCAAAATCTGGGATACCTAGCGACAGGTTTCATTTAGGAAAACTTATTCTACAAGGACTTCGGGATGCACCTGATTATGTTATGCAGGTACCTTTAAGCTTTTACCGGTATAGCTAAAACATTAGGTTGGCAATGGATTTCTATTTAATCAATTAAATTAAATTTTCAATCCAAGATGCTTTCAAACAAAATAAAAAATCTGGATTTTAGTGTACATGTCATTACTAGTTTGAGGATTAAACAATGCATAATTAAATGCAAAAACTAAAAAAAAATAGTTTCATGAAAAGGAAAATGAAAAGCCTTACTTGAATATTTAATCTCAATCCGCAGTGTCTCATACACTACAGTGTTTTGAATCTACTTTTATTAAATTTTTGCCTTATATGCCAGAGGTCTTGCGTTCGAATCCCGGCGGCGTCGGATATTTGTGTGACGAACTTTGTGTATTAGTCGTCAAGTCATGGATCATTATATATTTATTTAAGTTTATGTATTCAATATGTATGTTTATATATTTCTTAAGTTTATAGTATCCATAATACAAGTTCTTTAAGAGACTTAATTTGGGCTAGATAATGTTGTGTGAGTGCCAGAAATATTTATTTATTTATTTAATAAAGCATTGTTAAATCCTCAAACTAGGATCTCGACAAAAGACAATATTATTATATTGCTGATAATATTCGCGTTTGACGTGAATCTCACCTGATGGTACGTGACTATGATGTCGAAGGTGAGAGTACACGGGCTACGGAAGAACCGCTTCATAAAATATTGCCGAAACACACGCAGGAGCGCCTTTGCCGGATTTAGCCGCAGATATTATATTATGAAAGCTGGTCGCTAGCCAGGCGGACATTGAAGGAGTCTTACCACCAAGCATTGAAGGAGTTTTACTTGGATGACTCGCATTTTTTTGGGTCGGTAGAGTACTGACTGAGTGACTGGAGACAAATTTAAGATACTGAAGGAGAGCACTCTGTACTCAATTCTCTTAATTCTGTACTCAAATATCTTAATTTTTCACCAAAATTCCCTATAAATAAATACTATGTTACTATTTACTTAACATATAACTGAGTCGATTGCGGCACATGACCTGGCACGCGGATCGCTGTCAACGCCAGCGTAACCATGCGTTGCATAATCAATTGTTTAACTTTCGGTTAAGTTTACTCAGTAAATAATTAATATTTATTTTTTATAATATTTTATCTCTTCATGTATAATCTCAAACTATCACGTCCTTGAATTTCAAAAGTGATCCAACTGTAACCCTGTATAGGAGCCAAGCTTTTACATAAAAAAATAAATGTTAAATCCTAAGACATGTCTTCTGATGAAGAATTTAGCACTTAAAAGATTGGTATGCATACATTTTTTTTTATATATTTTTTTTTGTTATATTCATTCCAGATCGATGCTGTGTCTGGTGAAGAAATAACATTTGGCGAAATACTTGAGAGGTCAGTTAGATGCGCAAGCGCGTTCCAAAACATTGGGCTTAAACAAGGAGACGTTGTATTGCTGATAGCTAGCAATAATCTTAACATATCAGTACCATACTATGCCGGTTTATACACTGGACTTGTTATCTCAGGATTGGATTGGACCTTTGGAGTTCGTAAGTTCTTTTTCATTAAACATCCATTACGATTAAGAGGTCTTAGCTGGATTATCATTATAACCCTTATTAATGGGCTCTCTTTCTGAATGCTTTTATTTATTAAGTAGATGCTATGAAAAACCCTTCACTATAAATGAAAATAGTGTTATAATCTATTTATTGCCCTTGAATTTCTTCCTCTTTTTATTCAACAAAAAAAATATCGAAAATAGCTTCTTTAATTATCCAAACTCAAAACTATCTAATCTGTCAAAACAGCTTCAATAAAACATAATTTTTGATAAAACATAGGTACAGTTACGTGCAATTGTATTTATACACTTTGCAACTTATTCGGTTGTGATAAGGTTCAAATTTCAATGAAAATGTATTCATCCTAAAGGACGTGACTGTAGGTACATGAATCTACGCATAGATGAACTACCTAAATGTAATAGAAAGAAAGTAAAACTAAAGAAGAATATAAAGCCGATCGTCTATTGCCAACTAATAGTATATTATGTAATTAGCAACGCTCACGAGTTTCATACGACGTTCTTCAACACACTTGTGAGTAAAAGACAGACATACGTGGTCATAAAATAACAAACACATTTGATAACAAAGCTGTGAATTGTGATTGAAAAATGGCGTCGAACCTCGCGCATGCGCGTAGGTTTTTTTTTCCGCCAAATGTGTCAATGTCTGTATAGCATATACAGCCTATTTTAAGTGAAAATGTTTAATTTGGAGTGGTAAATGCAAATATTTTAATATTTTATAACATATTATTGTGAATTGTGAATAATTTGTTTGATATACAAATTTGTTTTACTAATATAAGGCGCAAACATTTAAAAATGTATATGGATTTGAAGTGGTATAAAACCTCTTTGTTGTTTCTGAAAATATTTAGTGTAGTGTAAAATATTTACCCGGACCAATAAAATATGCTCTGTTTACTCGCATGTAATTTGCACAAAGGTACAATTCAACTTGGTAGGATTCATTATATTATGCACTAGGGTATAATATATTATGCACGCGTGACTTATAGCCGAGTTTATACTTCTAAATTCAATAGAATAACGCTCACTTTACGAGCAAGTGTGTTGAAAACTAAGTTAGTTTATCTTAGCTAGACAGTTTTTCATACATTTGCGTAAAACAGACATAGTTTGCGGTGGACGCACATGTATGAAAAACTGGCTCGACTAAGCGAACTAAGCTTAAACTAACTTATACCCTGGCAAATAATTCAATGCTGTAAACTGACAGTTGAAAATGTCAAATAGAAAAATAATAATACCAGTTAAAAACTTCATAGTGTAGGTAGGTACTGAATGAGATCACGAGCGAAATCACTCTTACGACGGTGGCGCGCTGCGTCTGTCCGCATCGGCGGCAGCTGCGCCTTCCCGGGGTGGTCCTCTCGGTACCTTTCTGAGTAGCAGAGTGGACCGATGTGGACATAAAAGCGGCGAGCTCCGGTCATGCACCGGATACTCTGGGGTCGGCGGTCTTGGATTGCTTCGGCGTCAGGGCCGTCGTATTAGGTTAGGTTACGGTATAGGTTTTAGGTTAGCTTTTAGGTTAGGTTTTAGATTAGACTGCGCTGAGTGTGGGACGGAGAAGGAGACGCTTTTATAATAATAATAAAACTCTTAATTGTACACCATTATGGTTACATAGTTTAAAAGAAATAACAATTACAATTAACATACAAAGGGCGGCCTTATCGCCGAAGCGCGATTTCTGCCAGGCAACCCAGGCTATGAGTGGATAAATGGCCGCGTGTACTGGGCCATTTCCTACGTGGGTGGCGCACGGCTCAGGCTGAGCGCAATCCGCCGGGGCTCGCGGGCAATGCCATTGGCGATACCGTGGGCCCCAATTATGGCGGGGAAGGTACACCTGGAGATTTTTAGTGGGTCGGTTCGGCCTTCTGCTGGATCATCCCCACATACCCCACCGTAACCCCTTGGGCGGTCGGGGACGTGAAAGCACGTTTTCCTCCAGATAAAAAAACGGTACTGAATGAGATTGATTGAAAATATGCGAGTCTTTGTCATTCGTTTTGCATAAAGTTTTTACTTATTAATAGAATTTGAGTTGTGCAAATTATGTTCAAAGTAACATTCATGAAAACAATTTATTACCGTACATACCTACCTAGTGATTTAAAACGGTCACAGTAGAAGTAAAATCAATTTTATAACTTCTTTATTTTTAAACTCCTTTAGTCGTTAACAGTAAAATTTCAAAAAAGCTGCCCTTTCCTAGCAGAACTATAAAAATAAAAATATTTTGTGAGCATAAATATTTTTTTACATACTTTACTTCCATAAATTATTAAAAAATAATTTGGTACATTCATTCACTTAAACCTCATCACAATTTTTTTCTTCAATAAAAGTGGGAACACTGGAAACTGTCAACTGCATTGAATTATTTGCCAGGGTATCGTTTAGTTTGTGGTTAACATTGCACAATTGCTTATCATGCATATTTGAGTATCACAAACAAACGATAAGGTCGTATTTAACAAAAAGATAAAATGTTAAGTGTCTACAACTGGTACTTTGGATCAACATGCACCCGATTGAGCATCATTGTTAAATGTTTAAGTGGCTTTTAAAATATTATTACCAGCCAAGTTCTCGATATGGAGTATATTAAGTACCTATGAGAATAATTTGCAGCGATTCCTCAGAACAAAGTGTTGGTAATTTTTATGAAAAGTACCTACTCACTAATGGTGCGACCCACCTTATTATTCATTAGTCCAGCAAAGGATGTCTATAGGAAGTTAACGATGGTGAATGTCATCGATCAATAGTTAATTCTATTTTTATTTCATCTTCATCATCATCTCAACTCTTTTATGAGCCCACTGCAGGGCTATGAGGCTCCACTGGGTGACGAGCAGGTTTAGTCAGCCCGTAAAACACACATTTCAGATGTCCGAGCAAAAAATACGAATATGGCGCGTGTATCCCGACTAGCTCCTAGTCACCGGACACACAAGGAGTTTTTTTTCTCCGGTTACGTTCCAGCTACGATTTCTCGCGATTTACGGGATTAAATGGGTATATTATATTAAATTAATGATGAAAAATAATTTTTCTATGTATAATATTAATAACAAAGCTTGTAATACATATATACATACATAACTTCACGCCTGTATCCCTTGTGGGGTAGGCAGAACATCAGAGGTTATAGGACCAACTGATGTCACGTTTGACTAATGAGGTATTATAATGATTGCGAGAGGCTATTGCAGTGACAGGGGGTCAGCCTATCGCCCACAAAAATGCCAATAAAACCTCTGTCCCTTAACCGACTTTTACAGTATAGCTTGTAATAGCAGATTAATAATTACATATATTGGCATCAAAGTTTGTGCCTAGGTTTTTTAATGGTATTTTTAGGCTCTTAAATCCATAAAACAATATTTATGTAAAGTAAACTACTTATATTAATCTATTCCTATACAATTTTCTTATGTAATTTAACTAAAAACAAGCAAGGTTCCATACATTTTTTTTAAAGGACATGCATTTATAGAATACCACAAAATATGGCGGCTATTAAATCGGGCCTCAAGTGGCTTTTGTACAAGGTGATTTATTGATTGCCATAGGTATTCAATTAGAGTAAGATGGATGTTAATAGTTAAGTTAGTTCACGAACTAGCAACTAAATTAAGTATAATTCATGAATATGCCATAGTTTTTGATTGCGAAACAAAAACTTAAGTCACTTAAAACCGGGTGCGATATTATAATAAATCTACTAGCTGTTTCGCGCGGAAACCCACGTCATTTCAATTCCCGTGGGAATATCGAGATTAAAAGTAGCCTATTCGCTATTTCAGGCTGTAAACTATCACTATACCAAATTCAATCCAAATCCATTAGCCGTTTTGCCGTGATAGATTAACAAACATCCATACATGCATACATCCATCCACCCAAACTTTCACATTTATCATACACAAAATTTTTGTTTGCTTTTATTCAAAAGATGTCGCTGTAATCGTCGCGATTTAATACGTCGATTAAGTCGCGCAAGTAGAGATATAAATGACTTAGATATATTTATTTTGTAGAATAGGTACCTTTATCCGTCCTCACTTTCACAATTATATTATTAGTAGGATTGACTTTGTTAGAAAATTATTAACAAATACTAGATAACAATAAATTGACTAATGGATCCAGTGAAAATATCACTACTATTCGATACAAAAATTTTAAACTCAAGAGTATCCATGTTTATCGAGCCTCTACCCTAATAAGGACATTGATCCATGAATGTCCGGCAAATAGCAGCTAGTCGGTCATATTTAGAATCAAAATTATATTTATACACCACCTTTGTTTAAAATTCGCATTATGTATGAGATAAACTCCACCTAAAACAAGATATTACTCCCTTAAGATTAAAAAAGGTATCAAGTCTTACAGGGAATAAACAAATACTTTAATCCTAAGGGTCATAATGTCTTTTGATTTTGGAATGTCAATTGGAGCGAAATACCTACATGGACATGGCTGTATGACTAGTTGCTTTGCCTAATTGAAAAATATATGGACTTTAAATTTGGCTGTATAAGTTTGTGTACCTTTGCATTTGGAACGACTACCAAGAAAAACTAAAAACCCTTGTAAAAAGGGCGGCTGTATGCGACGGTTTCTTTTGCCTTTTGAAAAAGCCAAATAAGAAGTAAAAGTGCGCGGTTTTTGAAAATAAATTTTTTTCAGAGTTTTTATTTCAATAGTATTAAAATAAATAAAATATGTCGAGCTCGAGTGATGATTGAACACCAGAAGATATTAGAAATGAAGCAAATAGTATCGTCGATAATATTTTGCCGTGTAAATCGAAGGATTTGTACATGAAATGTTACGAAGATTTCTTTGCTTGGAAAACTAAAAAGCCGTGAAAATTATTTCGCAGTCATTGCTTTTAGTATATTTTCAACAGTTGTCTGCTACAAAGAAACCTAACAGCCTATGGACTATTTATTCAATGTTGAAGACAACAGTAAACAATGAATATACCTACCAAATAGAAATTTTAAGTGTCGAGTGAATAGGTTTCTCGTGGATGGACGTGTAACACCATAGTCTTCATGCGCACTTTCCATCAGGTGGCATGAAAGACAAACGTCCTATCCTTACAATATATATATAAAAAAAAGAAATATCACTTTATCTTTACATAACTGGTCAATTGTTTCTAATATTACCATATTTCTAAATTATTTCTGCGTTTCATTACCTAATTTTTGGAGGGTAGGCAATAAAACAACTGTACTTACTTTGTGCTTCTGCAATATTTTTAATTCAAATAAATAGGAAAATATAATTAAAAGTGTTGAATTCTTAAATATAATGCACTGTTAGATAGTCTACACCTGCCAGCATTACTTTCCTTAACTATTATCACTGATATTCACAAGTTCACAAATAAAGAAACAATGGAAGATATGAAAAAATCTATAAACAACATGCAGGAGCTTTTTGCATCCAGAATGGCTAATTTTGAGCAGAAATTGAATACATCCTCTTCACCTGGTAACATAGCGCAAGATTTCGCTGATTTTAAAAAGTTTATACATGCAGCTATGTTAAACCTGCAAATGCAAGTTGATTTCTTAGCTAAAGAATGCGACCGCTTGGAAATGTATAACCGTCGCAAAGTCCTGTTACTGCATGGTGTTCCTGAAGCTGAACATGAAGATCCTGTTTCTGTGGTGAGTCAAATATTCTTGGACAAAATAAAAGTTGCTAATTTTCCTCTTCAAAACATCACACGAGCCCAAAGACTTGGAATCAATATGGATGGTAAACCAAGACCTTTTATTATTAAATTCATCAACCAAGAGTCACGTAACCAGATATGGTTTGCAAAAACTTCACTAAAGGGGTCCGGAATCACTATCTCGGAATTCCTAACTAAAGTTCGACATCAGACGTTTATGGCCGCTCGACAGCGTTTTGGTATAACAAAATGTTGGACGCGCGATGGCAACGTCTTTGTGCTTGGCTCCGATGGCACCCGCCACCGCGTGGTCACAGCTGAAGACCTGGATCGTATTATGAGTGCAGCTCCACCAAGTCCGCCGATAGCTGGTCCATCAAGTTCTCCGATAGCCGCTATTCCAAAGCCAGTAGTCAAAGCCGCAGTGAAGACTCGCCGTTTAGTTAAAAAATAGCATCTTCCCTAGTGTCTTAAATATTATGACGTCACTTTTTTTGTTGAGTTCTTTTTTTCCTACATTCAATTAATTATTTTATATCCAAACTTTCTTTCTTCACCCTCATATTTTTTGTTTTTGTGTAACTTTTTATATTGACTTGACAGGTGACAGATTGGCTGAAGTTGACACTTGATATTTGGTATTGAGTTTTCTGTCGTTGCCTACTTCAGTCAGCTGCGTTCGAAAACAATAATCTAATTATTTCTTTGTATCTTTTTTGTCTTTTTTTTGTTCCGTTTTAAATCAGTTTTTTTTAGTTTTATATTTGCGAATGCTGACAGGTTGGATAATCGTACTTGAATTGTTTAACTTTCGTAATATTTATTAATTCTCATACTCTGTTTTAATCCTACGATTGTAATACATTAAAGTAACTTTTATTTTGTAAACCACCAGCTGGCAGGTAGTTGAAAAGTTGGTCTACTTTAATTATCTCAGTGTATTATTATTTTACTCGGGTTTATTTAATTATTATCTTGTTAACATTGTATTTAAGTATATATTTAATTACCAGTTTAATTCTTTTTTTAAATATATATCTTGTTTATTTATGTACTTACTTTGTTTCTGAAAGAACTTCACTCGGGCATTTAGGTACTGTTTAGTCAGATATAATGGACGAAGACTCTTTTTATTCCTCGCGCTCTTCCATAAGCACATCTTCTGATGATTGTTTCACACTGGCTGAAAGCCTAAAGCATGTTTTTGACGCTCATAAAAACAATTTTAATGCCTCTCACATTAATGCTCAGAGCATACCTTCGCATCACAATGAGCTGTTAGAAACATTTAGGGGCAGTAACTGTCAGGCGATACTTGTTTCTGAATCTTGGCTAAAACCTAGTCTTTCTTCTACATCTTTTTCAATTCCTGGCTACAATTTGATTAGAAACGATCGTACTAACGTAAGGGGGGGAGGTGTCGCTATCTACCTTAAAAAAGGCCTTACATATAAAATAATCTCTCAATCCCCTTCTGTATATAGCGCAGCAGCCGAGTATCTCTTCATTGAACTTGATATAAACAGGGTAAAACTTATCTTAGGTGTAGTATATTGTCCACCGCTGATAAATTATTTCTCCGATTTAGAAACAGCATTAGAGAACATATCACTTGAAACTACTCACAGGATTATTATGGGAGATTTCAACACCTGTATCCTTGAAGATAACTCCCGCTCACTTAGACTGCGAAACATTATTAAATCAAATTGCCTGACAATTCTGCCAACGACAGCAACTCATCATACACAAAACTCCTCGACTTTCTTAGATCTCATGATGGTGTATTTTGAAAGCAAAGTCTTACAGTTTGGTCAGTTTTCAGCCCCTGGGTTTTCGAAGCATGATCTAATTTTTCTTGTTTATAAATTAAAGCCCCCGCGTCAGAAGCCTCAAGTCATTCCAATGCGTAATTTCAAAAATATTAATATCGAGAATTTAAATAGTGATGCCGCTTCCATAGACTGGAACCCACTGTACGATGCACCGTCAATAGATGACAAACTAAAAATATTTAACGTAAATATCATATCCTTATATGATAAGCATGCACCTCTTCGACCAGTAAAAATCAAAAGTACACCGGCAAACTGGATTACTAGTACTGTTCGAGACGCCATGAAAATCAGAGACCAGGCCTATCAGAAATATCGTAGGGTACGGTCTGATGATAATTGGAGTAAATTTAAAATTGCAAGAAATAAATGTAACCAGATCTGTCGGTCTTCAAAACGCAAATTTATCTTTGATAACCTTTGTAATGGTTCTCCTGCTCAGATGTGGAAGTTTATCAATTCACTTGGAATTGGTAAAGGTCAAAATGATGTGAATATCACTTTGTTCAAACCCAATGAGTTAAACAAACATTTTTCCTCAACCACTTTATTAAATAACTCCACCAGAATCAATACAATTCGTCAACTATCGGACTTGCCTAAACCAACAAACTCTTTTATTTTCTCTCCTGTTACCCAAGCCGAAATTCAGAAAATAATTAATTCTATCGACTCCAATGCTGTTGGATGTGATGGTGTTAGCAGGAAAATGATTATGCTTCTCCTCGAACATCTTCTACCCGTCATTACATTTATTTTAAACTTTTCGTTGGAATCTGGGGAGTTTCCATCTATTTGGCGAAAAGCCTTTGTTCGACCAATTCCAAAAAAATTGAACCCTACTAACCTCAATGATATCCGGCCTATTTCGATTCTACCCTTTTTGTCTAAAATTCTAGAGGCTGTGGTTCACAAACAGGTTCTGAAGTTCTTCAGCACTAACAGGTTACTAAATCCATTTCAATCAGGATTCAGGTCAGGTCACAGTACATCGACTGCTTTACTAAAGGTTACTGATGATATGCGCAAAGCAATAGAAGAAACTCAAGTATCCATTCTTGTCCTTATAGACTTCTCTAATGCTTTTAACTGTGTCGACTTAGAAATACTTCTAACATGTTTGTCCTCTCTAAATTTTTCTTCTCATTCCTTAGGATGGTTTTCATCGTATCTCCATGGACGTCAGCAGGCGGTTCGTATCGGTCAGACTACGTCTGATTGGTGTGACCTTTTTGCTGGTGTACCACAGGGTGGTATCCTTTCTCCTATACTTTTCTCGGTTTTTATAAATCACATTACTACAACATTATCCTGTGCATTTCATCTTTATGCCGATGATCTCCAAATTTATGCGTCAACTAATACTATAAATTTGGATTCGACAATAGCGCTTATTAATCGAGACCTTGACGCAATAAATGAGTGGTCGAACAACTTTGGTGTGAAGGTTAATCCGCTGAAATGCCAGGCCATCCTGATTGGTAGCTCACGGGTTTTATCCCGCACTAACATTTCTGCTCTACCTTCTATAATTCTCGACAAAACAATTATTAATCCATCCTCTGAAGTCAATGACCTGGGCCTATTGATTGACTCACATCTTTGCTGGACTCCCCATGTTACTGAAGTATGTCGAAAGGTTAACTTTTCACTACATTCACTTAACCGTCTAAAAAACTTTCTCCCTGTTTCAGTAAAAACTATGTTAGTGCAATCATTAGTTATACCAATTATTGATTACGCTGATTCATGTTATCTAGATATTAATGAAGAACATCTAAATAGACTTGATCGTATGCTGAACAACTGCATTAGGTTTGTGTTCAACCGTCGTAAATTCGACCACATCACTGCTGACCGACAGTCCCTGAAGTGGCTTCCTATTCGCGGACGAAGAGACACTCGCTTACTTTGTCTTCTATACTCCGTGCTATTTGATCCCAATTATCCTGATTACTTAAAAAGTAAATTTTCATTCCTCTACGAAACTCATGACAGACCATTGCGATCATTCGAATCCCTGTTGCTCAGCACTCCTGTACACAAAACGACAGCTTACTCTCATTCCTTTGCTGTTAGAGCGGTGCATCTTTGGAATTCCCTCCCTCTAGAGATCAAAAAATCACCTAGTAAGATGTTCGCGCCAGTTACCATAGGTGGCGCTAGTCGGTGGTTTTGCTGCAATGAACGCAGACGAATTGTTTGTTTGACAGAGGTCAAAACGTCAAAGTATATTGTGAATTTGGATACTCTCTCTGAATTGGCGCCTCGAGGTTTACTTATGTTTTTCGGTGAATTGAATTGACTGTGCAGCTTTGGAAATCAGTATTGTTTCGCAAAAACTCAAAAGGATAGTGCAATCTGCGTAATATTACATATAAGTATTATAAACATATCCCCGTTCCTATCTATATAATATTCCCCTCCTGATTATCTATATACTTGCCGCCACGCCGCCTTGAACGGCGTTGTTTGTGCGTGATTGCTGGATTTTGGTGAGTTACTTATTCATTTCTTTTAAAGCAGTGACT
The DNA here is from genome assembly GCA_944452665.1 of Stenoptilia bipunctidactyla. NCBI lineage: Eukaryota > Metazoa > Arthropoda > Insecta > Lepidoptera > Pterophoridae > Stenoptilia > Stenoptilia bipunctidactyla. The sequence goes on along the minus strand of OX101737.1, from coordinate 14,004,931 downwards.
GATCGCTGCGAGCGGGCATAACATAATTTCTTGCCCGTTCAAACTGGTAGCAGAGCGTGGTTTTTGGAAATCTTTGAAATCCTAACCTTCAAACCTAACCTTGTAGAATTCCACCAAGGTAGTTTATTTTGCCTATTTTTGAGTTGATATCTATTGTTTGTTGTTGAAATCTTGTGCTAATTGATAAATTCCAATTAGAATTGCATTTCAACTCATAAGATTATATCAGGATTAAATATCTATTGTTGGTGTTTGATTTTGAATTGATAAATTGATAAAATTCCAATCAGATTTGTACTTCAACATAAAACTCTGCATAAATTCATTGTATGAAGATTTGTCCAATCTAAAACTCAGTTTTCAATTGTTGTTGTTTGGCTTCATATAAATTTATTGTATGCAGAGGGCCTAATTTAAAATTTAATTTGTCAATTTAAAGTGTTGAAATACTGGGATATTTTGATTGTTTTTTGTGCATTTTGATTCTCCAGGACCTATAGTTAGGAAATCAATTTGTTTTTTTGTTCACAAAAGGGGGGAACTTGATTATATTATAGTACCTGTTTGAAGTTGATCTCACAGTTATAACGGCTTAAGTTTGCAAGTGCAATTTCATTATCTTTTGTTTGCCATCCTTTAATTGAGATTTGATTTTGAAGATTGTTATTTGACCAACAGCGCACAAAGGAAGGTTATTGGTTTTGGTTTAGCTTCCTTTTAATTTGTTTTTTAACTTTGAACTTTTAATTTTGTTTGAATTAATTAAATTAATTTATTTGTATTTGGAGTGATCCTTGTTGGTAAGTGACTATGAGTCCCAGTCCGCTAACCATTGCAAGGGCAGGGGTCAGTAGTGAGTTACGTTGGCTTTCTGGCGCAGTGGCCCTAATTGTAAGGCCGGACCGGGTTCAGGCGTTGTTGACCCGATATGAGGGGTTGCCTGCCCGACTTAAGGAGGTGGAACGACATGCCACTTCGTTCCGTATATGCATGCTGGAGACGCCTGATGCGGATGAAGCCCTCCAGGAGGCATTTAACCACGATATTGACCAGGCCTTTGAATTGGCGGATCAACTCACCGAGGCTGCCAAGGGCATTTTGGCTGCCCAAAGGGGAGAGCCGGCCTTGAGCGGAGAGACCAAGCCGACCCCACCGGCTTTATTGGGCAGGTTGCCCACTTTGGAGATCCCCAGCTTCAACGGCGACCTCACCATGTGGATGGGGTTCATCAACCTATTTGATAGCTTGGTGGACTCCAGGGAGGATCTGTCACCCAGCCAGAAGCTGGCTTATTTGCGCTCCGCTCTTTGCGGAGAAGCCGGCTCGGTGGTCCAGCACCTGATAATTAGCGATGCTAATTATCAGGTTGCTCGACAGCTGCTGATTGAGCGGTACCAGAACGTCCGCTTGCTGGCGGACACCCATGTGGCATGCATCTTGGGCTTGCCTAGGGTGACTCGGGTGTCCTCCCTGAGGAAGGAGTTGGTCAACCCGCTGTTGACTGCGGTCAACTCATTGCGCCGTTTGGAGTTGCCGGTGGATCAATGGTCCTTCCTCCTCCTGCACATCATCCTAACGAAGCTGCCCGCCGAGATGAAGGGTCGGTTTGAGCAGAGGTACGGAGGGAATAGCGCCTCGTACCTCCCCCCTTTCTCGGACCTCCTTCGTTTTTTGGAGGATGAGTGCAGGGTGACGGACAGGTTGGCGGAACCTACACCGGGTCCTAGCGGGGGTCGCTTAGTGGTAGCAAGGGGAACGCCCCGGCGCCCGACCCATCAATTTGCTGCTGTCCGGCGGGACAACCCCCCCGCACCACAACCTCGGTGTCGATATTGTAGAGGGGAGGGGCACGATGTGCGTGCTTGCGGGAAGTTCGGTGGGCTCCGCATTGCGGGGCGGAGAGCCATCGCCAAGCAACGCGCATGGTGCTATCTGTGTTTGGGGGAACACAGGCAGTCCGAGTGTTCCCGGGCCGGACAGTGTAGCCATTGCGACGGGAGGCATCACCCCCTCCTTTGCTTGAACCGCAATGGCGTTGGGAGCGATAGAAGCTCAACTGACTCGCGCACGGGCGGGGGCCCCGCGCGCCAGGCTGACTCTCCGGAAGTTTCGTCGGGACCAATGTCCCCCCGGAGAGGACAGGTTTCGACCCCCCAGGCTGGAGGCAAAGGGAGACGGGTCACCCCCCCCACGGGAGGGGGGGGTATCTCCCCACGTGACCTGGGGTCACGTGAAATAGCGGTGGCGATTGGGGACGCGAACCGGAGGAAGAACGGGTACTCTCCTCCTCTGCTGGAGTATCCTCGGTTGGGACAGTATGTCCCCCCGTACGCGCCGCATGGAAATCGGCCGCTACCTCGGAGCAGGGTCCAACGGGGGCCTTATGCTCCGGACTGGGACCCCCTCGCCCGATATGGCCTCCCCCCTCGGGTCTCAGCCCACTCGAATTTGGAACAGGGGGAGGGATCACCCCCCCCGGATTTTCATTAACGCCGCTGTCGGAAGCAACCCCCCCACCGGAGTATGTGCTGTTGCCAACAGCCTCCGTGCGTGTTTGGGGCCCGAAAGGGAACACTGTCACCGTGCGTGCCCTTTTGGATTCGGGAGCTCAGGGTTGTATAATTTCTTATTGGCTCGTCCGACAGTTGGGCTTAAAATTGCTGCCGCATCGCGAAGCGGTACGGGGCGTTGGAGACCTGCGGATTTCGAATCCGATCGGTCAGGTTTTGTTCTCCTTCTCCCCCCACTCTTCCTTGAAGCCGAAAATTGGATCTTCGGCGATCGTGTTTAAAACGGTGGTTGGCCAGCTGCCTCAGGTGCGAGCTCCGCGCGCCGCCATCGATTTGACGACGGGTTTGGCTATGGCGGATCCTCTCTTCTATCGACCTGGCCCAGTTCATTTATTGATTGGGGCGGATGTGTTGGGTCGTTTGTTGTGTGGAAGTACGAGAGTTTTGCAGTTAACCGGTTTTGTAGCCATACCAACTTCATTGGGTCATGTAGTGATGGGACCAGTCCGGGACGTCCCGGACCTTCCCTCGGTAGATAGTGACCTCACTGTTGGTTCTACCTTGACGGACATTTTACAACGGTTTTGGGAAACGGAGGAACCTCCGACTGCCAAGCGAGTAAATCCTTTGGACGAGGAGTGCGAATTGTTTTACCAGAATAATACTGGACGCCTCCGCTCAGGACGTCTGATCACTCGCTTGCCTTTTTTGTCAGTTCGTCCTCTCTTAGGTAGCTCCAGGTCGCTTGCTGAGAAGAGAATGTTGTCGATGGAGCGTAAGATGTCTAGAGATCCCGCGTTCAGGAGAAAGTATGTGGACTTCATGCGGGAATATGAGGAAATGGGGCATATGTCCGTTTCAAGTTTGGACTGGCGAAATGAGGAGCATTATTTCCTTCCTCATCATGCGGTTTTGAAGACTTCCAACGGGAAGATACGTGTTGTTTTTGACGGTTCAGCTCCCACGTCAACCGGAGTGTCGCTGAATCAGTGTTTACATACAGGACCGAAGTTACATCGCGACGTGTGTGATGTTTTGACTAACTTCCGTCGTCATGCCGTCGTTTTTGTGGCTGACATCCGCATGATGTTCCGCCAGACGGTTCTCCACCCGGATGATAGGAGATACCAGCTCATATTGTGGCGAGAGGATCCCCGGGATCCGATGCTGGTCTATGAGCTGAACACCAACACCTATGGGCTAAGATCGAGTCCTTTTGTCGCGATCCGTTCGCTTTGGGAGCTCGCAGAGCGCGAGCGGCTGCGCTACCCCCGCGCGTCCGCCCTCATTAAGGGTGACCTTTATGTCGATGATGTCTGTTCAGGCGCCTCGACCTTGCAGGAGGCCTTGATTTTGAGAGATGAGCTGATTGATCTCCTAGCCGCCGGTGGCTACGAGTTGAGAAAATGGTTGTCCAACTCGCCTGACCTTGTAGCAGACCTGCCCAAAGACCACCAGCAGGAGCCCCATCTCTTTGAGAATCCAGATACTCCAGACATGCTGTCTGTATTGGGAGTACAGTACAAGCCAGTCCAGGATTTGTTCACCTATCGACTAGAGCTCCCAAGCCCTAAGGTCTGGACTAAACGAACGGTGCTTTCCACGATAGCTCGCACCTTCGATCCAAACGGTTGGCTCAGTCCTGTAGTGTTTGCGATGAAGTGTTTCCTACAGGAACTATGGGCAGCAGAAGTAACGTGGGATGAGCCCCTCTCCGGTAGTTTGCTACGGGACTGGGTGGCGTTTGTCTCATCCCTCTCCGATGTCAACCGTGTTTGTCTCCCGAGGCGCATATTGCCCATGGGACGGTTCTCGGCCAGTCTACACGGCTTTTGTGACGCGTCTGAGAGTGGATACGCGGCATCCGTGTACATTAGGACGGTTGATGCGACAGGCGTTGTAGATGTCCAGCTGGTTACGGCCAAAAGTAAGGTTGCCCCCCTTCGGACTCGATTGACCATTCCGAAGTTGGAGTTGTCTGGGGCTACTCTGTTGGTTCGATTGCTTAACCACGTTGTCGAGACCCTGGGAACAAGTGTCCACCTTGATTCGGTTTTTGCTTGGTGTGACAGTCAGGTGGTCCTTTGTTGGCTGAAAGGTTCAGTCCATACCCTTGAGGTATTTGTGGCCAACCGGGTGTCTCAAATTCAGGCATCGAAGGCCCAGTTGATTTGGCGTCATGTGCCTGGCGAATTGAACCCCGCAGACTGCGCCTCTCGTGGCTGCGCGGCGCCAGCGCTTGTGGACCACCACCTATGGTGGGGCCCACCGTGGTTATTACGGTCTGAGGAATTTTGGCCTCACACACCTGCAATGGGCAGATCACCTACCCTCGGAATGCAGGTCAACGTTGTTGAAACTTTAGCGGCTCCAGACTGGGAGTCCCTTCTCGAACGTTACAGTTCGTTGGATAAATTGCTAGGTGTCACGGCCTGGATACGACGATTCATCTTTAATTGTCGTAATCCCCGGAATAAAATTAAGACTCCGATATTATCTCCGCAGGAGCGTAATGACGCTCTGGTTTTTTGGGTGCGGATAGTCCAGGAGCGTGCATTCGTTGCTGAGTTAAAGGCCCTCCGCCAACGTACGTCTAAGTTGAAGGGACCCCTAGGGCGCTTGAGCCCCTTCTTGGACGACAAGGGCCTGTTACGTGTTGGAGGCCGCCTTAGGAATGCTCAGCTACCTTTTGGGGCCCGTCATCCTCTTTTGCTCCCGAAAGACGGCCCCCTGGTGAAATTGTTGATAACAGACCGCCATGTGAAAAATGCACATGCCGGATGTAATGCTTTAACTGCGATCCTCCAGCGGGAGTTTTGGATTTTGTCGGCACGGAGAGCGATACGATATGTCATCTTTCGCTGCCTCCCCTGTTATCGCCTTAAGGCTAACATTACGCAGCCCCAAATGGGAGATTTGCCTGCGGATCGCGTCACTGAATCGCTGCCCTTTGCCGGGGTTGGTACGGATTTTGCGGGACCTTTTACGATTAAAGCTTCACGTCTCCGTAACGCTAAGACCGAGAAGGCCTATTTGTGCGTTTTTGTTTGTTTAGCCACTAAAGCTGTCCACCTCGAGGTGGTTAGTGCTCTCTCGACAGAAGCCTTTGTCGCTGCGCTCGGCAGATTTGTTTCGCGTCGCGGACTGCCTTCTTTGATTCGATCCGACTGTGGGACCAATTTCAAGGGTACCGATAGGTATTTAAGGGAGGTTTACGAATTTTTGGATAGGAGCAATGTTGAAATCGGCTCCACACTTTCTCGTAGAGGTGTGCGATGGCAATACTCACCGCCGTCCTGTCCCCACTGGGGAGGGATATTTGAGGCAACTGTGAAGTCCGCCAAAACTCACCTTCGTCGTGTTGTTGGGGAAACAATCCTAACTTTTGAGGAACTCGCGACCGTGTTTTGTAAGGTTGAGGCGGTTCTCAACTCGCGTCCGTTGTGTCCCCTATCTTCTGATGCGAATGATTTGGAAGCCCTTACGCCGGGCCATTTTTTGATCGGCAGACCCCTTAACGCCCTGCCTGAATATCCGTATTTAGATATAAATTCCGGACGGCTCTCGCGATTTGAATTGCTCCAGCAGCTCACGCAGAGTTTTTGGCGCCGTTGGCATTTGGAGTATTTGCATATCTTACAGCAGCGGGTCAAGTGGTCTGACAAGACGAACCCACCGAAGGTCGGAGACCTCGTGTTGATCAAGGACCCAAATCTGCCACCGCTCCGCTGGCGTCTTGGACGCATTGTTGAACTTTATCCGGGGTCGGATGGCGTCCCCAGGCTTGCTGATGTCCTTGTGGGTGACTCTGTTTTGAAGCGCGCAGTCGCTACCCTCTCTCGCCTCCCACTAGATTGAGTTGTCGGACCGTTTGTTACTGTCCGGGGCGGGGGGATGTTCGCGCCAGTTACCATAGGTGGCGCTAGTCGGTGGTTTTGCTGCAATGAACGCAGACGAATTGTTTGTTTGACAGAGGTCAAAACGTCAAAGTATATTGTGAATTTGGATACTCTCTCTGAATTGGCGCCTCGAGGTTTACTTATGTTTTTCGGTGAATTGAATTGACTGTGCAGCTTTGGAAATCAGTATTGTTTCGCAAAAACTCAAAAGGATAGTGCAATCTGCGTAATATTACATATAAGTATTATAAACATATCCCCGTTCCTATCTATATAATATTCCCCTCCTGATTATCTATATACTTGCCGCCACGCCGCCTTGAACGGCGTTGTTTGTGCGTGATTGCTGGATTTTGGTGAGTTACTTATTCATTTCTTTTAAAGCAGTGACTGATCGCTGCGAGCGGGCATAACATAATTTCTTGCCCGTTCATAAGATTTCTTTTAAAAAACGAGTTAAGAGGTTTTTCCTAGAAAAATTGTGATTATATTTATACCTATTCCCATATTCTAAAACATGACTTATTTTTGAAAACGTATTAGACCCTTGCTTTATATTTATGTACCTATATTAAAACTTACCTATTTATATATTTAACCTAATTTTATTTAATATACAAATTTACTTTGCCCACCAACTCAATCTTCAACCCTAAGGTTGGCTGGTAGATAATGCCATGTGGCATTAAGCCCACCTGTACAATGGAATGTGTACGAATAAATAAATAAAAAAATAATAAAAAAAATAATTATCTTACAAGGTGGTGTATAAAGTAGAGTAAGCTCCTCGGGGATAACTTCATTTTTAATTCCCTCACTGCGTTCGGGAATTATCTACAGAATCCTTCATTTCGCTCAGAATTCAATATGATGCCCGTGACATAATACACTGCTTTATCCCCTTGGTGCATAATCTACTATTATTTGAAACAAATAATGAAGATCTGAGTGTCTTAAGATGTGGTAAATATGTACAGTTTTTATCTCTTTACTATAAAAATAAATAACAGTTTTCATACTAAACAAATATGTTTTATTCAAAAATATTGCAGCCGTTAGAACTAAAAGTGTGTAGGAAGGCAAGGTGTATTTGCATTATAAAATTGCGTTATATAACTGGTTATTAAGTTTATTTGAAAGATAACATAACTTTCTGTTATCACATGAAGCGGGAAAAACAGAAAACAAAATTATCGCTAATTATAATATCGTAAACTCGAGCGACAAATACGCCGAACGGCCGTTATTTCGCAAGACTCATACAGCAAATTTATGCATCGTAAGTATCTCAGTCTATGGTTTCTAGCTATGATTGTCCCTCCTCATTACAATGAAATGTGTCAAAGCGAGATGAAGCTAATGCATACTATTATATTGAGCGAAAATTAGTGGTTATCGCTCCTCGTTGCTGGACATGCGCGGGATATGAAGAAGCGCCTAGCTGCTAGTCGCGGAACAACCGAGTGGCTAGGCTAGTTTTAGGGTTAAAAGTACGAACTCAAACCTAAACTAGCGGGCTTGTCAAACAATGAAAGGTTGCGCTAGGCGAGTTGTTAAATATGTGATAAATCTTCTTTTTAAATGATAAATCAACTTTTGAATTTGAAGTGACATTACTAAGGTACAATTCAACTTTGTAGGATTCATTATATTATGCACTAGGGTATAATATACCGCGTGACTTATAGCCCAGTTTATAGTTCTAAATTCAATAGAATAAGGCTCACTTTACGAGCAAGTGTGTTGAAAATAGATAAACACGCAGACACGGAGCATTTTTTTTCTTGTTAAGGGCCTACACTACCTCAAACACGCTCCGAATCCAAATTTTGATCTCAAATATCTATCAGAGTACTGAACTAATAATTTTAGAAAAAAACATATAGCAAAGTTAAGAGTATGAACTAAGAACCATATGTTTTGAAAACACGATTAATGAAAAAAATCTCGATAGAAAAAAATGACAAACTTACCTCTAAAATTAACAAAGAAACCTTATTACTTAATTAGTACTTAACCTACACTAATGTAACTTGGTATTTAGTTTCAAGGTATGACAATACGTGTACTATATGATCTGATTTTAAAATAATTTTATTATTTTTTTTATTATAAATCTTAAATCTAAAATAATGTGTTTGGCACGACGAGTGACCTGCGCCCGCTCAAGGATTCAGTTGCGCTCCGGCATTCGTACGAGGAACCTGTGTCGCTTTCACGCTTGCCGCCGCCGCTACAACATCACGTAAATATCGTGTTTTCCATCAATAAATTTGTGGTGTGTTTTATTTCAAAATGGGAAATGAAAGAAATAAGATACGGAAAAGGCAGAGTTGCAGAAAACAAAACGCGAGTGAGTAAGATAGCCCCGACGCGCGTTGCGGGGTACTTCACGGCCGGGCGGTGAGGTGGGGGCGAAATTCAGATTCTAGCTGGAGTAGTATGGGCTCTTAAGATAGTTATCAAACAAAATTTCGATAGCGCCGCGCTACCTACCACCACCGGCACGCCGTCTCAACCAAAGTGTTTAAATAAATCGAGATCAAAAGTCCAATAATTATCTTAATGCTGGACTGGTAGCAAAGGAAAAACATAGAATGTTCCAGCTGCTTCTCTATCCGGCCATACTGTAAAAGTTACTTATGGGACAAAGGTTTTATTGGAGATATTTTTGTGGGCTATAAGCTGACCCCTTGTCACTGCAAAAGTCTCCCTCCACCATTGTAATGCCTCCAAATTATTCAAACGTGACATCAGATAGTTTTATAACCTCTGGTGTTCTGCCTACCCCATAAGGGATACAGTCGTGGAGTGATGTATGTATATTTTTTAAATTTCAGGTGAACTGCAGAATGCTTTCGAAAATCTTAAGCCTAAATTGATTTTCTGTTTGAATGATAAAGTGCAAGATATACAGTTAGCTCTTGAGAAAAGCTCGCCTTCTTGTAAGATTGTCAGTTTCGATGAGAGTCAAACTGTCCTTAGCTTTGATAATTTTCTTGGAAAACATGGGGACCTTAATTCTATTGAAGATTTTAGGTACGCAGTATTTTGTTTACATTACATTACACTTTAATAAATAAAGAGGAATAAGCTTCAGAAAGTATCAATATAAATAATCATAAACTAAATTTTTTGAAAAATTGACGACCGGCTCGTGTAGTGGTAACATACATTGCCTTCTATGCCAGAGGTCCTGGGTTCGAATCCCGGCGGCGGCGGATATCAGTGTGATGAACACAGATATTCGCCGTCAAGTCATGGATGTTTATATGTTTATTTAAGTTTATTCTAATAAAAAATATGTATTTATTAAATATGTATGTTTATATATTTCTTAAGTATATCAGTTATCTAGTATCCATAGCACAAGTTCTTTAAGAAACTTAATTTGGGCTAGATAATGTTGTGTGAGTGTAAGAAATATTTATTTATTTATTTATATTTAAATATTCGAGAATAGATAATAGATTCAGATTGATAACTTTGTTTATTTTTAAATCATACTTTAACAGATAGGTTATAAAGTATGATTTGAAAAATATGAGAATTATTTAAACTAAAATCCGCAGATTTGTTTATTTTACATTGACTACGTTATTTACTATATGTAGTATGGATGTACGTTTAAATTAATTTACATTTTAATGTAATATTTAATAGCATTAATGACTCATTTATTGTTTTATGAATATAAATATTTGACACAGTCGACAAAACGATATAAATTCTATAAAATGTCGTTAATTGGCAAGACAAAATGATAGTTGTAACTACTTATAATCACACTTTTAACAAGTCACGTCTTGTCATTTCGGTTCTTTTTCAACATTCACCCCTAAACGTATTTTATTAAAGTTATTTTGCTTTAACCAATTTTTTTTTCAACTTTTATGATGTACCTCTTCTATTTTTTCAGGGCTACAGAATTGGATCCTGAAAAGACGATTGGTGTTATAATACCAACTAGTGGTACAACGGGTACTCCTAAAGGGGCAGCTGTTTCACACAAAGCACTGTTTTTTCATGGAATAGTACTTTGGTAGGTGGTTACAAGTAATGTTCCATAATTATCATCGTCATCACCCCGGAGACGCATCATCACTGCTAGACAAAGGATTCTCCCAAGGTTCGCTTTGTCTCGCGCCACCCTCATCCTGCGTTTGGCGGCGGCCTTGACCAGATCGGATCGCGAGGCTTTCTGGACCAGGACCGCGGTCCGGAAAGCCCCTCCAATAAAAATATTAATAACTCGGGGTCATTCGGGACCACAAGAAAAAAAATAAGGAAGAGTACAGATCGATAAAAAAGTTAAATAATGTTCACACAAAGGTCCACCATGCGGGAACTTTGGTGCCCCAACGATCCACGAGCTAGTTAAGATTGCAGGTAAACTCTGGTTTTGAGCATGCAGGCTAGAAATTATAAGTATTAATATAAGTATATAAGCAAACATTGACGCAAAGTTTCGATGATATTACTGTCTGAATTTCAATATAAACGTAAGCTTTAGGTATTTACAAGACACTGAGTTCAATTTGACATTGCCTTCTCTTAAGTTTTACATCAGGGGTACTAAAAATTAGAGAGTGCTATGTTTTGAATACGGCCTGTTGAGTCTTTTTACAATTTTCGTACTAAATGCAGGTCAGGTCAACCGGGCCTAATGCGTCACAATACTTGGATCAAATGTAGTATTTTAATACACTTTCAAGACATTTTGAATGACTTCTGTGTAAATTTCGTTTCTACAAAAGCTGAGATTTTTTACTTCTGGGACCCCAAGTGTGGGGAATGCGACTTTCACTAATATTATGCGGCTGGAAGAGCTAATAATAATTATTTAAATAGAGACGATTTATAAAGTTACTTAATTACTCGAAAACAAAATTCTGCGCTCAGTTTAGGCTAATGAGTTGAACGGAAATATTCGGGGTTATGGCGTCTAATTTTCCATGTTTCTTGTCGACGCATTCGCCCCGTCCAAGATTCCAGAAGTACCTAACGTTTTTTTTTGTAATAGGTTCGGGAATTTTATTTAAATTTCAAATCAAATTACTACATTAAAATTGCGTATTATTTATAAGAACAAGATTCCGAGGGCATTTTGCCCTTACTATTACAAGTCTTATGATCCTTACAAAACTAAAAATAGTTACAAAAAAATGCGTGAGATCTTTTATTTAATTCAGCTTTAAGCTTATTTTAATGTAATAATATGTTTTTGCGGCTTGATACGAATTTATTTTCCCAGTTCGTACTTGCACTACAGCTTTTTTAAATAAGTGGTTGTATTTGGTTTCTGTTGCTGGACCAAAGTCAAAGTCAAAAGAATCTTTATTTCGTAAGTATTTAAATACATTTGAAATAAGTCACAATTTACAAATTGAACTGAATCTACCACCACTTCGGAAAGTCGATCTGTTGAGAAGAAGTGGCAAGAAACTCAACCATGTTGGAATACCTAAAAAAAGTTGAGATTAGTAACGCGAAACACATATTTATTTATTTAGTATTTATTAACACTTTATTGTCCACCAAGAAATAAAACAATTAAAAACAAAGAAATATTATACAATAGGTACATGTTACTTACATTGAAATAATTCATCAACCAAAAAAAACATAAGTTACTTACTACTTTACTTGAAGAATATTCCCACATTAAAAATGTACTAATAATAATTGCGATCTCTCTGAGTAATTCTTTAATATCGTATAAGTAGGTACTATAAGGGCCTATTAGCATAGTTAATGAACATCAATGTTGTCTTAAGTTTATGATTCCTTGCAAAAAAATACGCTTTTGTTTATTTACACGGAGGACAAACATCCCATATCCTCCTTATTTATTTTTTTATTATTTCGTCGTTATGTCTTCTTTTAGATCATAATATATTTTTGTAATCTCTAGGACGTACGGTAAACAGTTTCCTGAACCCACGAGACTTGCGTTGGTAACTTCTCCGTTGCAATGGCTATCAGCACATTTGATGTTCGTGGGAAGTCCATTGTTGAGGTTCACCAGATTGATGTACACGCAACCAAGTACACCGGAGTTACTAACTGAGATGATTAATAAGTATAGGGTGAGTAATGGATTTTAGCTTAATTGGAAACTTTAGTGTATCAAAAGCATCTAAAGCTGGGGGGGGGGGGGGTCGGTAGGCGGGATTGCATTGGAAATTCGCAAATAGGGACTTTTCTTGATGGAATTTGAATGTGGTCAAAATTTCCAGAATGCCCCCAAACAATTCCTCACCTTAGGAGTTATATTTTCCAAGATATTCACGGTCAAAGTTTAAGGGCAGTATGACGATGATATGAGGGTAAAATCAGGAAATTGTGTTAATGGCAAAAGTGGACTGAAATTGAGTTATAGGGTGCGCAAAGGTGAAATAAGTAAGAGATACGGATTGAAAGAAGATGTAGTGACTGAGATTGAAAAGGGTATGCTACGGTGGTTTGGACATTTGGAAAAGATGAGTGAAAGTAGATTTACGAAAGAGGTATATAGAGCAAGAATGGATGGTGATGGACTTACAAAAAAGGAGGAGGTTCTCAATTCGCTATTCAGACTATTTCAGATTATTTCAGTGACAGGGGGTCACCCTATCGCCCGCAAAAACACCAATAAAACCTTCGTCCCTTAGGCGCTTAGCAGACGATAAACTTCATGCGCCTTGTTGCGCCAACCAACAACTGACAACTCCCTGTTCATATATTATTCCAATGGAATTGCGTACACAGCAATTCTAGTTAGGAGTTAGTTTCTGATTGCAGCAACTCGCAATTAGCAACTTTGATCAAGTTGCTGGTTTTTTCAATTGACAATCGCAGCTAACAAAAGTTTCTAAAATCAGCAATAGCAAGTCGTTCTTTGGGGTATATATGTACATTCCCTCATCACTGTATCCTGTCGTTTTAAATCACTTTCCAGCAACTTATTAAATATGTAAGCAGACATTTTAAAATATTGTTTAAACTTGTCATTATGTTTCTGAAGCTCATTTATGTTAATAAATCTAGTCCTATCGTGCAAGAAGGGATGAATCCAAAACCGACGATTGCTGCGAATAATTCGTTGTAGTTGCCACCGTGTCGGCGACGCCGACGTAATATAATGTAAACGAGTGCTGTCTCTCCGGTGTCCATCGTAATACTTAGTGGACTCACCTAACAAACCAGGTTCACATAAAATTGCGACAACCGTAAAGGCCAATTTGTGGTTGCTGCAACTGGAAACCTTTAGAACATTTACAAAAATTGATAGTTGCTTCAACAAGGTTACCAGTTGCATCAATTGCAGATTCTCTAGTTGTAGCAAGTGGCAATGTCTAAAAAAGTTGATGGTTGCCTCAACTAAGTTGTCAGTTTTGTAAACTTAAGTTGCTACGTGTGCAAAGCGCCTTAATTTGCCCGGGAAGAGAAGCAGCTGGCAGATTCTATGTTTTTCTTTCGCTCCCAGTCCAGCATGAAATAAGGATTATCTAGGATAAAAATTACTTGTATAGATAAACACCCAGTGTCTGAACATTTATCTTTTTTGTTCCGTGCGGGGATCGAACCCGCTACCCAACGATTTAGGCCATAGCGTCTACTGCGCCGTTGGTACCGTGTAGGTCGTTAATTAAAATGAGCGTTAAAACAAAAGTTTAATATTTGACCAATAATTGAGGCATTTCAAATTTTGTGTTTGACATCACTAAGAGTATAATTTTGTACCTAAAGTGAATAAAACTTTTTTGATTCTTACAATTAATTGTTTCTTACAGCCAACTTTCTCCGTATTAAGTCCTCCAATGCTAGCGTTGATTACTGGCGAAGAAAAATGTGATGCGACGTGCTTCGAGCAGTTGCTCGTCGGTGGCAGCGCGGTGCATAAAGATTTAATAATAAAGTTTAAGGTAAATTAATTAATAGTTTTTTGACCTCTATCTCTTCTCATGGCAAATGAAGATGACAGCACCAGTGAAGAAGACAATGACAGCAACAGGTTTACTGAAACAAACCACCACGGCAGCGTCCTGGTTAAAAATATGGCAAATGTCCCACCGGAGAGTAAATTTCTCGCCTAAGAAACATACAATAGATATACCTACATTCTGTGTGAACAGAAGAGGCACTCTTATTAAGGTGTCGACTGACTTGAGCATTTTGCCGTATCGTAACATTTGAGGCGAGCATGTTGCGTTACGACGGCATTGCCTGACTGGCTTGTACGTTTGTCCGTGTTCGTGTTGTTCGTGGCGCTCGCAGCGGGAGGCTCGGCACGTTGCTACTGTACTGACTTGCGGGGCTGGCATGCGACCATCGAAAACGATAAATCGGGCCTTTACATTGATATTTTCTTAGAATGTGGCACTTTGAATATATATTTTATCTAGAATATTTTGGCAGCTTTGGTTTTGTGGGTTTAATCATGGTATCGAATCGAGTAATTCTATCTACTTAAGTATTATGGTGCGCATGTTAGCTAACATGTTAGGATAAAATAATTCGGTAATATTTATCTTGTCGATCCGAGTCTTTATCGATAGTCGCCCTGCAACGTTACGTTATGACGAAGTGTTACAAGTTACTAGTTCGTTAACTAGCTTTACTAGTTCTATAAAGGGTTGTATACTCGCTCAGCGATGCTCGCTCGCTCGCTACTCCTTTGTAGTTTCCTTCGGACAACAGTTTAAGAATCCTGAAAACAGACAATAGTAACAATTATTTCTTGTGTTTGCAGTCAAAGTCACCAAAGACGCAGGTGCTCTCAGCATTCGGTGCTACAGAATTTGGCGGGGCGTATTGTACTGAGCTAACTGACTCATTAGGTCAACCAATGGGTTTCGTTCGGGCTCGTGTAAGTATTAAGTAGTATGAAGTGCAATGTTTTATAAACTATTTAAGATCCAAAATAAGTTTCCGATAAAAATAATCTAATCCAAAAGTGTGCAATGATTTATTTAATTCTATTTGATCAACAGTTGCAAATTGAATTTCTGCTATAGAGACTAGACTCGACTAGTTTAAATATAAATGTTGGTTTCCCAAACCGGCCCGTTTGGGATTCGAACCGTGGACCTTTCGGACTATAGGCGAACACTTAGCCAGTGCCAATAGGGTGTATAATATTTATAGTTTTATATTTTTTAGTCTCCGCTGAACTACCTACTTGTTTCCTATTTTTAGAGCGTGTTTTTAGTAGTCGGGTTTTAGTTTTTGAACTCTTTGTTTCACTACAATTACAAAAGTTTTTACCATTCTTCATAGAGCCTATGTTATCGCTTACGTCCTAAATTGCAGCTTGTTGATCCCGAAACTCAAGAAGACGTCAATGAACCACATAGAAGAGGAGAGCTTTGGACAAAAGGACATTCTATGTTTCTGGTAAGATTAAGCGGAAAAGTCAGTGAAAAGAACTAAATCAAATTGTGATAGGGGGTTAAGCGCCGGCTACCCTGTTTAAGACACTGCTTCAAACCACGGGAACTTTGCTAGCTTACAACAGGTAGATGGCGGTTTGCAACCAAACTTCGCGGGGCAACAAGTTGGGGGCGTGGTTTAACGCGACCTTGGTTGGAAGCTTGTTGGAAACGTCGTTTACAACAGTGTGGATGAAACTCAGCGTTGGTTGTACCTTAACAAAAGTCACATGGTTAGAAGTCTTGTTTTAAACAATCTAGCCGGGGCTTAAAGACGGTTCTATTAAGTTGGAATCAGGGACCGGAACCGTTTACCCTTAAAGAGGTATTTGATTGGGTATTTCATAGACTTGTTTTCGAAAACCCTATCAATTTGGTAGTTAACTTAGCCTAACTTAAGGCTTACTATATCAAAAGAGTTACTTCAACTGAATACCCTATTCGAAAATCCTATTGAAGCTTACCCATTCTTAAGGGTTTTAAAACGCGCAGGAAAAGGACATTGGGCATCTTTGTATGGGACACTTACCTACGGCGAATTAAAATAAAATTAGATCTGGTGGATAGGCAATTAAATCTATATTACAATGGTATAGGTCCAATATCTGTGGGTCATGGGGAATAAGGAAACAATGGACATTTAAAAAAATATTGAAACACAAAACAGAAAAAATATTTTTACTGTTTTGTGCCATAATCATAAGGAAAAAATTAAAAAAAAAACATGTTTTTCTCTTAACTTTTATACCGCAGCATCTAAAATATTTTTGTCGAAAATCCACAAAGTTCAATATTCACAAGAATTATGAAAAATAGGCGATGACTTTCACTATCCGAATTGCAAGTTGGAACTCAACATTCACGCAATTGAGGCTTCGTGTAAGTTGGTCACTGTAACTTTTAGCTAGCAAATGGATTATGAAAATCTCATCTCAAAGTCTTAACCGAGGAGTAAACAAAATAATGCGGCTCACTACAACTAAACACGAGAAACAAACAGCGAGCGACTGACCGTTGCTGACTAAACTAACAAACGACAGCAGCGCCGTGTGTAAAACATGGAACTAAAACTGTCACAAGCCTGTACTGCGATGTAGCTGCGCGAGAGTAACATAACACAGTTTTATGACAATGGTCAAGAGCGAGAATGAAACATGCACATCAACGTCTCGGATTTAGTCAGGTTGGCTTACCAAAAATATCACAGAGTGATACTTTAACATCCTGAGCGGCCATATTTAGTGATTAGGAAAAATAGTCGACTTAAAATATGATTTTAATTTTACCTACTTTTTCTATTTTCCCGTTGTTATGAATTATAATAACTACACAATATTAAATATGATTGGAAACACTATGATTTAAACTGTAAATGTTTTGGTTTATGTTCGCAAATTTCAAAAAAGCGGGTAGAAAACGCCCAGTGTTCTTTAAACTCAACGCGCAATTAAAAAAACCAAAATGATAGAAAAATGTTAGGTAACCCTACTACATAGTCGCTTAAATATTAAATTTATCAAGTAGTTAACTTTATTCAAAAGTGTTACTACATCGATAGGCTTACCCTATCAATAGGGTTACCCTTCCATTTGGGTATGATTTTAATAGGGTTACTCTATCAATAGGCTTAATCAAATGAGTGGGTTTTCTGGTCCCTGGTTGGAATTACTAGTAGAGTCCATTTAGTTGAAAATGTAGTATCTTTTCTATTGTGCAGTTGAGGACAAATATGTAGAACGGGTTCAATTTTTGATTTTTTCTTATTTGTAATCGTATCAATATGATGAGGTTAGTATCATTAAATTGAAATGTTTCGATAAAAATATTTGAAGGATGTGCTTATACTTGTAATGATTACATTTTTTTTTTCAGGGGTACTATAATAATCCAACAGAAACAAAAAATGCATTCTCAGAGGATGGGTGGTTCAAAACTGGTGATTTGTTCTATAAGGATAAATATGGAAATATACATTTCGTAGAAAGAATGAAACTGTTGCTCAAATATAAGAACTATCAGGTAAAATGATTTAATCTTTGACTTAATAAATTATACACAAACAATTATGGAAAATAAAGTGAGTACATTACTTGCAGAATTGTCTTCTTAAATACCTAAAAAATGTAGTTGTAACATCTGCCACTGAGATAATAGTTATTCTTTATGGTTACTAGGCTTTCCATGAGCGGAGGTCAATATCTGAAACTCAATATCTGAAAAAAAAATTGAGGTGATAACATATTGAAATTCATGTAAAATAATTAGAATTAATTGGTAACATGTAAATACTTATTTTCAATAATTTTTTTAATACAAATAATGGATGAGGTGTAGAAATCGGTAGTTTAGTAGAGCTTGTATTTTGTTTTTGGTGTCAAGGGCCTCTTGCATTGCACTAATACACCACGCATTGGTCGAATGTTGGACCGCGACTTGGCTTAAGTTGAGATATAGCCAGACATGTTTAGGAAACTAACTTTGTTAAGCTGGCCCTGGTCTAGTTGTATACTAGGATGGATACCCCCTATTTACACTATAGTTATAGATATGTGGTATCTATAACACAGTCTTGTATACAGGGTTATTGGTAATTAGACCGGAATCTTTTAAGGTGACATATTATTTCTAATTATTCATTATTTATTAATTCTTCATAGTCATTTCTAATTATTTGAGCCCAAGTCATGTAATCCGAAAGTGTACCATTTTTAAAATATTTGGGGTTTTCCTTTTATTTCTGAAACCTCAGATTTACCTACTCCTTTAAACATCGATTGTAAAAAAAACTAATGGTCTGATTTCAAATATCTTTTCAGTTTTAGATAGCTGTTTTTTTTTAAATGATTAATAAACAATAATTTAAAAAAACTGTATGTGATTCCAAACAGAAGTTACAGGATATTTAAAAAAATAGAAATGAGTTTTTTTGGAGAAATGTTAACAAAGAACAGATTTTACAAAAAGTATGATTTCAAGTATGTAAAAGACTGTGTTTGCAATATAAAACCTTATAGATGGTTAATAGATGGCACTACGTATTTCTTATTACTAAAGTTATTTTTATCACTTTATTTTCACTGAATAGTTTTGTAGAAAAAAGAGATAAGTTACTCACAGTTCTATTGTTTATAACTTTTAACATGCGCCAAAGGTGCCACTGCGCACAAAATCCAATCTCAATAGCACAACGGAATGTTGATTTCAGAATTCACTAGTAAACTTTAGCTTTTGTGATAGATAACATTTCCACATTAGCTGCACGGTTTACTATGCACAATATAATCGTTATCTATTGCATTTTTTATGCAACTGTGCATTTAAATGCTTATTAATTTACCTTTTTTTGGATAGCCAGAGAGTAGGTTCACAGTATTACTTAAAAAAAAAACAAAACTTCAATTAAATATTCTTTAGCTTCTGTCTGGAATCACAATTTTTTTTAGTATTGTTTATTAATTTACAAAATAAACACTTATCCAAAATTGAAAAGAGATATAAAAAACGGACAATTTGTTTTCTATATCTCTTAGAAAAAAAAAAAAAAACTCAAATATTTTTGAACCTGTGGGACTATAATATGATTTGGGCTCAAATGATTGGAACTGACCTCCCTTATGTCACCTTAAAAGATTCTGGTCTAATTACCAATCAGACTGTATAAGCTATTTTTGGCGCAATATAGTTCGTGTTTCAGTTTGGATAGTTTATTTTATTTATTACTAGCGGTTTTACCCGCGCAATTTCGATTCCCGCAGGAATTTCGGAATAAAAAGCCTATGTGCTATTCCAGATTGTACTCTATTACTTTTCCAAATTTCATTAAAATCCGTTGAGCCGTTTTGCCCGTGATTTAGGATCCATACATCCAAACATTCACATTTATAATATTCATCATCACAACTCCGTATAATAAGCCCACTGCAGGGCTATGAGTCTCTTCCAAGCTGGCCCGGTGCTGGTTGGTGGATATCAGATATTTTAGGGTGCCGAAATGGCTTCTGACAAACCTTAACGACTACTGTATACAAGTATACAGCACCCGGGACCGACTGCTTAACGTGCCCTCTGAAGCACGGAAGTCGTCGTGAGGAATGAATGGTCGGCGGTCACCCATCCTAATACCGGCCGCACCGATCATCGATAACCTGCGATATCGTTTGATATGCACAGTAGGTAATCACGGCGCCACGACTACTTCCTTTTTATAATATCATTAATATATTTTTATAATTTATATGTCGGAAAACGAACCAAACGAAAAGAAGCGTTACTCACGAAACACGATAGAATTAATCACTGGACAGTTACTTAGTACCGAGTCTGTGGGCTTGGGTATAACCCTGGCTTAGTCACAACAAAATCTTAATTCGCGAGTCCGTTCCGTCAGTTACAATGCCATCTCAATTAATACCGAGCTACTATCGACCGTCAGTCCGAGATACGTCCGCGCACCTAGCCGTCCTAACCGTATCTGTGTCACTTGCCATCATCCTACTTCAAGATATAACCTATGGCGCTGCAATCGAATGTCAGTCATTCATTGCATTTAGCGCCCTCTTTAGCAGTGCTACCAACATACTTCCGTTACCATGAAGTCATACTAACATCTTAATTACGCCAACTTCTCGCTAGCTCCAACATATAATATTAGTAATATTAATTTAATTTATCGTAATTTAATATTTCAGATTTCTCCTGTGGAAATAGAGAGTGTTATCCTGCAAAATCCAGGAGTTAATGATGTTTGCGTCGTAGGGATCCCTGATTTAGAACTCGGAGAGCTGGCAGTGGCGTTTGTGGTTAAAAAAGATGGAGCGACTGTAACAGCCCAGGATATCAAGAATGTTGTTAAACGTAAGTGATGACTGAAATAGGCTATTGTATCCAAAAATCGTTTAAAAACCGTTGAGCATCCAAATTTACATACATACATAACTGCATGCCTATATCCCTTATGAGGTGATCCAAAATGTATCCTGTAGTACACGGTTAAACAAGCAACCTTACGACGACGATGCTCTAGCTAGGGTCTGCAATTTTTTGATTGAAAGGTTGACGTTTTTTATTAGTTTACGGGCTCTTCGGTCAACGGAGTCCAGCCCTTCTAATTTATATTTGGCTGAACCATCCCAAAGATGACTGCAGTACTCCATGCATGATCGCACTTGAACTATGTATAATAATAATGTATAGTTAAGAAGCTGTACCGCCGTACCTTCGAGATGATTCCCAACTTTTTGAGTTCCGAACAACGAGTTGGCTTGACAGTTAATTTTTTTTTCCAGAAAACCTTGCAGAAACGAAACACTTACACGGAGGAGTAATCTTCATTGATAAACTGCCTTTAACTGTGTCCACGAAGGTTCACAGACAAAAACTAAAGGAAATGGCGAAAACCATGGTTAGAGAATAATAGAACTTGGCCTTAAAATTTCGGCCTCTAATTTTATAGGTGCCGACGTAATGTAAATAAAAAATAAAATTTATTTTCTCTTATAAACCCAGTGCCTTTCATTTAATAATATTCTGCTTGTCATTTAGAAGTATTTAGTGAATAGTTTACAAAGTATTATTAAAAATTGGGTTGGTTTCGTAGCTTAGGTATTCATTATGAATTCATTTCTTTTTCATTTTCAAATTCTAACAACCGAGGTCATATTGTTACTAAAATATTGTTAAGTGTACTGATTACCTACATCTAAATAATAAAAAAGAAGGAGGTTTCACTGCTGTTAAGACCCTCTAGGATAAAATAAAATAAAAATATTAAAAAAACTATTGTGATTATTAAATTAATAATGCTGGACATTACTTTTTAACGCGGTTCTAATAAAAATGGGATTTTTTTTCTATAAAATAAACAGGTTATCTCGCCGACCTTATACGATACCTTCACGGAGGTATTCTAGTACCCATAAGGATTACAGAAAAAATATTAAAAAAAGAAAAACTCGAAATTTACATTTATAGGATTTTATAGGATTTATACAAGGTGTTCCTGTTGATTTCCCATAAGGATAAGGTTTTGTTACTTTCTTAAAACAATACTTTTTGCCACAGAATATGTGGTTCAAAAGTGCATACCTGTTAAAAAAGTGCATACTGTTTTATTAATTAAAACAGATAGCAAAAGTGCTATTAAACTTTTAATTTTTTAAACAGCGAATTATTTAGCTAATGTGATGAATGAAGAATGAAGATTGTTTTTATTAAGCAATTTTCTGTATTTTCGGGCCATAGTGAAACATGTAGTTTGTTAACAAATTTGAATATTCCAAAATTTTTAAATAAGAGAATAAGACAACAGATGCTGGAGAACCTAGTAATATGTCAAATGCATACAATAAAAGTAATCTAAACTTGGTGCACCAAACTGTATAAGGCATCACGGAAAACCTAACCTAACTTAACCTGTTTCTGCAACCAACTAGGATAACAAAGACCACTGCAACTTGTCTAGATAATGTGTATTCTAAAGTAACTCCAGTAGGTTCATCAGTAATAAATAAACTTAGCTCAGATCACAGCGGTCAGTTGGTTACATTCAAATACTCAAAGGAAAAACAGGTTAATAAGAGTATAATGGTTGTTCCAGTCAATGAAAAATGTTTGGAGATATTTCGGTGTGGTCTAATCAACAATATACCTACCATAGCCCACTCCAATAATGTAAATTTAAAATATAGTAATTTAAGTGGTTTGATAAATAAACAACATGACAGTGTATTTATTCCGAAAAAATCTCTCTAACCAGTGTAAATCATTCAGTGATTGGGCTACCACAGGTATACATATCAGTAGAAAGCACCTATATGATCTCTATCATGAGAAATCATATAACAAAAATGAAAGTTTTTACAACTATGCCAGAACTTACTCAAAATTATTTAAAAAAGTTTGTAGCGCAGCCAAATCAATCTATCTAGGTAATAAGATTAAAAATAGTGCTAATAAGACTAAAACTACTTGAAACCGCTATACTGACTTTAAGCTTGTAATTGACAATACGATCATTAAAGCAGATGAAAATGTTGCGACAGCATTTGAGAACTGTTTTGCTGACATTACAGTTTCAACTACTAAGAGCGGGTTTCAACATTCAACTGACTGGTATGAGTAACCGATACAGGTACAAAACTGGTAGGAAAAAAATAGCGTTTCACAATATCTATTAGCTACGGGCTGTAAGTTATCAAATTTGGCATGGGCCCTCCTTGCGTGACGTTCTTCCAAGAAAATAGGTGATATGTGATTTATAGAATATTACGCATTCGCAAATTATTTGTAATATATTTGAAGTGAAGAAATATATAAACTTATTCAATTTATGTTTTCTATGTTTTGGTATTCGATAAATATATTATAGTATGTTTTAGAGCTTTTTGTTAATAATTGCGTTTAATTGCTTACGTAAAACGAAACGCAAATCCTTTGACAAATTTTGCCATTGGTTAATAGTATATTATGTAACAAGTGAGCGAAGTTGCTAATTACAGTCGAGGCTGTAATTAGCAACGCTCACGAGTTATATACGACGTTTTTCAACACACTTGTGAGTAAAAGACAGACATACGTGGTCATAAAATAACAAACACACTTGATAACAAAGCTGTGAATTGTGATTGAAAAATGGCACCGAACTTCGCGCATGCGCGTAGGTTTTTTTTTCCGCCAAATGTGTCAATGGCTGTATAGCATATACAGCCTATTTTACATGAAAATATTTAATTTGGAGTGGTAAATCCAAATATTTTAATATTTTGTAACAAATTATTGTAAATTGTGAATAATTTGTTTGATATACAATTTTGTTTAACTAATATAAGGCGTAAACATTTAAAAATGTATATGGATTTGAAGTGGTATAAAACCTCTTTGTTGTTTCTGAAAAAAATTTATGTATAACCCGGATCAATAAAATATGCTCTGTTTACTCGCATTTAATTTGCACAAAGGTACAATTCAACTTTGTAGGATTCATTATATTATGCACTAGGGTATAATATATTATGCACGCGTGACTTATAGCCCAGTTTATAGTTCTAAATTCAATAGAATAACGCTCACTTTACGAGCAAGTGTGTTGAAAATATCATTTTTATGACGTCAAAGTAAATATTTAAAAGAAAAATTATGTCATTCAATAATATTCGTCCTTTTTTTCCAAAACAGTTATAGATAAGTTAGAAAGAGAAAACTGGATTATTAATATGTTGACAGATATTTGAAATCACTAAACTTTTCACCTGTGGCGGCTGAATCATTGCTCAAAAATCATGTGAGTGAGTGCAAGGTGTCTTTACGCCAAATGCTTTGACCGTATTGACCACGCCATCCTCCTCCGTAAGCTGCATAAAGTTGGAATCAGAGGCAACTTGTATCGGTGGTTTACATCGTATGTAGAAAACGGTTCACAAATAATAGTTACAATAGAAATAATAGTTACAAAATTTATATTAATGACTTGTGTAACCTTAAAATGAATGGTGGTAAAATCATATAATTCTCCGATGACACCGCTCTATTGTTTTCTGCAAACTCAGACAGTGAACTTTACGGGTACGCTCAGCGGGGCTTTAATGTAGTAAACAGGTGGATTCAGCAGCATTTACTGACCCTAAATTCAGACAAAACTCATATGATTCAATTTTCCATACAAAAGTCTACTACTGTTATTATTAACCTATACACGCACTTTTGTTGTGATCAAAATAATCAATCGTGCTCGTGTCCGTATATTTCTCCTACTAAAACAATTAAATACCTAGGTATTATAATCGATGACACTCTGCCCTTTAAACAACACATAGATACGGTGAGTGACAGAGTACGCAAGCTTATATTTGTTTTTAAAAAAAATTGCGCTCCATAGGAGATCCTAAATTTATTAGGCAAGCATACTTTGCATTGTGCCAGTCGATACTAAATTATTGTATTACGTCATGGGGAGACAGCTAAAACACTTCTCAATAACATTGAAAGAGCACAAAGAGCAGTTTTAAAAGTTTCGCATTTCCGATCTTTCCTTTACCCCACTGAGCTTCTCTATAAAGACTGTTAAGTACTGACAGTTAGGCAGTTATTTATAATGAACACAATTTTTAACTACCATTGCACCCTTATTTACAAATCACAAGCAACTAACAAAAGAAGGCTTGACATTGCACGCCCACTAAACACAAAAACTGCATTTTCTGGTAGATTTTACCTTTTTTTACCCGGGCGCCAGACTTAGCTTCAAAGATTTGCACAAATCTTTGACGACTTTGCAAAGTCATTTGAACACATATTGACGTAACCTGCCAGACTTGCTTCGCAAACACTTTTCTCCACAGTATGCTAGTAGACAACAAACAAGATGGACAACGATTTTGTAGACTCAGTTAGCCTGTATTATTTGTATATATGTAATTATATTTTTTTATTTGTTATTTTTCGGGTTCCATGTACATAGTTGCCCCTGTAACAACTCTACAAATTCCAGAACGCATTCGCTGCCCCAGTCCATTATATGGCCGCATGCAGTGTAACATGCACACAACCGTCCCGCTCAACAATGCTCGAGCAACTGGACACTGAACAAGTGTGGCAGGCCACGCTAACATTTGCACACATTCAACTTTGAACGCTTTGATGTGTGGAAAAAGACCGACACCGGATGGCAAAGTGCAAAGCTTTGTTCAAACGTTGAATAAATATGCAAAGTCCAGCGCCACACATTGCATTCAAACATTTGAAGCTAAGTCTGGCGCCGGCTTTAGGACCACTGTTGTATAAAAGATTAAACGCCAAACTAAACATATTATATCCCCTGACCTACAGCAAAACTAAATGGATAATACGAGCATCACTTTTAAACATTTCTCATGATGAAACAGAGAAACTGTTAATTGTCTTAACATAAGATTAAATCTAACTTCGTTTTAAAAAGTTTTAGTATGTTTTTAGGGTGGCTAGTTATGTACCTATTTAGTATAGTATTTTTTATTTTGAACATTATTATAAGTGTAATTTCCTTACTTACTTTATAAATTTCCGCTTATACATATAGTAGTTTTACACTTTTGCATATCAAATTATACCTTTAGATTTAATTTTGACTTAGCACATTCCAATCTATTGAATATTTTGTTCCTAAAAAACAAGTAATCATAATTACTTAGTTTAGGTATCATACCTGTGTTACCCTAGGTCATGATAAGCAGATGATGTGACGTTTTATTGTATAGTATTTCTTGAATTACTGCTTATTCTTTTAATTTAGTTAATATGAATTATGTTGTTTAAACTAGTATTAATTGCACAATTTATGTTATTCTTAGTTATAAGTTTTTATCACAAATAAATATATTATTATTTTTGTGTTTTTTTTAAATATAAGTATTAAGTTGTTATTGCCAATAATAAGTGGCGCCACCAAACGTTAAAATGATGCTATGGCCAAACTCTTGAAATTGAATAAAATGCTTTGATTGTCAGTGCCGTGATGTAGGTACACGCGTAGATATTTAAAAAAAATTAAATCCTCAATTGTTTCTCGACGTAAAATTATGTTTTCTCTACTTTTATAAAGGAATTACATTGACAATCCAAATCAAATTAACTAACCAAGAAGATATTTTCATATTGTTTGATTTCGAATTATTTAGATATATCCAAAATTCCAGATTATTATTTGTTGCCTGGGTGATTTTTATGCCACGAAAAAATGCTGCGGTATCTAGCGTCATGTAGAAATACTTTTATTTTGCGGTTTTTTTTTTCTGACAGATATGAACGTAGGTATGAAATTTCATTAAAAAACTAGAGCCACCTGAACTTTTTTGATGACCATTTTAACCTTGATGAGAAAAATATAAAATAAAAATAAACATTAATTATTAACTGAGTAAACTTATCTGAAAGTCAAAGAATTCATTCCGCAACGAAGGGTTCATAATTTTTTTTTTTCCGCCACAGAAAGTTTTGGCACCCCCTAAAACAAGCTTTAACCAGTAAAGCAAGCTTTAGCGGGAGGAGGATGAATCCTATTACGGACGAATGGGCATTCTATAAGCTGTTAAGGGCCTACACTACCTCAAACACGCTCCGAATCCAAATTTTGATCTCAAATATCTATCAGAGTACTGAACTAATAATTTTAGAAAAAAACATATAGCAAAGTTAAGAGTATGAACTAAGAACCATATGTTTTGAAAACACGATTAATGAAAAAAATCTCGATAGAAAAAAATGACAAACTTACCTCTAAAATTAACAAAGAAACCTTATTACTTAATTAGTACTTAACCTACACTAATGTAACTTGGTATTTAGTTTCAAGGTATGACAATACGTGTACTATATGATCTGATTTTAAAATAATTTTATTATTTTTTTTATTATAAATCTTAAATCTAAAATAATGTGTTTGGCACGACGAGTGACCTGCGCCCGCTCAAGGATTCAGTTGCGCTCCGGCATTCGTACGAGGAACCTGTGTCGCTTTCACGCTTGCCGCCGCCGCTACAACATCACGTAAATATCGTGTTTTCCATCAATAAATTTGTGGTGTGTTTTATTTCAAAATGGGAAATGAAAGAAATAAGATACGGAAAAGGCAGAGTTGCAGAAAACAAAACGCGAGTGAGTAAGATAGCCCCGACGCGCGTTGCGGGGTACTTCACGGCCGGGCGGTGAGGTGGGGGCGAAATTCAGATTCTAGCTGGAGTAGTATGGGCTCTTAACCCCAGTGGCTAACGGAAAATAGAATGCCCAGACAGTGTGGAGACTCACTCAGTGAAGCTGAGCATACCCACTAAACATCCCCTTTTACTGACTCACCTTGATTGAGACCATTAGTCTTCATCGGAGCGACAGCCAATTGGAGAGAGAGGCTGCGCAGTGAGTGGCATCCGGACGGCTGCCACCAAAAGGAACTGAAAGCGAGAAATTCAGAAGCTAAGACTAGCAGAAATGACAAAGCTGAAACTAAGAGATTATCTAGAGTGATCAGACTCACTCTGAGATAGGAATGCTGGAAAGAAGGACTACGTTTAGAAACGTTGAGCTTGCTGGAGTTTCCTGATAAGGGGAGCGAACTTGGTTAGGACCGGAAGAGCACCGTTGAAACCCTCTGGGCTGGTGTCGAGAGCGGCGCCGAAAGCCAGGATCTCAAAAGCGTTCGCGCCGTTACCGTCAGAATCGAAAGCGGAATCATAATTACGGCATAATAGGACAGTTAATCTAAGATGTAGCATTTTTAAAGAATCTTATCTTAATCTTGTTCGGTTAGACATCTTATAATGATGATCCTATAATCGACAAACATAATCTGAATGATCTGGGATTCACAAAACCTACAACCACATCTGTGGTTTCAAAAACACCTCATAATTATTCTGAAATTCTTAAAGTTATACAAAGCTTTGACAATCCTGATTGGACAAATATTAGGTTATTTTAGCTTCTGTCAAGGATCCTTTAAATAAGGTCATGTTAATTAAAACTCCTCCCTCATGCCATCACTTATCATAATGTTAGAAAGCCCTTTCGAGGTCGTGGAAGTAAGCAGGCACACGGTCGTAAATTTAACGAATCTTCACAAGGACTTAATCTCCTTCATCCCACTGGGATAGGACAGGAAAATCCAGACAATACTGACCGCACGGTCGAAAATCTAACGAATTTGCACAACTACGTAAAGGTTCTTCCTCATCCCACCGGGATAGGAGAGGTAAATCCAGACTATACTGACCAAACGGTCGTAAATCTAACGCATCTGCACAAGTACGTAAAGGTTGTCCCTCATCCCACCAGGATAGGAGAGGTAAATCCAGATGATACTGACCACATGGTCGTAAATCTAACGAATCTGCATAAGTACGTAAAGGTTCTCCCTCATCCCACCAGGATAGGTAAGGTAAATCCAGACGATACTGACCACACGGTCGTAAATGTAACGAATCTGCACAACTACATAAAGGTTCTCCCTCATCCCACCAGGATAGGAGAGGTAAATCCAGACGATACTGACCACATGGTCGTAAATCTAACGCATCTTCACAAGGACGTTAAGGCTCTCCCTCATTCCACCTAGATAGGAGAGAAAAATCCAAACGATACTGACTCTTCGAGTATTTTCCATGAAAAACTTTCACAACCGGTTTCACCAACCAACAGCAGAGTAGACAATAAATCGAGCCGAGATTACGTATATATTAATTTATGAACGAAAATAATTGACAGCTCCAGTGGCTGCAATGTATGATTTGTGATTGATGTTATTTTGAATGCTGGCAATTTATGAACACAATCTTCTTAGTCTGTGGTTAAGTTGATCAATTATCAATCCGTGATTGGTTGTTCTCATAGATTAATATAAGTACTAAAGTAGTTGTTCTATCCAGGTTATGACGAAGTAATACATTTCAAATTATTATTGGCTTATGAGAATTTAAAGATATTAAGTGAAATTGATAATCAATGTTCCTCTTGCTTGCAAAATGATATCCGCTGCCACAGATTTGTGATGCAATTTGCTGCAGTGTATGATGTAGTGGATGTGATTCCCTTTATTTACTCAACAAGTTTTAAAATTTTCAGGTCGGTTTTGAACTGTTTTCTAATTGTTTTGTGGAGAGTTTAATAACATGCTGTTTACTATACGATACCGTGGACAGAGGAGTTGGCTGCCCTTCGGGCTCAGCTTTGCACTAGGGGACTTTGCTTGTATGCAATTGGGTTGCCCAGAAATTTCGAGAGCACGGAATACGCGCTATGGTGTATTTAGCTGCTTCTCAATTGATATTGAAAGTAAACTATCAGGGCTGGAGATTAGAAAGAGAATTATTTATTAAATTGATACAGCTTAATTAATTAGCAGCAGCTAGTTGCTAGTTGCTAGGGTAGCTACAGTGCTCCCCCTCAAGCGAAGCCTATTGGTGGTTTGACGCCTCGTAACTTCGAATAGTTTGTAGTGTCGTATGCTGCGAGGTATTGCGGTCGGGGCTAGGACGTCGTCATGCGGCAGTGGTGAGGCGATGATATACGCTGGTTTCAGTCTATCGATCGATAGCTATAGTAGTTTCTCGAGTCGGTAACTTTATCGGGAGAACTTTTCTGTTTCATTTCTGTATAGGAAACGGGCCTTCATGTGCCGGTGCGAGTGGTGTCTTCACTGCGTCGCATCTTATGAAAACGTGATCGCACGATGACAAGTCCGAGTGTCCAAAAATACTGCGCTTAGTTGCGTGCGGAGCTAATGTTGGTTTCAGTTCTTTCATGGCGCGCAGCTGGTTAATCTAATCGTATTCCGTTACTCGTAGCGTATTTTCATTTTTTTTTTTTTCGACAGTTCGCCTGATAGTCGTATAGACCCGAATGTCTTGCACAGATGTTGCTTCCGGCCATCGTGTACAGCAGTCTATTATTGTAGCACAGTATTTGTAGCCATCACTCAATGTAGGCAACAATGGGCCGATTATATCGATGTGTACATGTGCGAATCTTTCCACTGAATGTTGTGTAAATAGTGCTGGCTCACTCTTTGTATGTCGTTGTATCTTTACACGTTGACAAGGTATCCAGGTTTTCGACCTAGTACCAAAGTCGATATTCATGTGTGGGCAAAAATACCGTGACTTAACTATAAAGCATGAACTTCTAATACCAGGGTGGCTTAAATATAAAAAAAAAAAAAAGATGGGTGACACTCGGAGACTGCCGCGGTAAAGCTATTGCAACAAAATAGGTGTTCTGCTGCGACACGTCATACAGAGCTAAGACGTACTGACCGGGCGGCCGGCCTGCAGCAGCACCGCGCCCTGAGCCACGCTGCTGGCGTCCACCAACACCAGCACCGGCTACGACACGTCATACAGAGCTAGGACGTACTGACTGGGCGGCCGGCCTGCAGCAGCACCGCGCCCTGAGCCACGCTGCTGGCTCCACCGACACCAGCACCGGCTACGACACGTCATACAGAGCTAGGACGTACTGATCGGGCGGCCGGCTTGCAGCAGCACCGCGCCCTGAGCCACGCTGCTGGCGTACACTGACACCAGCACCGGCTGCGACACGTCATACAAAGGTAGGACGTACTGACTGGGCGGCCGGCCTGCAGCAGCACCGCGCCCTGAGCCACGCTGCTGGCTCCACCGACACCAGCACCGGCTACGACACGTCATACAGAGCTAGGACGTACTGATCGGGCGGCCGGCTTGCAGCAGCACCGCACCCTGAGCCACGCTGCTAGCGTACACTGACACCAGCACCGGCTGCGACACGTCATACAAAGGTAGGACGTACTGACTGGGCGGCCGGCCTGCAGCAGCACCACGCCTTGAGCCACGCTGCTGGCTCCACCGACACCAGCACCGGCTACGACACGTCATACAGAGCTAGGACGTACTGATCGGGCGGCCGGCTTGCAGCAGCACCGCGCCCTGAGCCACGCTGCTGGCGTACACTGACACCAGCACCGGCTGCGACACGTCATACAAAGGTAGGACGTACTGACTGGGCGGCCGGCCTGCAGCAGCACCGCGCCCTGAGCCACGCTGCTGGCTCCACCGACACCAGCACCAGCTACGACACGTCATACAGAGCTAGGACGTACTGATCGGGCGGCCGGCTTGCAGCAGCACCGCGCTCTGAGCCACGCTGCTGGCGTACACTGACACCAGCACCGGCTGCGACACGTCATACAAAGGTAGGACGTACTGACCGGGCAGCCGGCCTGCAGCAGCACCGCGCCCTGAGCCACGCTGCTGGCGTCCACTGACACCAGCACCGGCTGCGACACGTCATACAGAGCTAGGACGTACTGACCGGGCGGCCGGCCTGCAGCAGGCCCGCGATAGAAGGTAGGCAATAGCTTAAAAAAAAAAACCGACAAACTGGTCAGAATAACAAAAATGGTTGCTCATGAAGAGTTGGTGAGCTTCTACAATAAATAATTATAAACCAGCGTGGTCAAGTGTAGTCCGTGGTCCAGCAAGTGTCTGTAAACGAACCAACTGGCTCAGATTAAGCTCAATTTCTGGCAGACCTGCATCATAATATAAAAACTCTCTTAATAATAAAGCCGTCGTCGTCTCCACGCTTTGTAGCCCGGAACGAACGGAACGGCTGAGAGGACATCCTCTTGTCAAGCGAATCCTATAATCTATTGCACTGGTCGCGACAAAAATGCACCAAATCATCGATCTGGAATATTGATAATGTTATATTTTTATTTTTTGTCCTGCTAAAATCCTAATACAGAAAATCCTTTTGAAATATAAAAAAATAGATGCTTGGACCCAGTCTATTGGGTAAATAAGTTCATTTTAATTGGAAAAGACATAATAATCAAAAGTAAGTGTGATAATGTATTTATAAACTATACGTGGGAAACCTATACTAGCCTCTCGCAACCTAGTCGGGTTATATTAGTATACAACGTGTAACATAATGAAGAGATAATACTTAAGGGGATTGTATGTTTGGTGGTGTAGTTTATAAGTAACAGTAACATAAACTTGTAATCCTTACGGTTGGTTTGGAAAACAAGTTCAAAGTTTAGATTAAAATATCGAAGTGTCAACCCTAAAAACAGCTGTTACCTTTTGATAGAATCTATTCGATAACAGATGGCGTCAAAATAAAGCGATAAGTAACCAAGAGAGATACTACAAAGTGTAATTTTGTGCCTACTAAATTAGACGACAACAACGTCTCGGGAATGTTTTTTTCGGTAGTATCTAAGTGCAGAATATTTTTAAAACTACCTTTTCACCAATATGTGCGTTTATCACGCGGTTTACCAATTTAAAACTCTACTGAAATAATAGGTTTGCACGTTCGTACCGACAACACGTTAATTTTAACTATCCGTGAGAATATATTTTCTTAACCTTAAACTATGATGCATCACTGACAAGGATATTTAACTTCTTTTTTATTCTCACACACTTACAACTATCATCACCACCATACAATAAAGCTTGAAATAAATTTTAAGTAATCCAGCATTCTGCATAATTTTTATAGTCTATGAAATAGCAAGTTCGATGCCCTTTGTCTGCCGCGGATCGCTCGCTCGCTACTCCCGGGCTCTCACGTTTAGGTGTTACGTATTTTAAAAACGTTTAATACTTAGAAGTCACACTGTTTGTGGTTATGAACGGATGCTGAGGCTCGGTAGCCTTCTATTTCTAATACTTAACAACATAGGTACATGATCGAAATACATTTACGACTAAAATCAAAAATGTTATCAAATTAAGCATAAGTAATCATAAATTTAAGAGAAACGTAAAACAAATCATTAATTTAGGTACTCTCAATAAACTATGATATCAAACTTGTCATACAAAAAACTATCACATTTCTTTAGAAATACTCTATTGCAAGAAACTAATATGAAATTATTACAAATCTATCGGTAGGTATTACGTGGAAATTCTTTCGCACGGCGGCGTCAAATCGCAACTTATACCTACCTACCTAATGAAGAGAGACTCAAATAGACAATCAAACTTACCCATAATTCTAATAAAAAAAGAAGAAATATCCTCTCTCTCTTACATTCAAACTTTCTAAGAATTATAATGGAAACATATTCGGTAAATACCTATGATTTTGTAAACCTCAAACTATGATACAATACTTACAGCTTCTTGTACTTCTTGTATTCTCCCATACTTATAACTATCAATACATACGACAACAAAGCATTAAATTAATAAAATTAGCAACTAAGTAAAGTCGTTTTCATAAAAGATAACCCGTGCATAGCTCTTATAACAAACACACAAGGTCTATTATCGCTCAAATCGCGGGACTTCTTTCGACGTCTCGTCACGAACTTGCGCCTTTCGGAATTATACCCTTTGAGATTTACCGCCGCCGCGCCGCGTCGCTTCCAAGCCAAACTAAAGGTTGTTCCGTTCAATATTTATTATGAACAAATTCTCAACTCAACAAAATTTTTTATTTAAAAAAGTTAAATTACTGATGACTAACTAATTATTGTTTTTAGTTGCGGTTGTTTCAGGCAGCTGAAATTATTTTCAAACGCTATAGGGAAAAATATCCTAAGTATACCTGTCCTGAAACTTTATTTTTTTTATGAGGAATCTTTATCTTTTATTATTATTCTCTTTCTTGAGTAACAAAATGGATTTTTTTCTTTATTTAAAATGTGTGAAGCGTAAAAATAAGTTACGTAAATTAACAAATAACAGTTTTTAATATTTTGATATTGAACAAACAACTTAAAAACTATTGAAGTGATTTCACGATTGAAAACTATTTATTTGTAAAAGCGGCTACACACGACCCTAAAATCAGTGGCGATATCGGGACAGTGGTGGGGAGGACCCTAGATCGTATCATAAATCGTCTCGTGTGTAGGCAAATCCTACCCGATTTTTATCGTCCCTAAATCGTGCCGAGCGAGCTCACGATTTAGGGACAATTATCGGCTAGGGAGCGTTGTCAGTACGTGTGTAGCGAAATCAGGATTGATTTCTACGCAGTCTGCGCTCGAGTGCCGCGACGATACGACGACGTGCTTGCGGATATAATTGTTTATTTCGCGCGAAAAAATGGCGAAGGAGAAAGATCGAGAAGCGTGGACCAAAGCTATCGATCTATTCAACGATTTACCATATTTGTGGGATAAAAAACATAGAAATTAAGGAAGGTCGAACGGCAGAAAATGGAAGAAGTATTAGTACTGGAAGTAAATGAAGTTCGAGAAGGTGATATGGGGTACTAAACTGGAGAGTTTATGAAGTTTGAGAAGATGTTATTCGAGGAAGTAATTATTGTCATGGAATTAATGTATTTGAAGAAGTTGTTGTGTCACCATATTAAGGAGCTCTTCAAAACACTCAAAATCCATTCATAAAAAGTTTCTAAAATTATCTACTTCTAAATGTCTCATCACGTTCATGACGTTTCATCAACCAGTTTTTAACCCAGGTCTTCCTTTTTCGTCTCTGGTTAGGTGGCACCGTAGTAAGTGCCAAAACAATGCCTATTTTCTGCTGTTTTGTGAGTGTCGGCGGCATCTCGGAACAACGTGCAGTCTGTTGCATGGTCGGTTTCGTACTGACTGGCAGGGACGTGTGTAGAGTAGTAGCCGATTTCATCCCCACTACCGCTGTCCCGATATCGCCACTGATTTTAGGGTCGTGTGTAGCCGCTTTAACAGAATAACTTAACAATACAAAAACATAATATAATGAAGTCATTTCACTGTATTATGAAATAAATTGGGTACTAAGATTATGTTTATCATATCGCTATAGGTGCGGAAAAACCCTAAAAAAATTAGGTACTAGAGAACTGTTTGGTTCGGTTATTAGTAAAATTAATAGAAATTTATTTCAGTTCTTTCATGTCCGTTTTGAAGTGTGCACGTCAATTGCTATCGCTATTTTATTCGAAGTTTTCTTAAAATTTCTCGACTTGAAAGTATTGGAGAAAGTATTGTTATACGACATGTGTATTCAAACAACAAATGTTACGATATGATGCTGTATGTTGGAGCCGTTAGTAACCATAGCATCAACGAAGCTCGAAGACTTTACAGGCAGCGGTTTGTGGAGTGCAGGCCGGCAGCTGAACAGCGCCACTTACCCGGCTATGGCGTGTTTTGAAGCATGAGTCTGCGGCTCAGCGCGCCGGTTCTTTTCACGCGAAACCCAGCGCGGCCACCTTCGCGTTCCGAGAACTTAGAAGAGCAAGTCTTGGATAATTTCGAGGAGGATCCGAGGAGCAGCACTGGACGAGTTGGCGCTCTTTTGGATGTCAATCACATGGTGATATGGCGCACGCTTAGTGATGATGGCCAACATCCTTATCATTCCCGATGGACGCAAGAGCTGATGATACCAGCGGATTTGTGACCTTCTCGGTTAGGCTTTTGTCGGTGGCACAAACGTCATGTGGATGTGTGTGTATTGAAAAAGAATGCAGAAATTGTGAGCCGTTTTTGTAATTCTGGCCAAGTGTTAAACCCTAGATACAGTTGTGAGTGTTTTTACGCAAAGTGAACTGAATGTCGATTGAAATAAGTGCGATACTTGCCATAAGAGTTTGTCAGATATTACAATTTAAGTTGTAATAATTATAACAAACACTCTTTATTGTCATTAAACGTAGAAATAATTATGTAGGTACACAATATTTAAGCGATTTAAAAAGCTTTAAGCGATTATTTTCAGGCAACCCGATTTCTTTCGGGCAACCCGTTTATTATTAATAAATAGAAACTTGAAATTTGTACTAACATGTTGTTTTATTTGTTTTCATTAGCTAGAAAGTGTGATAAAAATTGTGTCATTCAATGTGCCAAACGATAGGTAAGTAACAATCAGCTGCGCTGATATCCGCGCTACTCGCAGTGGGAGGCCGCGGCGGCGGCGTATCGCTCGCTATTCAGCCGGTGCGGGAAAGGTCATAAGGTCACTGATTGCGGCGCAAGTCTATTTTTAGCTTGTTAGGTTGACTAGGGTTGTCAAAATATTTTATTGTAAAATAATTAAAAAAATTGTATGAAAGTCTATACCAGCACTGATCATGCTCATTCTTTTACTGTACATTCTACGTATGGTATAGAAGCTAACCCTAAAGTTTTATCTCTCCATTTTGTTACACGTTGTATATGCATATAAAAGAAAGAAAAAAAAAAAAAATGTTGCTGGTGTGGGTCACGTCGTGAGGACGCCACACTGGTATCAATGCCTCAGCCGACAGCTTCCGTTCCGCTGTGGCGTCAAAAAGTTAGGTGGAAAATGGTCCGTTGGATGAAATCCTGACTAGAGATAACTGGCGTTCTGAAAATACATTTGAACGATTTTATTGTAAATAAGTAAGAATGTCAAAAAATCAAAATTCAGTTACAAGTCAATTTAATGCAGTGGATGAAATATATTTTATATTTCTATTTAATTTAAACTACTTAATTGTAGTTTTTGTTAGCAACTGTTGCTTATTCCTGTATATTTGAAAGGTAATTGATATTACGTTACTGAAAATGCTATAATAGGTTATTTTTATGTACATCTCCCTGGCATTGTAAAACAATACCACAAGTCAATTTATTTTAGGCTTATTAACTTTTATTCGTATTCACATTATTGACGTCACCACCACACCAGGCGATATCAAACACGTCTCTCAAGTATTATTAGGCTTCAAATTAACGGTCAAGTTATTTAATACCAACGTTTTACCTAAAATTAAAACGTAAATTAAATCACTTACCTTAATTTGAAGCCTAATATTTTTTAATTCTGCCTGGTTACACAACGACTTCAATGAGTCAAAATCCTAACGCATTCAGCATAGCTGCTACCTGTGTGGTGGTGGGGTAAAGAAAGAGAAGGCAATAGAGTAGGTATATGAAGGAAAGAACGTGCGAAAAAAGGACAGAACGATGGTATCTCTCTCAAGTATTATTAGGCTTCAAATTAAGGTAAGTAAGTGATTTAATTTACGTTTTAATTTTAGGTAAAACGTTGGTATTTTATTTATTTATATTAAGCAAAAAATACAAAGTTAGTTATTTATTTGGTTTATTATTAAAGATCAAAAAGTCCTTCATGTCTGTGCCAGTTCCTCTTTGAACTGTTGTGTCACTAAATGTACAGTTTGGAAATTCAGTGGTAAGATCTATGTTGGTCGACGATGAATGTGAAGAGTTAGGAATGGTAGGATTTATGTATGCTGTGGAAGGTTGTTCAAATGTATATTGTGGGATAGACTGTGAAAATGGTTGTACAATATTGTCTTAAGTTTTCACGATTCATAATTTAAATAAAACTACTTTTTAACCGGATTAATCGCGTATAATTAAAATTTTACTCAGTGACTCAGTCGCTCGTGACCACGGGGTCTGCAAAAACACCGAAACGTCGAGTTAAAATGTAAAACGTAAATTATACGCGATTAATCCGGTTAAAAAGTAGTTTTATTTAAATGCTGGTACAGTGGAGATATGCTGTGGAGATGCTTGAGGGGCTTGAGGTTGTACCGTATGCTGTGTAAATGATTGAGGGGATGGTTGTACTGCATATTGTGGAGATGGTTGAGGGACGGTTTTACCAGACATTGTTGACATGGTTGCTGCGATGAATTTGTCATCGAAGAGCCAGAGGAATAATGATAGTAGCGATGTGGACATTCCACATAATACTGTGTGTTGTGGAGACAAAGTGATAATAGATTCGTTTGTCAATTTGCCAAGTTTTCCGTAAAATAGGGCTTCACTGATAATTTATTGGGCAATTACTTATTGATGGGT
Organism: Stenoptilia bipunctidactyla; assembly: GCA_944452665.1. Classification (NCBI taxonomy): domain Eukaryota; kingdom Metazoa; phylum Arthropoda; class Insecta; order Lepidoptera; family Pterophoridae; genus Stenoptilia; species Stenoptilia bipunctidactyla. The sequence continues at coordinate 13,966,830 of OX101737.1, read as the reverse complement.
ACTCAGATTTTTTAATTGAACGCCTATTGACTTTCCTATTATCTCCCAGTCATCTTCTTATCGAGTCATTAGTTTCTGAGCAGCATCAAGCAGGTTTTTTTGTTTACTTTGTATGGACATTTTCTGCTTCTTGGGCTGTGAACTTTTTTTGGAGTCCGTGGGCACTTCTTTATCACATATTTCTGTATTTATAATTTGTGTCAATGATGTCGATGCTGATGTCGATGCTGATGTCTCTGGTGAGCTTCGATTCTGTAATAAAACGTTCACTTTACTTTCTGTTTCAGATGCCTGCTAGGCAATGTGAATGGAAAGATAATTCTAAAATGTTTGAAGACAAGTGGAACTTCGATCACTGTATTGGTGTGATAGATGGCAAACATATATCCATAGAAAAACCACCGGGGAGTGGCACGTTATTCTATAACTACAAAGGCTTTTTTAGTTCTGTTCAGCATAGTAAATGCAAATTATGAGTTTGTGAACGTACACACTGGCATTAACGGAAGCGTCTCTGATGGCGGCGTCATACAACATACATCACTGTATAGTAAATTAATGACAGATAAGTTAAATATTTCAGTCCCATATACGTTTTTGGGAGACTCAGCATTCGGAATTAATACTTAAGACACATTATGAAGCCATACCCATTTAAGAACATAACTCAAGAGAAAAGGATTTTCTACTACAGATTATCACGAGCGAGGAGAGTAGTTGAAAACGCATTTGGAATTTTAGCAGCACGTTTTAGAATATTTCGTCAAAGAATAAGTGTGCACATTGACAATGTCGACAAAATTGTGCTCGCTTATTGTGCCTTACATAATTATTTAAGAAGAAAGTCAAAAAATTATATCACAAAAACTGAGAATACCAACAACTCTACTTTTCATGTTGGTGAATGGCGGGAAGAAACCACAGGACTAGTATCTCTGGCGCAAACAAGTGAAAAAGAGCGCAATAATTATGGCAAAAACGTGCGTAATAAATTTACAACTTATATCAATGGACAAGGCAGAGTTTCTTTACAGGAGGATATGTTAAGAGTAGTTCCTACATAAATATTGTGTGTTTATGTGTATCTCACAAATAAAACATCAGTTTATTAATTAAATACATTTTTTTCTTACTTCATCCAAAGTATCCGTACCAAGTCGGCATGGCTCCGTCGTCCCGTCTAGGAATTGGAAGAGGGGATAATACCACAACGCTGGCACATAGATTTCATTGGACCACGATCCTGTTTGCTTAGAAGCATTCACCTGAAACACATGAATTGAGATGTAGGTACAAAAAAAACCGACTGCTAGCTAACGTTAAAAATTGATTGAGCGTGTAAGTAGAGGTAGCTCTTTTTAATAAATATAATCTTAGATTGTACATGATCTTCCCTTTTTCAGCTCTCTTCGATACGTAGTATGCATATTCTTAAGTTTTTTCTTGAAGTCAGCCAGCGATCTCTTCATTATAAAATTTGCAATAGCATTTTGAATGCCTCCTGTCTCATGTCGCGGTTGAAATAACCCTTCAGGCACCTGCAACCTTTCAGGCACATTATGTTAACATATGGTAATAAGTAGTTACATAATTGGGACCCAGAAGTCTGAACTAAAAAGCCTTCATTCAGCAAGTTTAGTTATAAAATTCTTATTTTTTTTTATCTTCAAACAATGACTGTAGAAATTTATGCTCTTCAATGAGGATTCTTAATAATAGGAATTTATTATTCTAACGCGTACAGTATATGTATATTCGATAAGATAAGAGTTCGTGGAAGGTATTTGTGCGCGAGCGTAGGACGTCGTTCGCGTAGCTTGAGAATAGCGAGACTAATGTTCGTCGCTCGGCGGAACTCGGTTGCACAAGCGGCCGCGGGGCGCGGGTGGACGGCTCGGTGAGCTGATCAGTTGGCTAGTTCCCAGTAGTTCAAACAGTTGAACAGTACCTACAACTTTTAAGTACCAGAAGTTCAACTTTGTACAAACCTCCCGAAAGTTAAACTACTGGGATATAAAAGTTGTACTGTTTATATTATTTTTATTTTAGTATGTTTTGACCGAGAAGTGGATCCCAAGAGTATAGTCTAACTAACGAAAGTAGACAAGAGGGGATCTTACAAACTTTTTATATGGCAACTTATTCTGGTGTCACTGTTGTCATGTATCCATGCCGTTAATAAATTTATAAAAAAAAAATATCACTGTTGTCAAAAGAACGGCTGTTGGTGGTTTTGGTAATTGAGATTTTGGAATTTTCATATTTGAAAATGAATAAAAAATAAAAATATTGTTTCATAATCAATGTAGGAAACAGCGATACCAGTGACTCTGACGATTCATTCCATATAGAAATGCTGGATTCAGATTTTGATTACAATGAATTAAAATAATTATTGTATTTTATTGTTTTGTTTTCAAGCCTGATTAATACTAGTTGCATATCATTTTAATTATATACTTCTCATCAAAAAGTAAGACAGTTTGTTTAATCAAGTTTGTTTAATCCATATGTGTCTTACTATAGTCGGGGTTATGATGATGGGATTTTTTTTAATTCGCCAGATTTTTTAATTCTATACTTTCATTAGCCAGACTATAGTAATTATTGTTATTTATGTGTTTAATAGAAACTGAACACAAATTTTCAAGTGTTCATCAGATACCTACCTATAGTGGACTTTTATATTGAATTTCAATCCAAAATCCTTTTTTGTAAACTCTTAATTGTCTCACCGTTGCTATGACAACCCAAATCCAGATTTAATTTGTTATTTCTTTAAAACAAATTAAAAGTTAGATATTTTTTATGATCCTCTTGTTTTTCCGTGAAGAAAGAACAAAGTGGATCACAAGAATTATATTGGATATTAGAAAGTAAAATTTCTATATCGATTCTTAATTCAAATCCAAGATTTTTCATTCCAAAATTAACCTGGATTTCGGTTGTCATGGCAACACTCATACATTTATGTGTTTACAAATAAGGATTTTGGTTTGCAATTCAATATAGAAATATACCTACTATAAGTAGATATTTGATCTATCCTTGAAAAATCTTTATTCATTTTCTATTAAAGACTCAAAAATTTAATATTTTTTTGTCATCGATTGAAGTGACTAGTTGAACTACAGGGAACTACCCGACTTTTGAGATCCCGTTACCTACGTGGGTTGCGCCTAGAGCTGATGTGCCGTTGTATAGGCAATATTTATAGATTTAGGATACTTGGGGAATTTAGCTTAATTTAAAGTCAAAATAACTACGGAAAGTGCTGACATTACTTAAAAATTGCGTTCAAAGGCAATAAGCTATAAGTATTATTTACACTAAAGGGTTGTTTTGGGGAAAATTGCCCATATTGGCAACATTGCTGGGAAAATACTGGGAATATTGCCATACTTGCCAAATACACGGCAATGTTCCCCGCATTAAAGACGTTATATAAGTGTATAGAACAAAAGGTATTAATTCGAATCATTTCTTTTAATTTTGTACCGGTCTTTAAGAGCCCATACTCACGGCATTGACAATCAAAGCATTTTATTCAATTTCAAGAGTTTTGCCATAGCACCATTTTAACGTTTGGTGGCGCCACTTATTACTGGCAATAACAACTTAATATGAGTGAATTGAGTGAGTGATAGACAATCATTCACCATTTGATCGCAAAACGCTGCCGGCTTGTGAAAGTTCTATGCATATCTGTTGTAAACTGCACATATCTGCTTTGTTTCCCTGCAAACTCAGAAGTAGCGTCAAGTGAACTAAGTTCATCATTTATGTAACTGAATTATTGTGATGCTTGATAGACTTCATGATTCACATATTTCGACGAATAACTTTATAGCTATCAAACATGCTACCAAGTGATGGTTTTTGATTATTTTATGTTATGTTAGTGGTTCTTTAGTTCGTTTAATATCCATTTTACTGTAAAATTAGCACCCTTCCTTTCATATATGAAAAACAATATTTATCAACAATAATAATAAAAAGCCACTATAGTGCATAGTCCAACCAAAAAACCTCAAGCACATAAGCGCCGCCAAGCGGCAAAAAAGCTTGCATACCAAACTCCCTATGATATTGATGTGTCCTATCTGTACTTGTACATAATACTTTCTAATCTGTGCCCATACTACTCCAGCTAGAATCTGAATTTCGCCCCCACCTCACCGCCCGGCCGTGAAGCACCCCGCAACGCGCGTCGGGGCTATCTTACTCACTCGCGTTTTGTTTTCTCCAACTCTGCCTTTTCCGTATCTTATTTCTTTCATTTCCCATTTTGAAATAAAACACACCACAAATTTATTGATGGAAAACACGATATTTACGTGATGTTGTAGCGGCGGCGGCAAGTGTGAAAGCGACACAGGTTCCTCGTACGAATGCCGGAGCGCAACTGAATCATGGAACAATATACTCTCTTACGAGAGAAGAACGATTACTTCATACTTCGTAAATGCATACATACAGCTCACTAGCGCTTCAGTTAATGCCATCCGCAACTTTTCAGTGTATTAATAGATCCACTTTACACAGTAGTAATCTATGCAGTCTATTACTCTAAGATAGGAACTTAGTGTATAGAGTCTGTCAAGCGAGCCCATGAAAAAGGCGGCAAATTCAAAAATCTTTTAGGTGTCAACACTGATGTAACACACTAAAAATTCTTGATACTTGAAATTCTAATAAAAAAATTGTTAAGGATAAATAAAAGAAAAAGCATTTCAATGTAGGTATTTATTTGTCACTATGTAGCAAAAAACTTACTTCAAAGGCCCTTGCTTGGATGGAAGTGGAAAACGATGAAAGGTTAAGCTTGGGGCATCCTTTGAATTTATACCACATTTGGCACTCCACACAGTCCCTTTTCCAACCATTATCTTAAAACTACTGCACAAAAGCGTCAATTTAGCAAATAAACAAACAATTACAAAGTATTTAGTGTCACTATCACAATATAAAGTGTCAATTTCGCACTGAACAAATAGCACTTCCGTAAAAACACACAGCTTACAGATTTTCAAATCAAAAATTTTACAGGTTTTCAAATTAAAATTGGGTTGCTGAAATTACGCAGTTAACGCAATGAACCGTTTTTACAAATGGCGTCAGTCAGTCATTGGCGATGGATGATTGTTTGTCTTTGATTGTCACTTTTGAGAAGATTGACATATAGACTTACGTCAAAGCAAAGTACTTTAAAGCTTTCTCATTCATACGTATAGATTTGTCCCACTTTGGCTCCGGCTGCCATCGACAGCATTGGCTAATAAATTAGTAAACTCCCCCTGAACTGAATCCTTGAGCGGGCGCAGGTCACTCGTCGTGCCAAACACATTATTTTAGATTTAAGATTTATAATAAAAAAAATAATAAAATTATTTTAAAATCATATCATATAGTACACGTATTGTCATACCTTGAAACTAAATACCAAGTTACATTAGTGTAGGTTAAGTACTAATTAAGTAATTTAATTTTAGAGGTAAGTTTGTGATTTTTTTCTATCGAGATTTTTTTTCATTAATCGTGTTTTCAAAACATATGGTTCTTAGTTCATACTCTTAACTTTGCTATATGTTTTTTCTAAAATTATTAGTTCAGTACTCTGATAGATATTTGAGATCAAAATTTGGATTCGGAGCGTGTTTGAGGTAGTGTAGGCCCTTAAGGGGCTAGGCCGTACGCGAGCGATGTTTGGTCGAAGTCGTTTGGTGGTAACTTGGTTTGGCATCTTTGTTATCTTTCAGACTTCATTGTATCGGTACTTTCTGCTTACTCAAATTGACGTCATAAGTTAAGATGTTTTATGATTTAATTATGCTATTGATGTTTTTAATAAAATATACCAGATTTTAATTCGTCGTTTAATTTTTTTTCAACCTTAGAATTAAAAAGTTTTGCATAACATTTAATTTTCCACATAAGTAGATTTTCGCCGAAATGGTCCGCCTTGGTAGAAAAGATCGAATAACTTACTTACGAAAAAGTTATCTAAATAAACTAAATAATTTGTAAAAAGCTCGCACTTCAGAGATGTTTTAAACAATTTAGAAGTCACTCTTATTTTTTTTTAATGCAACGTGAAGTTAAGTTTCGAAATTTCATACTTCTGTGAAGTATGTACACTCGTAGCTCGTAGATATTAAAAAAAAAGTCTTACATTGTTTCACGATGTAAAATTAAGTTTTATTTTTAATAAAAGTTAATTTTTATAAAGGTTTTTACAAATCAAATTAACTTACCAAGAAGATATTTCATTCATAATTAGTTTTTACAAATTGTTTTCGAATTATTTAGATATGTCTAAAATTCCAGATTGTTATTTGTTGCCTAGGTGATTTTTATGCCATGAGAAAATGCTGCGTTACCTATCTAGCGTCATGTTTCATGTAGAAATACTTTTATTTTGCGGTTTTTTCTGACAGATTTGCAACGTGTCGGTATGAAATTTGATTAAAAAAGTAACTTTGTTGAAAGTATTTAAATATTTTATTTAACCTTGAAGAGAAAAAATATAATCAAAAAAATAAATATTAAATATTAACTGAGTAAACTTATCCGAAAGTTAAATAATTCATTCTGCAACGCATCTTACTGATTACTAATCTTACTAATATTATAAATGTGAAAGTTTGGATGTATGGATGTTTGTTCCTCAAACACGTCAAAATGGCTCAACGGATTTAGATGTAATTTGGCATGGTGATAGGTTACGGTCTGGAATAGCATATGAGGTACTTTTATCCCGATATTCCCACCGGATTCAAAATTGCGCAGTAACGCGCGATACAGCTAGTGGTTACATAAGCGTAATACAATAGATACTTAGCGGGTGGTGGTGTGCGTGTGGTGGGAACACTAGTGTGTGCGTGTTGACTGAGGCAGCGCGTCGGGAAAAGTGAAGTAGGTAATGTCTCTTTATTTAGGAAATTCTGGTGACAAATTAAGTGCCTACTTTTCAACCGACTTCCAAAAAAGGAGGAGGTTCTCAATTCGTCTGTATGTTTTTTTTTGTTTCTGTGTTACACGATATTTCGGACAATTGTGAATTGATTTTGAAAATTGTTGTTTCATATGATAGAGGATACTTCATATTAGTCCCATTGAAAGTTCATCGAAATCGGTTGAGTACTTCATTGAAAATTTCAGACTTTTGAAAAAATAGGTATGATTTCGGAGAACGTAAGTTGATGACATTCTCAACTCAGCCATAGTTTTGAGGTGAAGTCGGTTTTTTTAATGCTCTGCATTCGTAGATTATATTACATAATTATGATCAGAATCGAGTACCTACAGAGTGCTCTCCTTCAATGTCTAAAATTTGTGATCAGTCACCCTGTATATTTCCTCCGTGCGCTCGAGCGAACAATATTTGACTTAAAAACCCGCGCGAACACTCGTCGACTTCAATGTGTAGTTAATTTAGATTAAATCTCACTATCTTTAAAAATTATCGGGTTACTTTACTCTTATCTTGTAAAAATAAAACTACAAGTCACTCAGAACGAAGTTCTTTAGTTATTTGATAGCAAGGAAGGAAGTGTCGTTTTTTGTTAAATAATTTATCTTCTAAAAAATAACTAATATTGGAAAATAAGTTCTATCAACATGCCGTAAGTTGCCTTCTTAATATTATTGTATTATATTTTCTTGTGTTTCACTTAAATATAAGTATCTATAACTGGGTTTACCACGTTCAATTGTAAACATTGGTAAAGGTGGTGTTGACCTTAAACAATAAACATAAGATACATAAACATAAGATAACATGCACACTTGCCCTCTATTATCTCACATCAAAAAAAGATACTTTTACTTTAAATGTAAGAGTATTTCAATCTGAATTGGTATCGCGTTGAATTATCAAGGATATCAGAAATTGAGTTATAAGAAAAGAAACACCGCTCATTTAATTTAATGCATCTTGAAAACTTATTCACTTAAATCTTTTCAGCGGAGAATTTTGTAAAAACCATGACGTGGTCTGGTACATGATGGAAAGCCAATCTCGGGTGGTTGCAAAGTCTGGGATACCTAGCGACAGGTTTCATTTAGGGAAACTTATTCTACAAGGACTTCGGGATGCGCCTGATTATGTTATGCAGGTACCTTTTAAGCTTTTACCGGTATAGCTAAAACATTAGGTTGGCAATGGATTTATATTTTATCAATTAAATTAAATTTTCAATCCAAGATGCTTTCAAACAAAATAAAAATCTGGCTTTTAGTGTACATGTCATTACTAGTTTGAGGATTAAACAATGCTTAATTAAATGCAAAAACTTAAAAAAATATTATTAGTTTCAGGAAAATGAAAATGAAAAGCCTTACTTGAATATTTAATCTCAATCCGCAGTGTCTCATACACTACAGTGTTTTGAATCTACTTGCATTAAATTTTTGCCTTATATGCCAGAGGTCCTGCGTTCGAATCCCGGCGGCGGCGGATATTTGTGTGATGAACTTTGTGTATTAGTCGTCAAGTCATGTATGTTTATATATTTCTTAAGTTTATAGTACCTATCCATAACACAAATTCTTTAAGAGACTTAATTTGGGCTAGATAATGTTGTGTGAGTGCCAGAAATATTTATTTATTTATTTAATAAAGCATTGTTAAATCCTCAAACTAGGATCTCGACAAAAAACAATATTTTTATATTGCTGATAATATCCGCGTTTGACGTAAATCTCACCTGATGGTACGTGACTATGATGTCGAAGGTGAGAGTACACGGGCTACGGAAGAACCGCTTCATAAAATATTGCCGAAACACACGCAGGAGCGCCTTTGCCGGATTTAGCCGCAGATATATTATGAAGGCTGGTCGCTAGCCAGGCGGACATTGAAGGAGTCTTACTTGGAGGAGTCGCATTTTTTTGGGTCGGTAGAGTACTGAGTGACTGGAGACAAATTTAAGATACTGAAGGAGAGCACTCTGTACTCAATTTTGATTGTAATTATTTAACAAAAGTAGGTACTTAATTTTTCACCAGAATTCCCTATAAATAAATACTATGTTACTATTTACTTTAACATATAACTGAGTCGATTGCGGCACATGACTTGGCACGCGGATCTTTGTCAACGCTAGCGTAACCATGCGTTGCATAATCAATTGTTTAACTTTCAGTTAAGTTTACTCAGTAAATAATTAATATTTATTATATTTTATCTCTTCATGTATAATCTCAAACTATCACGTCCTTGAATTTTAAAAGTGACCCAAATATCACCCTGTATAGGAGCCAAGATTTTACATCTATACTAATATATAAAGCTGCAGAGTTTGTTTTTTTGTTTGTTTGTTTGAACGCGCTAATCTCAGAAACTACAAGTGGGATATGAAAAATTCTTAAGGAAGGTTATAGGCTATATTTTATCCCGAAATTCCCACGGGATCAAAAGTTACGAGGGTAAAACCGCGCGCGCTGGCTAGTAAAAAATAAATGTTAAATCCTAAGACATGTCTTCAGTTGAAGAATTGCCAAATTTATCACTTAAAAGATTGGTATGCCTACATTTTTTTATATTCATGTTTGAATTATTATTCCAGATCGATGCTGTGTCTGGTGAAGAAATAACATTTGGCGAAATACTTGAGAGGTCAGTTAGATGCGCAAGCGCGTTCCAAAACATTGGACTTAAACAAGGAGACGTTGTATTGCTGATAGCTAGCAATAATCTTAACATATCAGTACCGTACTATGCCGGTTTATACACTGGACTCGCTATCTCAGGATTGGATTGGACCTTTGGAGTTCGTAAGTTCTTTTTCATTAAACATCCATTACGATTAAGAGGTCTTAGCTGGATTATCATTATAACCTTTTATAATGGGCTCTCTTTCTGAATACTTTTATTTATTAAGTAGATGCTATGAAAAACCCTTCACTATAAATGAAAATAGTGTTATAATCTATTTATTGCCCTTGAATTTCTTCCTCTTTTTATTCAACAAAAATAATATCGAAAATAGCTTCTTTAATTATTCAAACTCAAAACTTTCAAAAAGATTAGATTAGATTAGATTAGATATAATCTGTTAAAACAGCTTCAATAAAACATAATTTTTGATAAAACATAGGTACAGTTACGTGCAATTATATTTAAACACTTCGCAACTTATTCGGTTGTGATAAGGTTCAAATTTGAATGAAAATGTATTCATCCTAAAGGACGTGACTGTACATGAATCTATGCATAGATGAACTACCTAAATGTAATAGAAAGAAAATAAGACTAAAGAAGAATATAAAGCCGATCGTCTACCGCCAACTAAACTAAGTTAGTTTATCTTAGCTATACAGTTTTTCATACATTTGCGTTTGCGGTGGACGCACATGTATGAAAAGCTGGCTCGACTAAGCGAACTAAGCTAAAACTAACTTATACCCTGGCAAATAATTCAATGCAGTAAACTGACAGTTGAAAATGTCAAATAGAAAAATAATAATACCAGTTAAAAACTTCGTAGGTATTGAATGAGATCACGAGCGAAATCACTCTTACGGCGCGGCGGTGGTGCGCTGCGTCTGTCTGCATCGGGCGGCAGCTGCGCCTTCCCAGGGTGGTCCTCTCGGTACCTTTCTGAGTAGCAGAGTGGACCGATGAGGACATAGAAGCGGCGATGTCATGTACCGGATACTCTGGGGTCGGCGGTCTTGGATTGCTTCGGCGTCCGGGCCGTCGTATTGGGTTAGGTTACGTTTTAGGTTAGGTTTTAGGATAGGTTTTAGGTTAGCTTATAGGTTAGGTCTTAGATTAGGCTGCGCTGAGTGTGGGACGGAGAGGGAGACGCCTTCTCCCTCCCGATAGCCTCCCGTGGCGGGTGAGGAGACCTACTGCGGCTATACAGGCGTGGAGAAATAGCCGCGTGTACTGGGCCATTTCCTACGTGGGTGGCGCACGGCTCAGGTTGAGCGCAATCCGCCGGGGCTCGCGGGCAATGCCATTGGCGATTCCGTGGGTCCCAATTATGGCGGGGAAGGTACACCTGGAGCTTTTTAATGGGTCGGTTCGGCCTTCTGCTGGATCATCCCCACATACCCCACCGTAACCCCTTGGGCGGTCGGGGACGTAAAAGCACGTTTTCCTCCAGATAAAAAAAGGTACTGAATGAGATTGATTGAAAATGTGCGAGTGTTTGTCATTCGTTTTGCATAAAGTTTTTACTTATTAATAGAATTTGAGGTGTGTAAATTATCTTCAAAGTAACATTCATGAAAACAATTTATTACCGTACATACCTAACTAGTGATTTAAAACGGTCACAGTAGAAGTAAAATCAATTTTATAACTTCTTTATTTTTAAACTCCTTTTGTCGTTAACAATAAAATTTCAAAAAAGCTGAAAATTTTTATAGTTCCTAGCAGAACTATAAAAATAAAAATATTTTGTGAGCATACTTTACTTCCATAAATTATTAAAAGATAATTTGGTACATTCATTCACTTAAACCTCATCACTATTTTTTTTCTTCAATAAAAGTGGGAACACTGGAAACTGTCAACTGCATTGAATTATTTGCCAGGGTATCGTTTAGTTTGCCTCTAACATTGCACAATTGCTTATCATGTATATTTGAGTATCACAAACAAACGATAAGGTCGTATTTAACAAAAAGATAAAATGTTAAGTGTCTACTACTGGTACTTTGGATCAACATGCACCCGATTGAGCATCGTTGTTAAATGTTTAAGTGGCTTTTAAAATATTATTACCAGCCAAGTTCTCGATATGGAGTATATTAAGTATGTGAATAATTTGCAGCGGTTCCTCAGAACAAAGTGTTGGTAATTTTTATGAAAAGTACCTAGTAGTCGACTCATGGTGCGACCCACCTTATTATTCATTAGTCCAGTAAAGGATGTCTATAGGAAGTTAACGATGGTGAATGTCATCGATCAATAGTGACGACCACTTTGGCGATGGGGTAAACCTATCTGCCTCAGACGCCAGTGGTTGCGGGTTCGATCCCCGCACGGAACAAGAAAAAAAAATGTTCCGTGTCTGGATGTTTATCTATTTATGTATTTATATTCTAGGTTCCCCCCTAGTTCGCTATATGGTATCCCATAACACAAGCTATGCTTACTTTGGGGCCATATAGTTGGTGTGATTGTCTGGGGATTTTATTATTATTTATTTATAATAGTTAATTCTATTTTTATTTAATCTTCATCTTCATCATCATCTCAACTCTTTTATGAGCCCACTGCAGGGTTATGAGGCTCCACTGGGCGACGAGCAGGTTTAGTTAGCCCGTAAAACACCCATTTCAGATGTCCGAGCAAAAAATACGAATGTGGCGGGTGTGTCCCGACTAGCGACCTCGGGGGGGTTCGGGCGTCCCCGCAGTCTCCAGGCGAGTTCCCTAATGGTGCGTTGTTCCCTACGAGTTGCTTGGTTCCATTTGCAGCGCTTCACTCAACTTCTATTCTCCTCCCTATTCACTCCACTACCAATTCACAATGAAAGGTCCTAAAAAGAGTATGGTTCAACAGCGGTTGCACTTCCTCTCCCTTAAAGTGCACTTCTGTAACATCCGAGGAGTGCACTCCAATCTGAATGATGTACACCACCATCTTGAGACGGAGAGACCACACCTACTCTTTCTAACAGAGACGCAGATCTGCGATCCGTCAGACTCGGCATACCTTGGTTACCCAGGCTATATCCTGGAGTCTCTTTTCCGCCCGCACGCCGGGGTGTGCATGTATGCCAGTGACGCGATCTGTTATCAGCGTCTCCGTTACTTGGAAGTGCCGGACCTTTCAGTCATGTGGGTTCACATAGATACTGGCCTAGACCAAGTGGTTTACGCCTGTATCTATCGTTCACATAGCGGAGATCGGGAGACAACGAGGCTTATGGAATACCTTGGCAATGCAGCAGATAAGATTCAGCAACGTTTTCCCACGGCGCAGTTGGTGTTTCTGGGGGATTTTAATGCTCACCACGGGCAGTGGTTATACCCGTATCAGGACACTGACCATGCTGGCAGAGAGGCTTTTAAGTTTTCGCTGACTTATGGTCTCTCACAGCTTGTTAACCCTACGCGCATCCCCGACGTTGCTGGCCATACTGCGTATTGCTTGGACCTTTTGCTGACAACCGATCCTGACAGATACTCGGTGTCCGTCACTGCTCCTTTAGGGACATCCGATCACTGTATGGTGAAATCTGTATCGCTGTACTCGCCACCTGACACCCGCCCAAAAGGCTCCAGGCGAGTATGGCGTTACAAGTCAGCAGATTGGGATGAAATGCGACATTTCTTCGCATCTTATCCATGGCGGCAAACTTGTTTTACATCAACCGATCCATCGTGCTGCGCTGATGCTGTCTCAAGTGTGATAGTTCAAGCAATGGAGTACTACATTCCCCACGCTGACCTATCCCTTGAAACCAAAGCTTGCCCATGGTTTAATAGTGCTTGCCTTGCCGCTGAAAAGCGAAAGCGGGAAGCATACAAAGCCTGGGCAAATGCTCGCAGAAGCAAAGCCCTGGATTCGCATGAACTTAAGAAAATATACAACGCTGCCGCCAAGTCCAGCAAAAAGGTGATCAAAAGAGCTCGTTTTGCCCACATAGGCCGTATCGGAGACAGAATAGCAGCATACCCTTCGGGAAGTAAAGCTTTCTGGTCCCTTGCCAAGTTGGTCGAAACGAACTTTTGTCGCCCGTCGCTGCCACCACTGAGGAAACCCGATGGTTCTCTGGCCCACACTGCTAAGGAGAAAGCAGATTTATTTGCTAGTATCTTTGCGGAAAATTCTCGTCTAGATTGCCAAGGAAAAATCCCACCCCAATTACCTCAGTTCGGACCTACAATGGGTACCGTTCACATTCGCCAAAAGGAGGTTCTTAAATGCTTGCTGCACCTAGACGAGAACAAAGCTAGTGGTCCAGACGGTATTCCTGCAGTGGTCTTAAAACGCTGCGCAGCTGAGTTGTCTCCCGTTTTGACGCGCCTCTATCGACTTTCATTGGAATCGGGTAAGGTCCCCAAGTCCTGGAAGCTTGCTAACGTACAGCCAATACCGAAGAAGGGAAGCCGTGCCGATCCTGTCAACTATCGACCAATTTCAATCACCTCCATACTTTGCAAAGTCATGGAACGTGTATTGAATAATCGACTCCTGGCATACCTCGAGACCAACGAGCTCCTAAGCGATAGCCAATATGGTTTCCGCAACGGACGCTCGACCGGCGATCTTCTCGTGTATGCCACTCACTTATGGAGTGAGGCCTTGGAGGGTCATGGTGAAGCAATAGCTGTATCCTTAGACATTTCCAAGGCCTTTGACAGGGTCTGGCATGATGGTCTCTTAAGTAAGCTTCCAGCATATGGCATACCGATTAGGCTCTGCGACTGGATATCTGATTTTCTGAGGGAATGGTCAATTCGAGTAGTCTTAGATGGCTACTCCTCCGACCAAATGGCAATTAATGCCGGGGTACCTCAGGGATCTGTTCTCTCTGCAACATTATTCTTGCTGCACATTAATGACCTTTTAACACCGGGCATTATTGGTTATGCTGATGACAGCACTGTTGTAGAGAGATACGTATCCAATGCGCGAGCGAGCCCCCGTGAAATCCAGAGTTTGAGAAAGTCAATGATTGAGCGCGTTGATTTGACCTTACGAAAAGTATCCGATTGGGGTGAGTCGAATTTGGTCAAATTCAACGCGTCCAAAACTCAGGCGTGTCTATTCTCCGCAAAAAAGAGCACCTTCACATTTACGCCCACTTTCCAAAATGTATCTGTCCCCATCACTGACCATCTAGGGCTTTTAGGCGTAACTGTAACATCCAGTTTGAACTTCGGTCAACAAATTGTGTCCATGGCTCAAGTAGCTTCGAAAAAGTTGGGAATCATCTCGAAGGTGCGGCGGTACTTCGGCACTGCACAGCTTCTAAACTTATACACAGCTCAAGTGCGATCATGCATGGAGTACTGCAGTCATCTTTGGGATGGTTCAGCCAAGTATCAACTAGAAGCGCTGGACTCCGTTGACCGAAGAGCCCGTAAACTTATTAACGACGTCGACCTTACAACCAAAAAACTGCAGACCTTAGAGCATCGTCGTAAGGTTGCGTGTCTAACCGTGTACTACAGGATACATTTTGGTGAGTGCGCCAGTGCTCTGTTTGAACAAATTGAACCCTCACCCTTTTACCATCGGACTACTAGACGCAGACAGAACTTCCATCCGTATGTGGTAGATATTCCGAAAAGTCGAACTAAGCGCTTTGACAGTTCCTTTTTGATACGGGTCGCCAAGGTTTGGAATGAACTGCCTGCGTCTATTTTCCCTGACCAATATAGTCCTAGTACTTTTAAGCGTCGAGTGAATAGGTTTCTCGTGGATGGACGTGTACAACCTTAGTCTTCATGTTCACTTAACATCAGGTGTCATGGAAGACAAACGTCCCATCCATAATTAAAAAAGCTCCTAGTCACCGGACACACAAGGAATTTTTTTTCTCCGGTTACGTTCCAGCTACGATTTCTCGCGATTTACGGAATTAAATGGGTACCTATATTATATTAAATTAATGATGAAAAATATTTTTTCTATGTATAATATTAATAACAAAGCTTGTAATAGCAGAATAATAATTACATATGTTGGCATCAAAGTTTGTGCCTAGTTAAATCCATAAAACAATATTTATGTAAAGTAAACTACTTATGTTAATCTATTCCTATACAACTTTCTAATGTAATTTAACTAAAAACAAGCAAGGTTCCATAATTTTTTTTAAAGAACATGCATTTATAGAATACCACAAAAAATGGCGGCCATTAAATCGGGCCTCAAGTAGCTTTTGTACAAGGTGATTTATTGATTGCCATAGGTATTCAATTAGAGTAAGATGGATGTTAATAGTTAAGTTAGTTCACGAACTAGCAACTTTTATAAGTATAATTCATGAATGTGCCATAGTTTTTGATTACAAAACAAAAACTTAAGTCACTTAAAACCGGGTGCGATAGTATAATAAATCTACTAGCTGTTTCGCGCGGAAACCCGCGTCATTTCAAATCCCGCGGGAATATCGAGATAAAAAGTAGCCTATTCGCTATTCCAGGCTGTAAACTATCACTGTGCCTAATTTCATCCAAATCCATTAGCCGTTTTGCCGTGATAGAGTAACAAACATCCATACATGCACACATCCATCCACCCAAACTTTCACATTTATCATACATAAAATTAGTTTGCTGTTATTCGATAGAGGTCGCCGTACGTCGATTAAATCACTCAAGAAGATTTGTAAATGACTTAGCTATATTTATTTTGTAGACTACCTTTATCCGTCCTCACTTTCACAATTATATTATTAGTTGGATTGACTTTGTTAGAAAATGATGAACAAATACTAGATAACAATAAATTGACTAATGGATCCAGTGAAAATATCACTACTATTCGATACAAAAATTTTAAACTCAAGAGAAAACATTGAATTTTGCCCCAAAATATCTAGAGGAAGTTACGTTAACATGGATAATCCTAGGGTGGAATTACGAAGTTGTTTAAAACTATATCGATTTTTTTAACACAAGTAGCAAATATTAAAAACCAGTACACAAATCACAGCCAGACGACACGGCCCTCCACACACAAATTTTGAGACATCTAACCATGGTCGTATCCATGTTTATTGAGCCTCTACCCTAATAAGGACATTGATCCATGAATGTCCGGCAAATAGCAGCTAGTCGGTCATATTTAGAATCAAAATTATATTTATTTGAAACAAATAATGAAGATCTGAGTGTCTTAAGATGTGGTAAATAGGTACAAATTTTATCTCTTTATTATAAAAATAAATAACAGTTTTCATACTAAAAAAATATGTTTTATTCCAAAACTAGCTGCTGCCCGCGACGTCGTCTGCGTGAACGCTATGCAGCACCAAACGCACCTACGATTATAACACTGCTAGCGTGATAATATGTAGCCTATATGTTGACCCGACTTCTTAACTATCTTCATGCCAAATTTGAAGTAAATCTATGCAGTACTTTTTGAGTTTATCCCGGAAAGACAAACAGACAAACAGACAAAAATTCTAAAAACTATATTTTTTGTTTCTGTTTCGATTGTAGATCATACCCCAAGTATTCTTTTAAAAAAATATTCAATGTACAGTTTTGACTTTCCTACCATTTTATTATATGTATAGATATTGCAGTGTGTAGGAAGGAAAGGTGTATTTGCATTATAAAATTGCGTTATATAACTGGCTATAAAGTTTATTTGAAAGATAACATAACTTTCTGTTATCACATGAAAACACAATTATCAGAAAAACAGAAAACACAATTATCGCTAATTATAATATCGTAAACTCGAGCGACAAATACGCCGAACGGCCGTTATTTCGCAAGACTCATACAGCAAATTTATGCATCGTAAGCACAAAGCAGTTACATAGTAGAGCTGCTGTAAGCAAAGTTGCACAGCTTCAATTTGGGTTGTCCTGACGTCACAGCCTTTAGTTTGAGCTATTCCTCGCTCGAGGCACTGACGTCAGTTCGTCGCTGACTTCTGTGAAGTATGTACACGCGTAGATATTAAAAAAAGTTAAATCCTCCATTGTTTCTCGATGTAAAATTTAGATATTTCCTCCGTGATCGTAAGTATCTCAGTCTATGGTTTCTAGCTATGATTGTCCCTCCTCATTACAATGAAATGTGTCAAAGCGAGATAAAGCTAATGCATACTATTATATTAAGTAGTGGTTATCGCTCCTCGTTGCTGGACATGCGCGGGATATGAAGAAGTGCCTAGCTGCTAGTCGCGGAACAACCGAGTGGCTAGGCTAGTTTTAGGGTTAAAAGTACGAACTCAAACCTAAACTAGCGGGCTTGTCAAACAATGAAAGGTTGCGCTAGGCGAGTTGTTAAATATGTGATAAATCTTCTTTTTAAATGATAAATCAACTTTTGAATTTGAAGTGACATTACAGAGAGTTTTTAGTGTATTTAATGTCAAATCAAGCCCAGTGTTAAAACATCCAGACTCTATGAACCCGAGCTATGAACAGATATATCTGCAAAACTAGAAGTTATAGCCCAAATTAAGTTTCTTAAAGAACTTGTACTAAGGAAATATGATAATTTAGGAAACATATATAAATACCGAACAAACAAGGTGAAAGATAAATAAATAATAAAATAAAATCCCCAGACAATCACACCAACATGGCCCCAAAGTAAGCATAGCTTGTGTTATGGGATACCATGTAGCGAACTAGGGGGGAGCCTAGAATATAAATACATAAATAGATAAACACCCAGACACGGAGCATTTTTTTTCTTGTTAAGATAGTTATCAAACAAAATTTTGATGGCGCCGCGCTGCCGGCGCGCCGTCACAAGCAAAGTGTTTACATATATCGAGATCAAAAGTCCAATAATTATCTTGATGCTGGACTGGGAACAAAGGAAAATCATAAAATGTGCCAGCTGCTTCTCTATATACAGATACAGGCGTGAAGTGATGTATGTATGTATGTATATTTTTTAAATTTCAGGTGAACTCCAGAATGCTTTCGAAAATCTTAAGCCTAAATTGATTTTCTGTTTGAATGATAAAGTGCAAGATATACAGTTAGCTCTTGAGAAAAGCTCGCCTTCTTGTAAGATTGTCAGTTTCGATGAGAGTCAAACTGTCCTTAGCTTTGATGATTTTCTTGGAAAACACGGGGACCTTAATTCTATTGAAGATTTTAGGTACGCAGTATTTTGTTTTAGATATCATTACACTTTACTAAATAAAGAGGAATAAGCTTCAGGAAGTGTCAATATAAATAATCATAAACTAATTTTTTTGAAAAATTGACGACCGGCTATTGTAGTGGTAACATACGTTGCCTTCTATGCCAGAGATCCTGGGTTCGAATCCCGGCGGCGGCGGATATCAGTGTGATGAACACAGATATTCGCCGTCAAGTCATGGATGTTTATATGTTTATTTAAGTTTATTCTAATAAAAAATATGTATTTATTAAATATGTATGTTTATATATTTCTTAAGTACTTATATCAGTTATCTAGTATCCATAGCACAAGTTCTTTAAGAAACTTAATTTGGGCTAGATAATGTTGTGTGAGTGTAAGAAACATTTATTTATATATTTATTTATTTATAAATATTCGAGAATAGATAATAGATTCAGATTGATAACTTTGTTTATTTTTAAATCATTCTTTAACAGATAGGTTATAACGTATGATTTGAAAAATATGAGAATTATTTAAACTAAAATCCGCAGATTTGTTTATTTTACATTACATTGATATTAATGTAATATTTAATAGCATTAATGACTAATTTATTGTTTTATGAATATAAATATTTGACACAGTCGACAAAACGATATAAATTTTATAAAATGTCGTTAATTGGCAAGACAAAATGATAGTTGTAACTACTTATAATCACACTTTTATCAAGTCACGTCTCGTCATTTCGGTTCTTTTTCAACATTCACCCCTAAACGTATTTTATTAAAGTTATTTTGCTTTAACCAATTTTTTTTTCAACTTTTATGATGTACCTCTTCAATTTTTTCAGGGCTACAGAATTGGATCCTGAAAAGACGATTGGTGTTATAATACCAACTAGTGGTACAACGGGTACTCCTAAAGGGGCAGCTGTTTCACACAAAGCACTGTTTTTTCATGGAATAGTACTTTGGTAGGTGGTTACAAGTAATGTTCCATAATTATCATCGTCATCACCCCGGAGACGCATCATCACTGCTAGACAAAGGCGTCGTCCTAATTGGCAGCGATCGTACGATGGCGCGATGCGTTCTCGTCGTGCGATGAGTTCAAACATACAGATGCTCGCACATGACCTGCGAATTTCAAATAGGACACTCTGAAGATATCTTTATGTTTGAATTCATCGCACGACGAGAACGCATCTCTCCCAAGGTTCGCTTTGTCTCGCGCCACCCTCATCCTGCGTTTGGCGGCGGCCTTGACCAGATCGAATCGCGAGGCTTTCTGGACCAGGACCGCGGTCCGGAAAGCCCCTCCAATAAAAATATTAATTTCTCGGGGTCATTCGGGACCACAAGAAAAGAAATAAGGAAGAGTACAGATCGCCAAAAAAGTTAAATAATGTTCACACAAAGGTCCACCATGCGGGAACTTTGGTGCCCCAACGATCCACGACCTAGTTAAGATTGCAGGTAAACTCTGGTTTTGAGCTATATTAATATAAGTATAATTATATAAGCAAACATTGACGCAAATTTTCGATGATATTACTGTCTGAATTTCAATATAAACGTAAGCTTTAGGTATTTACAAGACACTGAGTTCAATTTGACATTGCCTTCTCTTAAGTTTTACATCAGGGGTACTAAAAATTAGAGAGTGCTATGTTTTGAATACGGCCTGTTGAGTCTTTTTACAATTTTCGTACTAAATGCAGGTCAGGTCAACCGGGTCTAATGCGTCACAATACTTGGATCAAATGTAGTATTTTAATACACTTTCAAGACATTTTGAATGACTTCTGTGTAAATTTCGTTTCTACAAAAGCTGAGATTTTTTACTTCTGGGACCCCAAGTGTGGGGAATGCGACTTTCACTAATATTATGCGGCTGGAAGAGCTAATAATAATTATTTAAATAGAGACGATTTATAAAGTTACTTAATTACTCGAAAACAAAATTCTGCACTCAGTTTAGGCTAATGAGTTGAACGGAAATATTCGGGGTTATGGCGTCTAATTTTCCATGTTTCTTGTCGACGCATTCGCCCCGTCCAAGATTCCAGAAGTACCTAACGTTTTTTTTTTGTAATAGGTTCGGGAATTTTATTTAAATTTCAAATCAAATTACTACATTAAAATTGCGTATTATTTATAAGAACAAGATTCCGAGGGCATTTTGCCCTTACTATTACAAGTCTTATGATCCTTACAAAACTAAAAATAGTTACAAAAAAATGCGTGAGATCTTTTATTTAATTCAGCTTTAAGCTTATTTTAATGTAATAATATGTTTTTGCGGCTTGATACGAATTTATTTTCCCAGTTCGTACTTGCACTACAGCTTTTTTAAATAAGTGGTTGTATTTGGTTTCTGTTGCTGGACCAAAGTCAAAGTCAAAAGAATCTTTATTTCGTAAGTATTTAAATACATTTGAAATAAGTCACAATTTACAAATTGAACTGAATCTACCACCACTTCGGAAAGTCGATCTGTTGAGAAGAAGTGGCAAGAAACTCAACCATGTTGGAATACCTAAAAAAAGTTGAGATTAGTAACGCGAAACACATATTTATTTATTTAGTATTTATTAAAACTTTATTGTCCACCAAGAAATAAAACAATTAAAAACAAAGAAATATTATACAATAGGTACATGATACTTACATTGAAATAATTCATCAACCAAAAAAAACATAAAGTACCTACTACTTTACTTGAAGAATATTCCCACATTAAAAATGTACTAATAATAATTGCGATCTCTCTGAGTAATTCTTTAATATCGTATAAGTAGGTACTATAAGGGCCTATTAGCATAGTTAATGAACATCAATGTTGTCTTAAGTTTATGATTACTTGCAAAAAAATACGCTTTTGTTTATTTACACGGAGGACAAACATCCCATATCCTCCTTATGTATTTTTTTATTATTTCGTCGTTATGTCTTCTTTTAGATCATAATATATTTTTGTAATCTCTAGGACGTACGGTAAACAGTTTCCTGAACCCACGAGACTTGCATTGGTAACTTCTCCGTTGCAATGGCTATCAGCACATTTGATGTTCGTGGGAAGTCCATTGTTGAGGTTCACCAGATTGATGTACACGCAACCAAGTACACCGGAGTTACTAACTGAGATGATTAATAAGTATAGGGTGAGTAATGGATTTTAGCTTAATTGGAAACTTTAGTGTATCAAAAGCATCTAAAGCTGGGGGCACCTGGTAGGCGGGATTGCATTGGAAATTCGCAAATAGGGACTTTTCTTGATGGAATTTGAATGTGGTCAAAATTTGCATTTGGGGGGCTGAGAATGCCCAAACAATTCCTCACCTTAGGAGTTATATTTTCCAAGATATTCACGCTAGTTTAAGGGAAGTATGACGATGATATGAGGGTAAAATCAGGAAATTGTGTTAATGGCACCGTCGATTATGGCAAGCAAAATTATACCGAATAAGGCTCCTCTTGCCGTACTTGTGGGAGTTTTGGCGCCAACGCTTATGTATGGTAGTGAATCTTGGGTATGGCAGAAGAGACATGAAAGCAGGATTAATGCTGTGGAGATGAGAGCTTTGAGGAGTATGTGTGGACTGAAATTGAGTGATAGGGTGCGCAACAGTGAAATAAGTAAGAGATACGGATTGACTGAGATTGAAAAGGGTATGCTACGGTGGTTTGGACATTTGGAAAAGATGAGTGAAAGTAGATTTACGAAAGAGGTATACAGAGCAAGAATGGATGATGATGGACTTCCAAAAAAGGAGGAGGTTCTCAATTCGCTATTCAGACTATTTCAGTGACAGGGGGTCACCCTATCGCCCGCAAAAACACCAATAAAACCTTCGTCCCTTAACTGAATCTTACAGTTTGCCCGGGAAGAGAAGCAGCTGGCAGATTCTATGTTTTTCTTTCGCTCCCAGTCCAGCATAAAATAAGGATTATCTAGGATAAAAATTACTTGTATAGATAAACACCCTGTGTCTGACCATTTATCTTTTTTGTTCCGTGCGGGGATCGAAACCGCTACCCAACGATTTAGGCCATAGCGTCTACTGCGCCGTGGAGACCGTGGAGGTCGTTAATTAAAATGAGCGTTAAAATAAAAGTTTAATATTTGACCAATAATTGAGGCATTTCAAATTTTGTGTTTGACATCACTAAGAGTATAATTTTGTACCTAAAGTGAATAAAACTTTTTTAATTCTTACAATTAATTGTTTCTTACAGCCAACTTTCTCCGTATTAAGTCCTCCAATGCTAGCGTTGATTACTGGCGAAGAAAAATGTGATGCGACGTGCTTCGAGCAGTTGCTCGTCGGTGGCAGCGCGGTGCATAAAGATTTAATAATAAAGTTTAAGGTAAATTAATTAATAGTTTTTTGACCTCTATCTCTTCTCATGGCAAATGAAGATGACAGCACCAGTGAAGAAGACAATGACAGCAACAGGTTTACTGAAACAAACCACCACGGCAGCGTCCTGGTTAAAAATATGGCAAATGTCCCACCGGAGAGTAAATTTCTCGCCTAAGAAACATACAATAGATATACCTACATTCTGTGTGAACAGAAGAGGCACTCTTATTAAGGTGTCGACTGACTTGAGCATTTTGCCGTATCGTAACATTTGAGGCGAGCATGTTGCGTTACGACGGCATTGCCTGACTGGCTTGTACGTTTGTCCGTGTTCGTGTTGTTCGTGGCGCTCGCAGCGGGAGGCTCGGCACGTTGCTACTGTACTGACCTGCGGGGCTGGCATGCGACCATCGACAATGATAATAGGGCCTTTACATCGATATTTTCTTAGAATGTGGCACTTTGAATATATATTTTTCTAGAATATTTTGGCAGCTTTCTATCTACTTAAGTATTATGGTGCGCATGTTAGCTAACATGTTAGGATAAAATAATTCGACAATATTTATCTTGTCGATCCGAGTCTTTATCGATGGTCGCATGCTAGCCCTGCAACGTTACGTTACGATGAAGTGTTACAAGTTACTAGATCGTTAACTAGCTTTACTAGTTCTATAAAGGGTTGTATACTCGCTTAGCGATGCTCGCTCACTCGCTACTCCTTTGTAGTTTTCTTCAGACAACAGTTTAAGAATCCTGAAAACAGATAATACTAACAATTACTTCTTGTGTTTGCAGTCAAAGTCACCAAAGACGCAGGTGCTCTCAGCATTCGGTGCTACAGAATTTGGCGGGGCGTATTGTACTGAGCTAACTGACTCATTAGGTCAACCAATGGGTTTCGTTCGGGCTCGTGTAAGTATTAAGTAGTATGAAGTGCAATGTTTTATAAACTATTTAAGATCCAAAATAAGTTTCCGATAAAAATAATCTAATCCAAAAGTGTGCAATGATTTATTTAATTCTATTTGATCAACAGCGGCAAAGTGAATTTCTGCTATGGAGACTAGACTCGACTAGTTTAAATGTAAATGTTGGTTTCCCAAACCGGCCCGTTTGGGATTCGAACCGAGGACCTTTCGGACTATAGGCGGACACTTAGCCAGTGCCAATAGGGTGTATAATATTTATAGTTTTATATTTTTTAGTCTCCGCTGAAAAATATTTCAGCGGAGACTATTACCTACTTGTTTCCTATTTTTTAGAGCGTGTTTTTAGTAGTCGTGTTTTAGTTTTTGAACTTATTTTTTTGAACTCCTTGTTTCAGTACAATTCCAAAAGTTCTTACCATTCTTCATAGAGCCTATGTTATCGCTTACGTCCTAAATTGCAGCTTGTTGATCCCGAAACTCAAGAAGACGTCAATGAACCACATAGAAGAGGAGAGCTTTGGACAAAAGGACATTCTATGTTTCTGGTAAGATTAAGCGGAAAAGTCGGTGAAAAGATAGATTGTTGAACACCGGGGCTTAAAGACGGTTCTATTAAGTTGGAATCAGGGACCGGAACCGCTTACCCTTAAAGAGGTATTTGATTGGGTATTTCATAGACTTGTTTTCGAAAACCCTATCAATTTGGTAGTTGACTTAGCCTAACTTAAGGCTTACCATATCAAAAGAGTTACTTCAACTGAATACCCTATTCGAAAATCCTATTGAAGCTTACCCATTCTTAAGGGTTTTAAAACGCGCAGGCAAAGGACATTGGGCATCTTTGTATGGGACACTTACCTACGGCGAACTAAAATAAAATTAGATCTGGTGGATAGGCAATTAAATCTATTTTACAATGGTATAGGTCCCATATCTGTGGGGAATAAGGAAACAATGGACATTTAAAAAAATATTGAAACACAAAACAGTAAAAATATTTTTACTGTTTTGTGCCATAATCAAAAGGAAAGAAAAAAAAAAAAACATGTTTTCCTCTTAACTTTTATACCGCAGCATCCAAATCTAAAATATTTTCGTCGAAAACCCACAACATAATTCACAAGAATTATGAAAAATAGGCGATGCCTTTCTCTATCCGAATTGCAAGTTGGAACTCAACATTCACGCAATTGAGGCATCGTGTAAGTTAGTCACTGTAACTTTTATTACTTACTTTAGCAAATGGATTATGAAAATCTCATCTCAAAGTCTTAACCGAGGAGTAATCAAAATAATCCGGCTCACTACAACTAAACACGAGAAACAAACAGCGAGCGACTGACCGTTGCTGACTAAATTGACTGATTGATTCGTTGGTTGTCAATTGATTTGACAGTGACAACATAAACTAACAAACGACAGCAGCGCCGTGTGTAAAATATGTAACTAAAACTGTCACAAGCCTGTACTGCGATATAGCTGCGCGAGAGTAACTTAAACAAGTTTTTTGACAATGGTCAGGAGCGAGAATGAAACATGCACATCAACGTCTCGGATTTAGTCAGGTTGGCTTACCAAAAATATCACAGAGTGATACTTTAACATCCTGAGCGGCCATATTTAGTAGTATTAGGAAAAATAGTCGACTTAAAATCTGTACCTGAAAAGCATATTACTGTAAGTGCCAAATCGCAAAGTTTACGTAGTCAGAGATTTAGCAAAAACAATTTACAATTGTGAGTTTAGGAGGTTATAAAATTTAAACTAGTGAACTTAGCCGAATGTTTTTATTGTTTTTTAAGTACTTATTTAATAAACTTTAAACTGACTAACAATCACGAGATCAGAGTTTGTGTACTTTGGTTATTTTTTTTTAAATAATAAAATCTGCGTCACATACAATGTTATGCCTCTAATTAAACTTTGCACATAATCTTACTAACCTAACTTTTTATAATCAAATTAACTTTTTTGAACTAGATTAATGTAGCTTTATAAGATTTTTTTTACGAGACTGTACTACATGGTATTATTTGTTAAAAAATTAACTGCACCTATCAGGATTTTCAGATTCCTCGACAATATCAGGTCGATTGCCCGGTCATGAGACCCGTTTGCGTTCTGGCACTGGGAAGCCGATTTGGCAGCCAGTTGCGATTGAATCGCGACCCGGCTGCACTGACCTGTAACGATTGAAGTAAAGGTCTTGGGGGCCTTTGAAATGACTGGAGGAGCGTCCGAGCTAGGCTGAGGTCGCTCTCTTTAGTTTTCGATGGGCTTCGCGGTAGACCTAGCAGCACGCGGTGCCTTGGGGCAGCCGCAAAAGTTTGCTGTGTGGCCCGACTGGCCGCACAAGACGCAGGACGGAGCGGTGGGCGAATCGGAAGTGCGAGAGCACTCCTTATTCCCATGCGGATCTAGGCACTTGACGCACCTAGGGGAAGCAAAACAGTTTGCCGCCGCATAACCATACAATTGGCAGCGGTGGCACTGACCGGGGATACCACGCTAAGGTGGTATCTCGACGCGGATGTTCGAAAGACCGCACACGGTGGGCTTGCCTCTGAAAATGGACTGCCCTTTCGGGCTGTTGGCTAGGATTACTAGCGCAAGTGGGAACTGCTTGCCTCGGCGGCTGTGCATTTTGTGCACAGATTCGACGGGGAAGCCTTGAGAAGACAAGTCCACTTGGATTTGCTCCTTCGAGAGTTCGAACGGCACGTTCCTGAGGACGGCACGAATCTTACGCTCCTCAAGGAGGTCGTAAGTGTGGTACTCGAGCTTTTGATAAGCAAGAAGCCGAGTAAGATTCCTGTAATCGGAAATGGAACAGATTACGACCTTAATAGAGTCACCCACGTTAGATGCCTTAATATACTGGATCTTGGGATTGTGCCTACCGCAGAGATCTGAGACCTCGGTCCAGCGGCTCTTGTCCCGTAAAAAGACGGGGGGCGGAGACTTGACTTTCGGCGGAGGAGCCGAGACAGATTGCGACGCAGGCTGTGACGCCGGGATCGCTGAAACGAGAGGCGCAGGAGCAGACGCCGGTGCGACTTTTTGCAGAGCAGGAGCAGTGGCTGGAGCAGCTGAAACAGATGGAGGTAAAGTCGAAGAAGCATCTTGCTTCTTCTTCTTTGATTTTGATTTTTTTCGAACCTCGGTGAACGGAGCAGGAGATTCTGGAACTACAGAAGCGGAGTCGGACTCACTGCCTGGTGGGGTAGTTTGCCGTTTGCATGCGGAAGAATCAACCGACATGAAATCTGACGTAGTATCGATATACTCGGAGTCTCGAGACGCCGGAGAATCTGTTGGGAAGCTGAGAGAAGCCGGAGTGGCCGAGAGGGGCACGGTAGGGGCCTGGAGTTTTGTTGCGATGATCGCTACTAATTGATCGAGTTTGCTATTGAGCCTATCCAAATCCTTATTTTGCTGACTTACCTGAGCCCGAAGCTCATCAATCGTTACGGGCCTAGCCCTGGATTCAACGGAGGACTCCATCGAACCCGGGGAACCTGACCTACTCTGAAAGGAAGCCTATTCCTAACAAGAACCTACGTGCCGGTGAACGGCGAAAGGACTACACAAACTGCGCTGTAAAAAAGAGCAACCTAAAACGGACCTATTGCCGGTGAACGGCGGACGACCTGGCTTAGTTGTCACGGTTACGTATCCACCTGATCAGCGATGCTTCGGTCGGCAGCAGTCGGGTCCGTCCCGAAAAGGGCAAATGAATTAGCCTCGACACCACACAACCTCCGCAAGAGAAAACTTTTCGAAAAGACCTTACCCGCACGAATGCGGGGGAAGGGCAAGGGCAGCGCAATACGAACACTCGGGAGCGGCCGAATACACGACCGTTCGGGAGCGAACGCAAACGGGAAGTGTTGATTTTTTGTGGAACAATGTATCTCCCACGATCTATTTATAGGCAAACGGCGCCTAGTGTCGCGGTGTCGATGTAGTTGGCGGCATAACAATGCAACTCCGCACTTACAATAAAATGCACGTGATTTTGAAGAGGTTTTTTAATGTATGGTTATTTACACTATCATGCCAATAGATTGTTTGAGAAATACATTATAATAAAATTCCAAATAATAAAGAGTACTTGGCTTTGCTCAGTTACAGTTTAATGGCTGTATAGAGTAGAGCACATACTATAGGATGGTGCAAAAATCTGAAATCCATCAAAAATGGAGTTACAGTGTTATGCTTCTCAGGTACAGAAATATGATTTTTATTTTACCTACTTTTTCTATTTTCCCGTTGTTATGAATTATAATAACTACACAATATTAAATATGATTGGAAACACTATGATTTAAACTGTAAATGTTTTGGTTTATGTTCGCAAATTTCAAAAAAGCGGGTAGAAAACGCCCAATGTTCTTTAAACTCAACGCGCAATAAAAAAATCCAAAATGATAGAAAAATGTTAACCCTACTACATAGTCGCTTAAATATTAAAGTTATCAAGTAATTCACTTTATTCAAAAGTGTTACTACATCGATAGGCTTACCCTATCAATAGGGTTACCCTTCCATTTGGGTACGATTTTAATAGGGTTACTCTATCAATAGGCTTAATCAAATGAGTGGGTTTTCTGGTCCCTGGTTGGAATTACTAGTAGAGTACATTTAGTTGAAAATGTAGTATCTTTTCTATTGTGCAGTTGAGGACAAATATGTAGAACGGGTTCAATTTTTGATTTTTTCTAATTTGTAATCGTATCAATATGATGAGGTTAGTATCATTTGAAATGTTTCGATAAAAATATTTGGAGGATGTGCTTATACTTGTAATGATTACATTTTTTTTCAGGGGTACTATAATAATCCAACAGAAACAAAAAATGCATTCTCAGAGGATGGGTGGTTCAAAACTGGTGATTTGTTCTATAAGGATGAATATGGAAATGTACATTTCGTAGAAAGAATGAAACTGTTGCTCAAATATAAGAACTATCAGGTAAAATTATTTAATCTTTGACTTAATAAAGTATACACAAACAATTATGGAAAATAAAGTAAGTACATTACTTGCAGAATTGTCTTCTTAAATACCGAAAAATGTAGTTGTAACATCTGCCACTGAGATTATGGTTATTCTTTATGGTTACTAGGCTTTCCATGAGCGGAGGTCAATATCTGAAAAAAATATTGAGGTGATAACATATTGAAATTCATGTAAAATAATTAGAATTAATTGGTAATATGTTAATACTTATTTTCAGTAATTTTTTTAATACAAATAATGGATGAGGTGTAGAAATCGGTAGTTTAGTAGAGCTTGTATTTTGTTTTTGGTGTCAAGGGCCTCTTGCATTGCACGAATACACTAGGCATTGGTCGAATGTTGGACCGCGGCTTGGCTTGAGTTGAGATCTAGCCAGGCATGTTTAGGAAACTAACTTTGTTAAGCTGGCCCTGGTCTGGTTGTATACTAGGATGGATACCCCCTAGTTCCACTATAGTTATAGATATGTGGTATCTATAACACAGTCTTGTATACAGGGTTATTGGTAATTAGACCGGAATCTTTTAAGGTGACATAAGGGAGGTCATTTCCAATCAATTGAGCCCAAATCATGTAATCCGAAAGTGTACCATTTTTAAAATATTTGGGGTTTTCCTTTTATTTTTGAAACCCCAGATTTACCTACTCCTTTAAGCATCGATTGTAAAAAAAACTAATGGTCTGATTGCAAATATCTTTTCAGTTTTAGATAGCTGTTTTTTTAGTGATTAATAAACAATAATTTTAAAAAAATCTATGTGATTCCAAACAGACGTTACAGGACATTTAAAAAAATAGAAATGAGTTTTTTTGGAGAAATGTTTACAAAGAACAGATTTTACAAAAAGTATGATTTCAAGTATGTAAAAGACTGTGTTTGCAATATAAAACCTTATACTAAACCAAGTTAGCTCTATAATATCTACATTAGTGATGAAATAAATGACAATTACAATTTATTTAATTGTTCACATCTAACGCAGATGATACTTTGGCTAAGAGTTAAGACAAACCAAAAATATCAATGTCATAATATTATTTAAATTCAGATTCAGATTAAAATATTTAATGTGACATAAAAACAATGTTAAATTTTGTGTAAAAAAATAAAATAAAAATAAATTCAATAAACATATCCAATTTCAATCATTAAGACATTTAAGTTGTGAATTAATCCAATAAGAGACATTAAGAATATAAATTAGCACAAATAAGTTGAGAATGAATGTAGTATTATTCAGTAAAAAGTGAAAAGCAACGAAAATTATCGAGACTATACATGCCATACACCTAAGGACTTTAAAATTCTGTTTTTCGTTATCAAAAATTTCTTCTTCGTTACGAAATCGATACTCTTTTTCTCTCTCTGACCTTCTTGTTAGTATTGCTCCGTTCCTGACATAGACATATTGGATTGGGGAAAAAGTTTCTTCGCATTTTTTAAGAAAATTCAAAACTTTTTTTAATATAGTTTATTGACATTTAACTAAAGTATGTATGTACCATTTTGTTCGATAACCTTTTGCCATCTTGTAGGTAGGGACATGATCCCATTGCTATAAAAAATTTGGGACCCTCATCAAAATACCGCGACAAGTGGATTTGGCAGTCCTCTCGTGATGTTAACCTAACACTGCCTAAAGAATTCTAAAGAGACCGAAACAGGTGGAAATCTGAAGGTGCAAGGTCAGGACTATACGGCGGATGCATTAACACCTCCCAGCCAAACTCTCTTAATTTTTGCTGGGTGGCTATAGATGTGTGAGGTCTAGCTTTATCATGATGAAACACCACACCCCTTCTGTTGATCAATTCCGGCCGCTTTCTCTCAACTTCTTGTTTTAATCTCATGTTGTTCGCAGTAGAGTTCAGAATCGATAGTCCTGCCTGTTGGTAACAGTTCATAATGAATAATGCCCTTCCAATCCCACCACATACACAACATCACCTTATTGCGAGTTAACCCGGGTTTCGCCACAGTCTGTGAAGCCTGACTGGTCTTTGACCACGACCTTTTTCGCACGTTCTTGTCGTACGTGATCCACTTTTCATCACCAGTTATCAGCTTCTTCAAAAATGATTCGGTTTCGTTACGTCGTAATAAAGAATCACAAATGAGTACACGGTTCATTAGGTTACTTTCAGTGAGCTCGTGAGGTACCCAAATATCGAGCTTTTTTGTGTACCCAGCTTTTTTCAAATGCGCCAAAATTGTTTTGTGTTTAATTCCCAGTTCTTCATCGTAACTACTGATACGTCGATATTGCTCCACTTTTTCAAAAATGGCATCTATTTTATCCGTAATAGTGCGACCAGAGCGTGGTGTATCTTTGACATCAAAATTGCCGGATTGAAAACGCTTAAACCAAATTTGTGCTACTGTCACAGACACTGCACTAGGTCCATAAACATCGCAAATTTTTTTCGCGGCTTGCGTTGCATTTTACCCTTTTTTTAGTAAAATTTTAAAATGTGTCGAATTTCTTCATTAGATTCACTCATCTTGACAGTACGAAAAACAAATGAAAATCACACATTTTCCTAATTTGAATTTGGTATTATGTTCTTTAAAATTTTAACTTTCAATGATACCAAAACCAGCCAGATACAAATACTATAGCCAAAGAGATTTTATAACAAGTTCATACATACTATAATGCGAAAAGACTTTTCCCCAACCTATTATTTCCAGTTATGTAACTTTCTTTCATATCGAACTTTCTGCAGGAGCTTTCTATTTACTTTTGTTAGGCGTTCGTTAAGATAAACTGGACTTTGTTTTTCTGCGTGAGAGAGGTCCGTGAATGAAAGAGATTTCCTTTCTCGGGCCGCTTTCATCAAACGCTGCTTGACCGACCGGCGCGTGACCTGCAACACGACAGGGTGCGGGCGCCGCACCGGGGCCCGCCGGCGGAAACGGCGGCGGTGTGTCGCCGCCCAGCGCGGAACACCTCTACGATGTCACTCTCCTCAATACTTGTGCCTAGTTTGTTTGCCAATAGGCTCACCACATGCATGAGATTTTCATTATTATGTTCGGGATACCAATGATTTCGATCTCATTTATGAGTGAGTCTTGTTCCTTTTGGTCGACTTCATTTTTGAGCTGTTTAATAGTCGACTGTAGCTCTTCGACACAGCTCTCACTATTTTCCAGACACTTAAGCCGAGATTCAAGTTCGGTTCCGCGTTCAGTTGTCTGGGTAGTTGTTAGCTTGCACCAATTTACGTCGTTTTGGAGGCTTTTTATTTCAGTTTTAAACTTATCGAAACGGTTATATATTTTGAGTCTCATAGATATAATTACAGCCACCAAATCTGCTATTGTCCAGTCATGTTGTTCTTTTTCATCTAAAGGGATAAAGATTTGAGACCCTGGTGATTCCAAAGCTTTAACAGGGGTATTCGTGTTATCAGTTCGGGGAACATTATTTTTGCAGTTTGGTTATAACCACCCTTTTGGCACTGCTGAGGTGACGCTGAGTCGAACACATTTTTTGTGAAATTTTGCTTTGCATAGGCAAGTAGCAGTGTCTTTCGCTGATATGAATTGCCCACAAGCCGCACTCATATTTAAATTCAGAAATCAGATTCAGCACTACTTGTCAATAGATGTCGCTGGACTTAAAAGTTTAATCTACGTAACGCTAGATGGCACTACCATGTAAGTTCCACTATTGGTTAATAGATGGCGCTACGTATTTCTAATTACTAAAGTTATTTTTATCACTTTATTTTCACTGAATAGTTTTGTAGAAAAAAGAGATAAGTTACTCACAGTTCTATTGTTTATAACTTTTAACATGCGCCAAAGTAGCCACTGCGCACAAAATCAAATCTCAATAGCACAACGGAATGTTGATTTCAGAATTCACTAGTAATATTTAACTTTTGTGATAGATAACATTTCCACATTAGCTGCACGGTTTACTATGCACAGTATAATCGTTATCTATTGCATTTTTTTCTGCAACTGTGCATTTAAATGCTTATTAATTTACCTTTTTTTGGATAGCCAGAGAGTATGTTCACAGTATTACTTAAAAAAAAACAAAATTTCAATTAAATATTCTTTAGCTTCTGTCTGGAATCACAATTTTTTTTGGTATTGTTTATTAATTTACAAAATAAACACTTATCCAAAATTGAAAAGAGCTATAAAAAAACGGACAATTTGTTTTCTGTATCTCTTAGAAAAAAAAAACTCAAATATTTTTGAACCTGTGGGACTATAATATGATTTGGGCTCAAATGATTGGAAATGAACTCCCTTATGTAAAAGATTTTGGTCTAATTACCAATCAGTCTGTATAAGCTATTTTTGGCGCAATATAGTTCGTGTTTCAGTTTGGATAATTTATTTTATTTATTACTAGCTGTTTCGCGTCGTTTTACCCGCGCAATTTCGATTCCCGCAGAAATTTCGGGATAAAAAGCCTATGTGCTATTCCAGATTGTACTCTATTACTTTTCCAAATTTCATTAAAATCCGCTGAGCCGTTTTGCCCGTGATTTAGGATCTATACATCCAAACATTCACATTTATAATATTCATC
This sequence comes from Stenoptilia bipunctidactyla, assembly GCA_944452665.1. NCBI lineage: Eukaryota > Metazoa > Arthropoda > Insecta > Lepidoptera > Pterophoridae > Stenoptilia > Stenoptilia bipunctidactyla. The sequence goes on along the minus strand of OX101737.1, from coordinate 13,933,188 downwards.
ATCTTCATCACAACTCCGTATAATGAGCCCACTGCAGGGCTATGAGTCTCTTCCAAGCTGGCCCAGTGCTGGTTGGTGGATGTCAGATATTTCAGGGTGCCGAAATGGCTTCTGACAAACCTTAACGACTACTGTATAAAAGTATACAGCACCCAGGACCAACTGCTTTACGTGCCCTCCGAAGCACGGAAGTCGTCGTGAGAAATGTATGGTCGGCGGTCGGTCACCCATCCTAATACCGGCCGCACCGAGCGCGCTTAACCTGCGATATCGTTTGATATGCACAGTAACCACGGCGCCACGACTACTTCCTTTTTATAATATTACTAGCTGACCCGGCAAACGTTGTTTTGCCATATAAATAAAAAATTAATAGATGTTGGCCGATTCTCATAGATACCGGATAAGCACAAAAAATTTCATCAAAATCGGTCAAGCCGTTTCGGAGGAGTATGGCAACGAAAACTGTGTCACGAGAATTTTATATATTAGATTAATATATTTTTATATGAATTAATATATTTTTATAATTTTTAATATTAGTAAGATTAATGTAATTTATTTTAATTCAATATTTCAGATTTCTCCTGTGGAATTAGAGAGTGTTATCCTGCAAAATCCAGGAGTTAATGATGTTTGCGTCGTAGGGATCCCTGATTTAGAACTCGGAGAGCTGGCAGTGGCGTTTGTGGTTAAAAAAGATGGAGCGACTCTAACAGCCCAGGATATCAAGAATGTTGTTAAACGTAAGTGATGACTGAAATAGGCTATTGTATCCAAAAATCGTTTAAAAACCGTTGAGCATCCAAATTTACATACATACATAACTGCACGCCTATATCCCTTATGAGGTGATCCAAAATGTATCCTGTAGTACACGGTTAAACAAGCAACCTTACGACGACGAAGCTCTAGCTAGGGTCTGCAATTTTTTGGTTGTAAGGTTGACGTTTTTTATTAGTTTACGGGCTCTTCGGTCAACGGAGTCCAGCCCTTCTAATTGTAATATTTGGTGTAATATTTGGCTGAACCATCCCAAAGATGACTGCAGTACTCCATGCATGATCGCACTTTTTTTTTTTTTTATATTGTAAGGATAGGACGTTTGTCTTCCATGCCACCTGATGGAAAGTGCGCATGAAGACTATGGTGTTACACGTCCATCCACGAGAAACCTATTCACTCGACACTTAAAAGTTCCAGGACTGTAGTGGTCAGGAAAAACAGACGCAGGCAGATTGTTCCACACCTTGGCAATCCGTACCAAAAAGGAACTATCGAAGCGTTTTGTTCGACTTCTTGGTATATCCACTATATACGGATGGAAATTCTGTCTGCGTCTGGTAGTCCGGTGGTAAAAAGGGGTGGGTTCAATTTGGTCAAAAAGAGCACTCGCACACTCACCAAAATGTAGCCGATAAAATACTGTCAAACAAGCAACCTTACGACGATGCTCTAGCGTCTGCAATTTTTTATTTGTAAGGTTGTTGTTATTTATGATTTTTCGGGCTCTTCGGTCAACAGAGTCTAGCGCTTCGAGCTGGTATTTGGCAGAACCATCCCAAAGGTGACTACAGTACTCCATGCAAGACCTCACTTGGGCTGTGTATAAGTTGAGGAGCCGTTCAGGGCTGAAGTACCGCCGGACCTTCGAGATGATACCCAATTTTTTGGAAGCCGTTTTTGCCATAGTCTCAATTTGTTGTCCGAAGTTTAATTTGGACGTTATAGTGACGCCCAAAAGCCCTAGTTGGTCGGTGATGGGAACAGATACATTCTGGAAAGTGGGCGTAAGAGTAAAGGTGCTCTTTTTTGCGGAGAATAGACACGCTTGTGTTTTGGAGGCGTTGAATTTGACCAGGTTAGATTCGCCCCAATCGGACACATTCCGCAAGGTCGAATCAACGCGCTCAATCATAGACTCTCTCAAAATCTGGATTTCATGGGCGCTCGTTCGCGCATTGGATATATATCTCTCAACAACAGTGCTGTCATCAGCATATCCAATAATGCCTGGTGTTAGCACTTGAGCTATGTATAATGATAATGTATAGTTAAGAAGCTGGGCAGGGTCGAAGTACCGCCGTACCTTCGAGATGATTCCCAACTTTTTGGGTTCCGAACAACGAGTTGGCTTGACAGTTAATTTTTTTTTCCAGAAAACCTTGCAGAAACGAAACACTTACACGGAGGAGTAATCTTCATTGATAAACTGCCTTTAACTGTGTCCACGAAGGTTCACAGACAAAAACTAAAGGAAATGGCGAAAACCATGGTTAGAGAATAATAGAACTTGGCCTTAAAATTTCGGCCTCTAATTTTATAGGTGCCGACGTAATGTAAATAAAAAATAAAATGTATTTTCTCTTATAAACCCAGTGACTTTCATTTAATAATATTCTGCTTGTTAATAAGAAGTATTTAATGAATAGTTTACAAAGTATTATTATAAATTGGGTTGGTTTCGTAGCTTAGGTTGCATTCGTTGCATTCATTATGAATTCTTTTTCATTTGCAAATTCTAACAACCGAGGTCAAATTGTTACTAAAATATTGTTAAGTGTACTGATTACATCTAAATAATCAAAAAGAAGGAGGTTTTACTGCTGTTAAGACCCTCTAGGATAAAATAAAATAAAAATATTAAAAAAACTATTGTGATTATTAAATTATTAATGCTGGACATTACTTTTTAACGCGGTTCTAATAAAAATGGGTTTTTTTTTCTATAAAATAAACAGGTTATCTCGCCGACCTTATACGATACCTTCACGGAGGTATTCTAGTACCCATAAGGATTACAGAAAAAATATTAAAAAAAGAAAAACTCGAAATTTACATTTATAGGATTTTATAGGATTTATACAAGGTGTTCCTGTTGATTTCCCATAAGGATAAGGTTTTGTTACTTTCTTAAAACAATACTTTTTGCCACAGAATATGTGGTTCAAAAGTGCATACCTGTTAAAAAAGTGCATACTGTTTTATTAATTAAAACAGATAGCAAAAGTGCTATTAAACTTTTAATTTTTTAAACAGCGAATTATTTACCTAATGTGATGAATGAAGAATGAAGATTGTTTTTATTAAGCAATTTTCTGTATTTTCGGGCCATAGTGAAACATGTAGTTTGTTAACAAATTTGAATATTCCAAAATTTTTAAATAAGAGAATAAGACAACAGATGCTGGAGAACCTAGTAATATGTCAAATGCATACAATAAAAGTAATCTAAACTTGGTGCACCAAACTGTATAAGGCATCACGGAAAACCTAACCTAACTTAACCTGTTTCTGCAACCAACTAGGATAACAAAGACCACTGCAACTTGTCTAGATAATGTGTATTCTAAAGTAACTCCAGTAGGTTCATCAGTAATAAATAAACTTAGCTCAGATCACAGCGGTCAGTTGGTTACATTCAAATACTCAAAGGAAAAACAGGTTAATAAGAGTATAATGGTTGTTCCAGTCAATGAAAAATGTTTGGAGATATTTCGGTGTGGTCTAATCAACAATATACCTACCATAGCCCACTCCAATAATGTAAATTTAAAATATAGTAATTTAAGTGGTTTGATAAATAAACAACATGACAGTGTATTTATTCCGAAAAAATCTCTCTAACCAGTGTAAATCATTCAGTGATTGGGCTACCACAGGTATACATATCAGTAGAAAGCACCTATATGATCTCTATCATGAGAAATCATATAACAAAAATGAAAGTTTTTACAACTATGCCAGAACTAACGTGTCACACGATCGGTCAGTGCAGACGTGTCACACGATCGGTCAGTGCAATACGCATACTGCCTACCAAGTGTTCGCGAATAATCACGCACGCGTATATATATTAAACAAAATGGGAAAGTGCCATAAATGTGCTAAAAACGTTACGAAAAAATCACCAGGACTGCAGTGTGGGAAGTGTTCAAAATGGTGGCACGGTGCATGCGTAGCGATCTCCACGGACCAACTAGCCACGATGTCGGCTACAGACTCAGTGGACTGGAAATGCAAGTCATGCACGGGAATGGCCAAGACTAAAAGACTCTCCTGCATTCTACCGGACCCGGATGAGGAAGATAACGACTCAGACATCATGCCAGCCAACATGTCTAAAACACAAGTACTACTCCTCATTCGAAAGGAAGTCAGAGAAATAATTAAAGAAGAGCTGCAATCCCATCTTCAATATTACTCGGACAAAATTGATGATTATGAGGAGAAAATAAAGATGTATGAAGAAAAAATTAAAAATATGGATAACCAACAAAAAGAATTTCGTTATACAATAAAAAATATGCAAATAACTACAGAGACATTGGAACAAAAAATTAATAACATGGAACAAAATCAACTTAGTAACTATATAGAATTATGTGGTATTAAAGAAGAAGAAGGCGAAAACCTAACAGAAATAACAAAAAAAATATGCCATAAACTACAAAAGAACGAAAAAGATATTATAAGAGTATTTAGAAAGAAAAAGCATGTATCGAACAAAAAGGAAAAAAAAACAGAAGATACCTACAGCCCTTTAAGAATCCTACTCAAGGATGGTTCCAGAGATGAATGGCTTATTACTGCCAAATCTGTTAGTATATCTACCGCAGATTTAGGGAAAGACTATGCAAACAGGATTTATTTACGTGAAGCCCTTTCGCCAGCCACGGCTTTCCTACTATGGAAAACAAAGACAGAACTCAAGGAATCAAACCAATTCAAATATGTATGGTGTCGTAATGGAGTTGTGATGGCCAGAAAAAATGACAACGATAAGTACCACATAATTCGAACCGAAAAAGATCTCGAGAAAGTCATCAAATTGAGTGAGTGAAATTGCAGCTTAATTTCAATAGTTTTTCTGTGTAACAGTATAACGGTTAAAAAATTTAAAATAAAACAGTGGATACATACGACAATAATATATACGAAAATGTGTATTATAAATGGAACGATTATATCAGGGACGCTAAGTACATAAATAACCCTCTAGTGGTATTACAATTAAATATTCGTTCTATGATAAAAAACTTTGCAGAATTGGATCTCTTAATTAACAATAGCTCAAAATTAATTCACCTCATATGTGTCACAGAAGTTAACTTGAAGAATTGCACTAGTTTGTTTGAAATAGAAAATTACATGATGTATACACAACTAAGAACACACCAAAAAGGCGGGGGAATTATTCTTTACGTACATAAAAGTTTAAACTTTGAGAGGAAATTCATAATAACGAAGTACTTTGAATGCTTGACTGGCGAAATCACTTCTAAGGAATTAAATATTCAAATGGGTTTATGTATTGTGTATAGGCCACCTGAAAAAAATAAAACATCATTTATACACGAACTATATAAACATATAATAACATATTCCATTAAAAAAGACTACTTATTATTGGGTGACATGAACCTTGATCTTAAAAAAAATGACCCCATAAAAATCAACTATCTGAACTCATTAAGTGAGCTAGGTCTACAATGCGGAATAAACAATTACACTAGAGTCGAAATAAAAGACGGATTTTTATCGAAGTCATGCATAGATCACATTTTTACGCGCAGCGTTCAAAACAACGATCGAATAACAGGTGTCGTACAATGCGCGCCAGCTGATCACTACATAACCGGTTTTATTATGAGTTTGGCAAAGGTCGAGTGCGCGAGTAAACAAAGTAGACAAGTAACTTATATAGACAGAAATAAGTTAGTTAGTGAATTAGAAAACAAACAATGGGAGGAGGCATTACAATTAAATGATCCGAACGAAATTTTAGAATTTATACTCAAACAATTCTCCTGTGCTTATGATAAATGTACAAAGATTAAAAACATACAGAACGTCTCAAAAAGATCCGAATGCAACTGGGTAAATAAAAGATTGATATATATGTGTAATAAAAGAGATAAATTATTTAAAATATGGAAAAAAGATGAAAATAATATGATGAAAAAGAAATTGTACAATAAATACAGAAATAAAACAATATCATACACAAACCTTTTACGCAACAACAAAATTAAAACTGAAATTAGTGAAAACTTTAAAAATACAAAAATAGTTTGGAGTATAATAAATAGACTTACGGGTAAAATCATAAAATCGATAGACGAAGTGTTATTAAAGGCTTTCAAGACCAAAAATGCAAAAAAGCTCAGTAATGAATTTGCTAATGAATTTCAAAAAAATGTTCAAAAAATATGTACTTCATGTGACAAACCTTTGTTAGAAAAAAACTTGTATATCAAAAATTCTGACGTGTCGTTACGACTAAAGCAATGTAATGAACAAATTATAGTAGAAATAATAAAAAAAATTAATGAGAAAAAAAGCCCCGGATTCGATGGTATTAGAGCAAAAGATATTAAATTGTGCTATTCTAAACTAGCCCCCGTCTTAACCCACTTAATAAATAAAATAATAGCTTCAAAAGTTTACCCGAATAAACTTAAAATTGGCGTCATAAGACCCATTCATAAAAAAGGATCGTATAAAGAAATTAATAATTATCGACCGATAACTATACTTTCAATAATCGATAAAATAATCGAAAGGTTTTTTGGAGATCAAATAACAAGTTTTTTAAATGCAAATAATATAATCAACGCTGATCAATATGGATTTCAAAAAAATAAAAATACCAACCAATTATCATCAAAATTTACGAACGACATAAATAAATTACTTGACGAAAAAAAACATATAATTGCAGTATTTATTGATTTTAGCAAAGCATTTGAAACTTTACATTTACAAACACTATACTCCAAACTTTATGAAAACGGAATACAAGGTCCAGTATTAGAATGGTTCAAAAACTATCATAATAATAGATTTACGGCGGTAAAAATCGATAATCAACTGAGCGACCTAATCCCCAGTAGCATAGGAACAGCCCAAGGATCGATTTTAGCGCCGACAGAATACTTACTTTACGTAAACGATATGCCAAACGTTTTAAAAAACGGTCAAGTATACCAGTTTGCCGATGATACTTGCATTATTACGTCACACAGAAATATCACACATGCAATCGAAGAGATGCAGTTATGCTTCAATAATCTATGTGCATGGGCGCATGACCTTGGTTTAGTAATTAACTATGAAAAAACTAAAATGATGCATATTCATTCGGCACATAACATAGCGCCTATAGAACCGGTAATTTTAGCCCACGAACATAGATGCCATCATAACAAGTTTCTAGACTGCAGCTGTAAGTGCTTAGAGAAGGTACATACACATACTTAGCTCGGTCTTATAATAGACAGTAGGTTCTCCTGGAAAGAGCATATTTTACACATTTGTGACAAACTAAGAGCTATAATATGCAAAATGTCAATTATAAAATTTAAGCTTCCCTACGCTGTAAGAAGAACTTTATATACAGCATTAGCAGACTCCGTTATTAGTTACGGTATAAGTAGTTATGGCAGGTCATATAAAACATATCTAGAAAATATTTATAAATTACAACTTAAATTATTGAAAATAATAGTACCTAAAAAAATTAAAAATGAACATAGACATAATGAGTACACAACATTATTTGAGCACTGTAAAGTTATAGATATATACAATAAAGTAAAATTCCAAATTCTAAAAGAAAACAAAAATATGATAAACAATTTACATATAAAAATAAGACCCAAAAAATTAAGAATCTTGTCTGAGGACATAAAATATACTTTACCGAAAACCAATAATATATACGGTCAAAGAATGTTAGAGTTCATGCTTCCAAACCTTCTAAATAAATTGCCAAGTCAGGTATTCAAAGTATATATTTCAAACACAAAAGTGGTGCAAAAATTTAAAGAATACTTCTACCAATCAAAAATGTAAGCGGTGTGCCTACAATAAGAATAATCTTGTTTAATTTAATTATTTTTAATATTAAGTATTAAAATGTATAAATGTGCGGCCCGCTGTCACACATAAGCGACAAGCTTACGTGACAGCTACATAGTTTTTTATATTAATGTAAAACTGTTATTTTGGATAAATAAATTAAAAAAAAAAAAAAACTTACTCAAAATTATTTAAAAAAGTTTGTAGCGCAGCCAAATCAATCTATCTAGGTAATAAGATTAAAAATAGTGCTAATAAGACTAAAACTACTTGAAACCGCTATACTGACTTTAAGCTTGTAATTGACAATACGATCATTAAAGCAGATGAAAATGTTGCGACAGCATTTGAGAACTGTTTTGCTGACATTACAGTTTCAACTACTAAGAGCGGGTTTCAACATTCAACTGACTGGTATGAGTAACCGATACAGGTACAAAACTGGTAGGAAAAAAATAGCGTTTCACAATATCTATTAGCTACGGGCTGTAAGTTATCAAATTTGGCATGGGCCCTCCTTGCGTGACGTTCTTCCAAGAAAATAGGTGATATGTGATTTATAGAATATTACGCATTCGCAAATTATTTGTAATATATTTGAAGTGAAGAAATATATAAACTTATTCAATTTATGTTTTCTATGTTTTGGTATTCGATAAATATATTATAGTATGTTTTAGAGCTTTTTGTTAATAATTGCGTTTAATTGCTTACGTAAAACGAAACGCAAATCCTTTGACAAATTTTGCCATTGGTTAATAGTATATTATGTAACAAGTGAGCGAAGTTGCTAATTACAGTCGAGGCTGTAATTAGCAACGCTCACGAGTTATATACGACGTTTTTCAACACACTTGTGAGTAAAAGACAGACATACGTGGTCATAAAATAACAAACACACTTGATAACAAAGCTGTGAATTGTGATTGAAAAATGGCACCGAACTTCGCGCATGCGCGTAGGTTTTTTTTTCCGCCAAATGTGTCAATGGCTGTATAGCATATACAGCCTATTTTACATGAAAATATTTAATTTGGAGTGGTAAATCCAAATATTTTAATATTTTGTAACAAATTATTGTAAATTGTGAATAATTTGTTTGATATACAATTTTGTTTAACTAATATAAGGCGTAAACATTTAAAAATGTATATGGATTTGAAGTGGTATAAAACCTCTTTGTTGTTTCTGAAAAAAATTTATGTATAACCCGGATCAATAAAATATGCTCTGTTTACTCGCATTTAATTTGCACAAAGGTACAATTCAACTTTGTAGGATTCATTATATTATGCACTAGGGTATAATATATTATGCACGCGTGACTTATAGCCCAGTTTATAGTTCTAAATTCAATAGAATAACGCTCACTTTACGAGCAAGTGTGTTGAAAATATCATTTTTATGACGTCAAAGTAAATATTTAAAAGAAAAATTATGTCATTCAATAATATTCGTCCTTTTTTTCCAAAACAGTTATAGATAAGTTAGAAAGAGAAAACTGGATTATTAATATGTTGACAGATATTTGAAATCACTAAACTTTTCACCTGTGGCGGCTGAATCATTGCTCAAAAATCATGTGAGTGAGTGCAAGGTGTCTTTACGCCAAATGCTTTGACCGTATTGACCACGCCATCCTCCTCCGTAAGCTGCATAAAGTTGGAATCAGAGGCAACTTGTATCGGTGGTTTACATCGTATGTAGAAAACGGTTCACAAATAATAGTTACAATAGAAATAATAGTTACAAAATTTATATTAATGACTTGTGTAACCTTAAAATGAATGGTGGTAAAATCATATAATTCTCCGATGACACCGCTCTATTGTTTTCTGCAAACTCAGACAGTGAACTTTACGGGTACGCTCAGCGGGGCTTTAATGTAGTAAACAGGTGGATTCAGCAGCATTTACTGACCCTAAATTCAGACAAAACTCATATGATTCAATTTTCCATACAAAAGTCTACTACTGTTATTATTAACCTATACACGCACTTTTGTTGTGATCAAAATAATCAATCGTGCTCGTGTCCGTATATTTCTCCTACTAAAACAATTAAATACCTAGGTATTATAATCGATGACACTCTGCCCTTTAAACAACACATAGATACGGTGAGTGACAGAGTACGCAAGCTTATATTTGTTTTTAAAAAAAATTGCGCTCCATAGGAGATCCTAAATTTATTAGGCAAGCATACTTTGCATTGTGCCAGTCGATACTAAATTATTGTATTACGTCATGGGGAGACAGCTAAAACACTTCTCAATAACATTGAAAGAGCACAAAGAGCAGTTTTAAAAGTTTCGCATTTCCGATCTTTCCTTTACCCCACTGAGCTTCTCTATAAAGACTGTTAAGTACTGACAGTTAGGCAGTTATTTATAATGAACACAATTTTTAACTAAGTACCATTGCACCCTTATTTACAAATCACAAGCAACTAACAAAAGAAGGCTTGACATTGCACGCCCACTAAACACAAAAACTGCATTTTCTGGTAGATTTTACCTTTTTTTACCCGGGCGCCAGACTTAGCTTCAAAGATTTGCACAAATCTTTGACGACTTTGCAAAGTCATTTGAACACATATTGACGTAACCTGCCAGACTTGCTTCGCAAACACTTTTCTCCACAGTATGCTAGTAGACAACAAACAAGATGGACAACGATTTTGTAGACTCAGTTAGCCTGTATTATTTGTATATATGTAATTATATTTTTTTTATTTGTTATTTTTCGGGTTCCATGTACATAGTTGCCCCTGTAACAACTCTACAAATTCCAGAACGCATTCGCTGCCCCAGTCCATTATATGGCCGCATGCAGTGTAACATGCACACAACCGTCCCGCTCAACAATGCTCGAGCAACTGGACACTGAACAAGTGTGGCAGGCCACGCTAACATTTGCACACATTCAACTTTGAACGCTTTGATGTGTGGAAAAAGACCGACACCGGATGGCAAAGTGCAAAGCTTTGTTCAAACGTTGAATAAATATGCAAAGTCCAGCGCCACACATTGCATTCAAACATTTGAAGCTAAGTCTGGCGCCGGCTTTAGGACCACTGTTGTATAAAAGATTAAACGCCAAACTAAACATATATCCCCTGACCTACAGCAAAACTAAATGGATAATACGAGCATCACTTTTAAACATTTCTCATGATGAAACAGAGAAACTGTTAATTGTCTTAACATAAGATTAAATCTAACTTCGTTTTAAAAAGTTTTAGTATGTTTTTAGGGTGGCTAGTTATGTACCTATTTAGTATAGTATTTTTTATTTTGAACATTATTATAAGTGTAATTTCCTTACTTACTTTATAAATTTCCGCTTATACATATAGTAGTTTTACACTTTTGCATATCAAATTATACCTTTAGATTTAATTTTGACTTAGCACATTCCAATCTATTGAATATTTTGTTCCTAAAAAACAAGTAATCATAATTACTTAGTTTAGGTATCATACCTGTGTTACCCTAGGTCATGATAAGCAGATGATGTGACGTTTTATTGTATAGTATTTCTTGAATTACTGCTTATTCTATTAATTTAGTTAATATGAATTATGTTGTTTAAACTAGTATTAATTGCACAATTTATGTTATTCTTAGTTATAAGTTTTTATCACAAATAAATATATTATTATTTTTGTGTTTTTTTTAAATATATTAAGTTGTTATTGCCAATAATAAGTGGCGCCACCAAACGTTAAAATGATGCTATGGCCAAACTCTTGAAATTGAATAAAATGCTTTGATTGTCAGTGCCGTGATGTAGGTACACGCGTAGATATTTAAAAAAAATTAAATCCTCAATTGTTTCTCGACGTAAAATTATGTTTTCTCTACTTTTATAAAGGAATTACATTGACAATCCAAATCAAATTAACTAACCAAGAAGATATTTTCATATTGTTTGATTTCGAATTATTTAGATATATCCAAAATTCCAGATTATTATTTGTTGCCTGGGTGATTTTTATGCCACGAAAAAATGCTGCGGTATCTAGCGTCATGTAGAAATACTTTTATTTTGCGGTTTTTTTTTCTGACAGATATGAACGTAGGTATGAAATTTCATTAAAAAACTAGAGCCACCTGAACTTTTTTGATGACCATTTTAACCTTGATGAGAAAAATATAAAATAAAAATAAACATTAATTATTAACTGAGTAAACTTATCTGAAAGTCAAAGAATTCATTCCGCAACGAAGGGTTCATAATTTTTTTTTTTCCGCCACAGAACGTTTTGGCACCCCCTAAAACAAGCTTTAACCAGTAAAGCAAGCTTTAGCGGGAGGAGGATGAATCCTATTACGGACGAATGGGCATTCTATAAGCTGTTAACCCCAGTGGCTAACGGAAAATAGAATGCCCAGACAGTGTGGAGACTCACTCAGTGAAGCTGAGCATACCCACTAAACATCCCCCTTTACTGACTCACCTTGATTGAGACCATTAGTCTTCATCGGAGCGACAGCCAATTGGAGAGAGAGGCTGCGCAGTGAGTGGCATCCGGACGGCTGCCACCAAAAGGAACTGAAAGCGAGAAATTCAGAAGCTAAGACTAGCAGAAATGACAAAGCTGAAACTAAGAGATTATCTAGAGTGATCAGACTCACTCTGAGATAGGAATGCTGGAAAGAAGGACTACGTTTAGAAACGTTGAGCTTGCTGGAGTTTCCTGATAAGGGGAGCAAACTTGGTTAGGACCGGAAGAGCACCGTTGAAACCCTCTGGGCTGGTGTCGAGAGCGGCGCCGAAAGCCAGGATCTCAAAAGCGTTCGCGCCGTTACCGTCAGAATCGAAAGCGGAATCATAATTACGGCATAATAGGACAGTTAATCTAAGATGTAGCATTTTTAAAGAATCTTATCTTAATCTTGTTCGGTTAGACATCTTATAATGATGATCCTATAATCGACAAACATAATCTGAATGATCTGGGATTCACAAAACCTACAACCACATCTGTGGTTTCAAAAACACCTCATAATTATTCTGAAATTCTTAAAGTTATACAAAGCTTTGACAATCTTGATTGGACAAATATTAGGTTATTTTAGCTTCTGTCAAGGATCCTTTAAATAAGGTCATGTTAATTAAAACTCCTCCCTCATGCCATCACTTATCATAATGTTAGAAAGCCATTTCGAGGTCGTGGAAGTAAGCAGGCACACGGTCGTAAATTTAACGAATCTTCACAAGGACTTAATCTCCTTCATCCCACTGGGATAGGACAGGAAAATCCAGACGATACTGACCGCACGGTCAAAAATCTAACGAATTTGCACAACTACGTAAAGGTTCTTCCTCATCCCACCGGGATAGGAGAGGTAAATCCAGACTATACTGACCAAACGGTCGTAAATCTAACGCATCTGCACAAGTACGTAAAGGTTCTCCCTCATCCCACCAGGATAGGAGAGGTAAATCCAGATGATACTGACCACATGGTCGTAAATCTAACGAATCTGCATAAGTACGTAAAGGTTCTCCCTCATCCCACCAGGATAGGTAAGGTAAATCCAGACGATACTGACCACACGGTCGTAAATGTAACGAATCTGCACAACTACATAAAGGTTCTCCCTCATCCCACCAGGATAGGAGAGGTAAATCCAGACGATACTGACCACATGGTCGTAAATCTAACGCATCTTCACAAGGACGTTAAGGCTCTCCCTCATTCCACCTAGATAGGAGAGAAAAATCCAAACGATACTGACTCTTCGAGTATTTTCCATGAAAAACTTTCACAACCGGTTTCACCAACCAACAGCAGAGTAGACAATAAATCGAGCCGAGATTACGTATATATTAATTTATGAACGAAAATAATTGACAGCTCCAGTGGCTGCAATGTATGATTTGTGATTGATGTTATTTTGAATGCTGGCAATTTATGAACACAATCTTCTTAGTCTGTGGTTAAGTTGATCAATTATCAATCCGTGATTGGTTGTTCTCATAGATTAATATAAGTACTAAAGTAGTTGTTCTATCCAGGTTATGACGAAGTAATACATTTCAAATTATTATTGGCTTATGAGAATTTAAAGATATTAAGTGAAATTGATAATCAATGTTCCTCTTGCTTGCAAAATGATATCCGCTGCCACAGATTTGTGATGCAATTCGCTGCAGTGTATGATGTAGTGGATGTGATTCCCTTTATTTACTCAACAAGTTTTAAAAGGAAACTGAGTAAGCCTGGGCCACAAGGTTAACAAGTTGACTTTGTTCTAAGAAAATAGCTTATTTTATCCTTATTCCAAATACATAAAACCCCTAAAAATGTAGTGAGGGCGAAACAAGTTAATTCAAGAAATGGAAATCGCTGTCATGGGTTTTTAGTGTGGATGAATAACTCATAATATAATTGAAAATACGCTGAGTTAAATTGAAGAAATATTAATGAGAATCATTATAAAGTTAAATGAATGTAAACTAACCGCGTTAGTTTTATGTAAAGTAATTATTTTGTAATCAAAATAGGCGAAATTCTTTATTAGGTTTGGCAATACTGTGTGAATGAAGAACGAAACTATGGTAATTGACTCGTTCAGTAAGTCAATCGATCTATTTGTTCACTCGTTTGTTTGGTTTCTTTCCTTGCGCTTGATTATTTTCATGGGTTTTTCTATTTTTAAGATAGCCCTAAGAAAAATGAAAGTTGTTAGTATCAATTTATTTATTTGAATAGTTGTTTAAAACTATAACTAATAACTAAGTAAGTATAGGTAATATCTTATAATGTCCTATTATATATATCTGAGTATGCTATCTAAGTAAAATGTGCTACTATTTATTTTTAATTATAAACTCTCTAAATAATTCAAAATACAATAATCCATGCATAGATCTCAACAATAAGAAAAAGATTAGCTTTCAAAAGTAATTCTAAGCTCACTTAACTTCTGTGTATACCTATAGACAAAATTATGGATATCTCAATTCCTCAACACTGGTTTATCTTGAAAATTTCGGTGATGAAACATGATTATATTTTATATAAAAAAAAAGCTAATGTCAAGTTGTTAACACCGTGGCCCAGTAATGTATGGAGCAGGTTCTGTCTCCTTTTCAGGTCGGTTTTGAACTGTTTTCTAATTGTTTTGTGGAGAGTTTAATAACATGCTGTTTACTATACGATACCGTGGACAGAGGAGTTGGCTGCCCTTCGGGCTCAGCTTTGCACTAGGGGACTTTGCTTGTATGCAATTGGGTTGCCCAGAAATTTCGAGAGCACGGAATACGCGCTATGGTGTATTTAGCTGCTTCTCAATTGATATTGAAATTAAACTATCAGGGCTGGAGATTAGAAAGAGAATTATTTATTAAATTGATACAGCTTAATTAATTAGCAGCAGCTAGTTGCTAGTTGCTAGGGTAGCTACAGTGCTCCCCCTCAAGCGAAGCCTATTGGTGGTTTGACGCCTCGTAACTTCGAATAGTTTGTAGTGTCGTATGCTGCGAGGTATTGCGGTCGGGGCTAGGACGTCGTCATGCGGCAGTGGTGAGGCGATGATATACGCTGGTTTCAGTCTATCGATCGATAGCTATAGTAGTTTCTCGAGTCGGTAACTTTATCGGGAGAACTTTTCTGTTTCATTTCTGTATAGGAAACGGGCCTTCATGTGCCGGTGCGAGTGGTGTCTTCACTGCGTCGCATCTTATGAAAACGTGATCGCACGATGACAAGTCCGAGTGTCCAAAAATACTGCGCTTAGTTGCGTGCGGAGCTAATGTTGGTTTCAGTTCTTTCATGGCGCGCAGCTGGTTAATCTAATCGTATTCCGTTACTCGTAGCGTATTTTCATTATTTTTTTTTTTCGACAGTTCGCCTGATAGTCGTATAGACCCGAATGTCTTGCACAGATGTTGCTTCCGGCCATCGTGTACAGCAGTCTATTATTGTAGCACAGTGTTTGTAGCCATCACTCAATGTAGGCAACAATGGGCCGATTATATCGATGTGTACATGTGCGAATCTTTCCACTGAATGTTGTGTAAATAGTGCTGGCTCACTCTTTGTATGTCGTTGTATCTTTACACGTTGACAAGGTATCCAGGTTTTCGACCTAGTACCAAAGTCGATATTCATGTGTGGGCAAAAATACCGTGACTTAACTATAAAGCATGAACTTCTAATACCAGGGTGGCTTAAATATAAAAAAAAAAAAAGATGGGTGACACTCGGAGACTGCCGCGGTAAAGCTATTGCAACAAAATAGGTGTTCTGCTGCGACACGTCATACAGAGCTAAGACGTACTGACCGGGCGGCCGGCCTGCAGCAGCACCGCGCCCTGAGCCACGCTGCTGGCGTCCACCAACACCAGCACCGGCTACGACACGTCATACAGAGCTAGGACGTACTGACTGGGCGGCCGGCCTGCAGCAGCACCGCGCCCTGAGCCACGCTGCTGGCTCCACCGACACCAGCACCGGCTACGACACGTCATACAGAGCTAGGACGTACTGATCGGGCGGCCGGCTTGCAGCAGCACCGCGCCCTGAGCCACGCTGCTGGCGTACACTGACACCAGCACCGGCTGCGACACGTCATACAAAGGTAGGACGTACTGACTGGGCGGCCGGCCTGCAGCAGCACCGCGCCCTGAGCCACGCTGCTGGCTCCACCGACACCAGCACCGGCTACGACACGTCATACAGAGCTAGGACGTACTGATCGGGCGGCCGGCTTGCAGCAGCACCGCGCTCTGAGCCACGCTGCTGGCGTACACTGACACCAGCACCGGCTGCGACACGTCATACAAAGGTAGGACGTACTGACCGGGCAGCCGGCCTGCAGCAGCACCGCGCCCTGAGCCACGCTGCTGGCGTCCACTGACACCAGCACCGGCTGCGACACGTCATACAGAGCTAGGACGTACTGACCGGGCGGCCGGCCTGCAGCAGGCCCGCGATAGAAGCTAGGCAATAGCTTAAAAAAAAAACCGACAAACTGGTCAGAATAACAAAAATGGTTGCTCATGAAGAGTTGGTGAGCTTCTACAATAAATAATTATAAACCAGCGTGGTCAAGTGTGGTCCGTGGTCCAGCAAGTGTCTGTAAACGAACCAACTGGCTCAGATTAAGCTCAATTTCTGGCAGACCTGCATCATAATATAAAAACTCTCTTAATAATAAAGCCGTCGTCGTCTCCACGCTTTGTAGCCCGGAACGAACGGAACGGCTGAGAGGACATCCTCTTGTCAAGCGAATCCTATAATCTATTGCACTGGTCGCGACAAAAATGCACCAAATCATCGATCTGGAATATTGATAATGTTATATTTTTATTTTTTGTCCTGCTAAAATCCTAATACAGAAAATCCTTTTGAAATATAAAAAAATAGATGCTTGGACCCAGTCTATTGGGTAAATAAGTTCATTTTAATTGGAAAAGACATAATAATCAAAAGTAAGTGTGATAATGTATTTATAAACTATACGTGGGAAACCTATACTAGCCTCTCGCAACCTAGTCGGGTTATATTAGTATATATGCATATAAAAGAAAGAAAAAAAAAAAAATGTTGCTGGTGTGGGTCACGTCGTGAGGACGCCACACTGGTATCAATGCCTCAGCCGACAGCTTCCGTTCCGCTGTGGCGTCAAAAAGTTAGGTGGAAAATGGTCCGTTGGATGAAATCCTGACTAGAGATAACTGGCGTTCTGAAAATACATTTGAACGATTTTATTGTAAATAAGTAAGAATGTCAAAAAATCAAAATTAAGTTACAAGTCAATTTAATGCAGTGGATGAAATATATTTTATATTTCTATTTAATTTAAACTACTTAATTGTAGTTTTTGTTAGCAACTGTTGCTTATTCCTGTATATTTGAAAGGTAATTGATATTACGTTACTGAAAATGCTATAATAGGTTATTTTTATGTACATCTCCCTGGCATTGTAAAACAATACCACAAGTCAATTTATTTTAGGCTTATTAACTTTTATTCGTATTCACATTATTGACGTCACCACCACACCAGGCGATATCAAACACGTCTCTCAAGTATTATTAGGCTTCAAATTAACGGTCAAGTTATTTAATACTAACGTTTTACCTAAAATTAAAACGTAAATTAAATCACTTACCTTAATTTGAAGCCTAATATTTTTTAATTCTGCCTGGTTACACAACGACTTCAATGAGTCAAAATCCTAACGCATTCAGCATAGCTGCTACCTGTGTGGTGGTGGGGTAAAGAAAGAGAAGGCAATAGAGTAGGTATATGAAGGAAAGAACGTGCGAAAAAAGGACAGAACGATGGTATCTCTCTCAAGTATTATTAGGCTTCAAATTAAGGTAAGTAAGTGATTTAATTTACGTTTTAATTTTAGGTAAAACGTTGGTATTTTATTTATTTATATTAAGCAAAAAATACAAAGTTAGTTATTTATTTGGTTTATTATTAAAGATCAAAAAGTCCTTCATGTCTGTGCCAGTTCCTCTTTGAACTGTTGTGTCACTAAATGTACAGTTTGGAAATTCAGTGGTAAGATCTATGTTGGTCGACGATGAATGTGAAGAGTTAGGAATGGTAGGATTTATGTATGCTGTGGAAGGTTGTTCAAATGTATATTGTGGGATAGACTGTGAAAATGGTTGTACAATATTGTCTTAAGTTTTCACGATTCATAATTTAAATAAAACTACTTTTTAACCGGATTAATCGCGTATAATTAAAATTTTACTCAGTGACTCAGTCGCTCGTGACCACGGGGTCTGCAAAAACACCGAAACGTCGAGTTAAAATGTAAAACGTAAATTATACGCGATTAATCCGGTTAAAAAGTAGTTTTATTTAAATGCTGGTACAGTGGAGATATGCTGTGGAGATGCTTGAGGGGCTTGAGGTTGTACCGTATGCTGTGTAAATGATTGAGGGGATGGTTGTACTGCATATTGTGGAGATGGTTGAGGGACGGTTTTACCAGACATTGTTGACATGGTTGCTGCGATGAATTTGTCATCGAAGAGCCAGAGGAATAATGATAGTAGCGATGTGGAATGTAATACTGTGTGTTGTGGAGACAAAGTGATAATAGATTCGTTTGTCAATTTGCCAAGTTTTCCGTAAAATAGGGCTTCACTGATAATTTATTGGGCAATTACTTATTGATGGGTACTCAGATTTTTTAATTGAACGCCTATTGACTTTCCTATTATCTCCCAGTCATCTTCTTATCGAGTCATTAGTTTCTGAGCAGCATCAAGCAGGTTTTTTTGTTTACTTTGTATGGACATTTTCTGCTTCTTGGGCTGTGAACTTTTTTTGGAGTCCGCGGGCACTTCTTTATCACATATTTCTGTATTTATAATTTGTGTCAATGATGTCGATGCTGATGTCGATGCTGATGTCTCTGGTGAGCTTCGATTCTGTAATAAAACTTTCACTTTACTTTCTGTTTCAGATGCCTGCTAGGCAATGTGAATGGAAAGATAATTCTAAAATGTTTGAAGACAAGTGGAACTTCGATCACTGTATTGGTGCGATAGATGGCAAACATATATCCATAGAAAAACCACCGGGGAGTGGCACGTTATTCTATAACTACAAAGGCTTTTTTAGTTCTGTTCAGCATAGTAAATGCAAATTATGAGTTTGTGAACGTACACACTGGCATTAACGGAAGCGTCTCTGATGGCGGCGTCATACAACATACGTCACTGTATAGTAAATTAATGACAGATAAGTTAAATATTTCAGTCCCATATACGTTTTTGGGAGACTCAGCATTCGGAATTAATACTTAAGACACATTATGAAGCCATACCCATTTAAGAACATAACTCAAGAGAAAAGGATTTTCTACTACAGATTATCACGAGCGAGGAGAGTAGTTGAAAACGCATTTGGAATTTTAGCAGCACGTTTTAGAATATTTCGTCAAAGAATAAGTGTGCACATTGAAAATGTCGACAAAATTGTGCTCGCTTGTTGTGCCTTACATAATTATTTAAGAAGAAAGTCAAAAAATTATATCACAAAAACTGAGAATATCAACAACTCTACTTTTCATGTTGGTGAATGGCGGGAAGAAACCACAGGACTAGTATCTCTGGCGCAAACAAGTGAAAAAGAGCGCAATAATTATGGCAAAAACGTGCGTAATAAATTTACAACTTATATCAATGGACAAGGCAGAGTTTCTTTACAGGAGGATATGTTGAGAGTAGTTCCTACATAAATATTGTGTGTTTATGTGTATCTCACAAATAAAACATCAGTTTATTAATTAAATACAATTTTTTCTTACTTCATCCAAAGTATCCGATTAAGTATAAGTGCCCTCCGAAGCAGGGAAGTCGTCGAGAGAAATGAATGGTTGGCGGTCACCCATCCAAGTACCGACCGCGCCGAACGTTGCTTAACATGTGATATCGTATGATACACACATTAACCATGGCGCCACGACGACTTCGTAATTATTATTATGAAAAGATAATCTCACAACCTCCGAACCGCAGTGATAAAAAATGTTCGGCGATGTGTAAAATTGTGACAAAAATAAACAAAACGATGCCGCCATGCTATTAAATAAGAGATAGAACTTGAAAGAAGTCTTAAACATTTGTCAAAATGTGTTTGTCACGCATTTTAGATAAATTAAACTTGCCCCGTGCTGCTGTATAAGACTAAGTAATTATGTCGCTCAAATTGTGATATAATCTGTGACACAAGTCTTGTCTTGACAAGCCGTGCTACGCCTGCAGGTCGGCATGGCTCCGTCGTCCCGTCTAGGAATTGGAAGAGGGGATAATACCACAACGCTGGTACATAGATTTCATTGGACCCCGATCCTGTTTGCTTAGAAGCATTCACCTGAAACACATGAATTGAGATGTAGGTACCAAAAAAAACCGACTGCTAGCTAACGTTAAAAATTGATTGAGCGTGTAAGTATAGGTAGCGTTTTTCAATAAATATAATCTTAGATTGTACATGATCTTCCCTTTCTCAGCTCTCTTCCATACGTAGTACGCATATTCTTAAGTTTTTTCTTGAAGTCAGTCAGCGATCTCTTCATTATAAAATTTGCAATACCTAGCATTTTGAATGCCTCCTGTCTCATGTCGCGGTTGAAATAACCTTTCAGGCACCTGCAACCTTTCAGGCACATTATGTTAACATATTATGGTAATAAGTAATTACACAATTGGGACCCAGAAGTCTGAACTAAAAAGCCTTCATTCAGCAAGTTTAGTTATAAAATCTTCAACCAATGACTGTAGAAATTTATGCTCTTCACTGAGGATCTATATCTTAATAATAGCAATTTATTATTCTAACGCGTACAGTATATGTATATTCGATAAGATAAGAGTTCGTGGCAGGTATTTGTGCGCGAGCGTAGGACGTCGTTCGCGTAGCTTGAGAATAGCGAGACTAATGTTCGTCGCTCGGCGGAACTCGGTTGCACAAGCGGCCGTGGAGCGCGGGTGGACGGCTCGGTGAGCTGATCAGTTGGCTAGTTCTCAGAAGTTCAACTGCTCAGTTCAAACAGTTGAACAGTACCTACAACTTTTAAGTACCAGAAGTTCAATTTTGTACAAACCTCCCGAAAGTTAAACTACTGGGACATAAAAGTTGTACTGTTTATAACTATTATTTTTATTTTTGTATGTTTTGACCGAGAAGTGGATCTCAAGAATAGAGACTGGCTAACGAAAGTAGACAATAGGGGATCTTACAAACTTTTTATATGGCAACTTATTCTGGTGTCAGTGTTGTCAAAAGAACGGCTGTTGGTGGTTTTGATAATTGAGATTTTGTAATTTTCATATTTGAAAATGAATAAAAAAATAAAATAAAAGATTATTTCATAATCAATGTAGGAAACGGCGATACCAGTGACTCTGACGATTCAATCCATATAGAACTGCTGGATTCAGATTTTGATTACAATGAATTAAAATAATTATTGTATTTTATTGTTTTGTTTTCAAGCCTGATTAATACTAGTTGCATATCATTTTAATTATATACTTCTCATCAAAAAGTACAGTACCAATATTGTTATTTTTTTGCAATAATTTTATAAAAAAATAATCAAGTATCAAGTTTGTTTAATCCATATGTGTCTTACTATAGTCGGGGTTATCATGATGGGATTTTTTTAAATTCGCCAGATTTTTTCATTCTCTACTTTCATTAGCCAGACTATAGTAATTATTGTTATTTATGTGTTTAATAGAAACTGAACACACATTTTCAAGTGTTAATTAGATACCTACCTATAGTGGACTTTTATATTGAATTTTAATCCAAATTTTTTTTTTGTAAACTCTTAAATGTCTGACCGTTGCCATGACAACCCAAATCCAGATTTAATTTGGTATTTCTTTATTAAAAGTTGGATATTTTTTATGATGCTCTTGTTTTTCCGTAATGAACACAGTGGATCACAAGAAATATATTGGATATTAGAAAGTAAATTTTCTATATCGATTCTTAATTCAAATCCAAGATTTTTCATTCCAAAATTAACCTGGATTTCGGTTGTAATGGCAACACTCATACATTTATGTCTTTACAAATAAGGATTTTGGTTTGCAATTCAATATAGACATATACCTACTATAAGTAGATATTTGATCTATCCTTGAAAAATCTGTATTCATTTTCTATTAAAGACTCGTAAATTTAATATTTTTTTGTCATCGATTGAAGTGACTAGTTGAACTACAGGGAACTACCCGACTTTTGAGATCCCGTTACCTACGTGGGTTGCGCCTAGAGCTGATGTGCCGTTGTATAGGCAATATTTTTGGATTAAGGATACTTGGGGAATTAGCTTAATTTAAAGTCAAAATAACTACGGAAAGTGCTGACATTACTGAAAAATTGCATTCAAAGGCAATAAGTTATAATACTTACACTAAAGGGTTGTTTTGGGGAAAATTGCCCATATTGGCAGCATTGCTGGGAAAATACTGGGATTATTGCCATACTTCTTTTGGGGCTAGGCCGTACGCGAGCGATGTTTGGTCGAATTCGTTTGGTGGTAACTTGGTTTGGCATCTTTGTTATCTTTCAGACTTCATTGTATCGGTACTTTCTGCTTACTCAAATTGACGTCATAAGTTAAGATGTTTTATGATTTAATTATGCTATTGATGTTTTTTATAAAATATACCAAATTTTAATTCGTCGTTTAATTTTTTTCAACCTTAGCATTAAAAAGTTTTGTATAACATTTAATTTTCCACATAAGTAAATTTTCGCCGAAATGGTCCGCCTGGTAGAAAAGATCGAATAACTTTACTTACGAAAAAGTTATCTAAATAAACTAAATAATCTGTAAAAAGCTCGCACTTCCTTCAGAGATGTTTTAAACAATTCAGAAGTCACTCTTATTTTTTTGCGAACGCGAAGTTGAGTTTCGAAATTTCATACTTCTGTGAAGTATGTACAACTCGGTCACATTATCTGTGCACCTCGCTGGAATGCGGAGCCCCTCCCTCTACCCCTTTCATTTCCCCGCGCTCGCCCTTCTTGCTCTGTACACTCGTAGCTCGTAGATATAAAAAAAAAGTCTTACATTGTTTCTCGATGTAAAATTAAGTTATTTTTTTAATAAAAGTTAATTTTTATAAAGGTTTTTACAAATCAAATTAACTTACCAAGAAGATATTTCATTCATAATTAGTTTTTACAAATTGTTTTCGAATTATTTAGATACTAGCTGTGACCCGCAACTTCGTCCGCGTGGATACCGTTTATTATAGTTGGATAAATACTAAGTATTATTATATCCTCCTTGAAGTTAAAACTTACCTTATTCTAAATTTCGTCAAAATCGACTAAGTAGTTTAGCTGTGAAAGCGTTAGGTACCTACTGATGGATAAACAGACAGAATTACTTCAAAAACTGTTACAACAAAGCAGTGATCCGCAGTTTCACCTAGGTTTTGTGAAAAAGTATAAGTAGGTAGGTATATTACATAGATGATGCCCGCGACTTCGTCTGTATTGAATTAGTATTTCGAGTAGGTTATTTTCATCTCCAAGGTCCTAACTATCTTTAATAACAAAAATAAAAATGAAGAATCTTCGCCCATATAATATGTAAGTATAACTCCTAACCACAAACATAGGTAGGTAACTATCTATTAGGTACATTACAAAGGCACATAGCGTTATAAACAAATCGGGTGCCAAAGTGCCTTAAATTTTAATATTGTCTTAAGTTTTCGCGATGACTATTATGTATGACTATTAAATAAAACACTTTTTAACCGGATTTATCGCGTATATTTACATTTTAAATTTTAACAGTCGCTCGTGACCACGGGGTCTGCAAAGACACCGAAACGTCGAGTTAAAATGTAAAATATAAATTATACGCCATTAATCCGGTTAAAAAGTGTTTTATTTAATGCCTTCAATTTTACTTAATTCATGCAATATCTTCATTAATTATACTTAGCTTATTGTTATTCTAGGTAAAGCTAAGTAGTTTTTGCGTGAAAGAATAGATATCCATCCATCCAGCCATTATCAGTGTACATACAATACTACCTATAGTTATGTATGGCTGATTTTCACTGCCAAACGGCTAAGCCAATATTAATGTAATTTGGTATACCTAGTAGTTAACACATACGTTACTTTTTATTCCGAAGAAATCTACGGTTTCTGACTTCCAAGAGGCAGAAACGATCATGAAATAAACAAAACCTTGATTTCTATTTTATCTCTGTATGTACAGAAGGCAGTCAGTATATCAAGCGCTACAAATCTGTCAAAATTTTTTACTTGAATTTGAACTCTATGCCCTAGATAATAAGTTAAAATTGGTTTGGGAAATTTGACAGGTAATGTAACGCTTGTTCCTTCTGTACCTACCTATATTAAATCGCGCAAAAGCTTGCGCTTTTTTTTTTTTTTTTACTAACGACTTGACGCCCCTAAGGGAGCCACAGAAGGAGAGGAGGTGAATGCTTGATGCACGAAGAGGGGACCTTTGGGGGACTACCCCGCCAGCCAATCCCTAACAGTGCGGGACTCACCGAACCCAGCGTTACCCGCTAAACACCCCCTTTGCTGAGTTGTCCCGAGTTGGGTTAATCTCATCATCTGAACGACAGCCAATTGGAGTCAGAGGCTGCGTACCGGGCGTCCCGAGAGACAACCCGTCACGAAAGCTTATCGCAGGACCGAATCTGTAACAATAAAAAAAATTGAAAACGACGTCGTAAGAGTTATAAACACATGTTGTGTGAATTAATTGTTAAGAACAACCTAGAACCGGTTGGCTTGTTGAAGCTTCCTCACGAGGGAGGCGTGCTTGGATAGGACGGGGAGAGCATCGGCGAGAGAGTCCTGGCCGGCGTTGAGTGCAATGCCGAGCTCAAGAATCTCGTCGATAGGAGCGACGGTGAAAAGCTTGCACTCGCCTCCCGCCTTTTTATACCCTACCGCCGCGCCGCGAGCCGTGTCGAGCGCGGCAACCGTTCCGCAAAAATAATCCTTAATCATTCAGTATTCACGCGCGATGGGTTATTAGCGTATTTCATGTATAAGTTTGGTGTTTCTATACCGATTTCTATGATTCTTTTTTTATTGAATAGGTAATAATGTTATTTTTTTTAATTAGGGATGAGTGAGAGTATTATAAACGTAAGAGTAAACAAATATAATCAGAAAGCTCCGAACTGCTAAGCTATCGGGATTTACACGTGTTATTGTGAGTCAACCATAAAATATAGACATATACTGTTATGGGGTATTTTTTATATAATTTTATGAAGAATATTTCTGTCATACATGATTTCTATGTAGCTTTAACCATAAAGGCTGCACACGCGACGGAAGCTTAAAAAATGAAGTAACTTCTCCCGTTTTTCCAACATTTCCCTTCACTGCTCTGCTCCTATTGATTGTAGCGTGATAATAAGTATACTATAACCTGCCCAGGAGTATGAAGAATAATTTTACCAAGTTTCGTTAAAATCCGTCGAGTAGTTTTTGTTTCTATAAGGAACATACAGACAGACAGACAAAAATTTTACTGATTGCATTTTTGGCATCAGTATCGATCACTAATCACCCCTGATAGTTATTTTGAAAATATATTTCATGTACAGAATTGACCTCTCTACAGATTTATTATTAGTATAGATGTCCAAAATTCCAGATTGTTATTTGTTGCCTAGGTGATTTTTATGCCATGAGAAAATGCTGCGTTACCTATCTAGCGTCATGTTTCATGTAGAAATACTTTTATTTTGCGGTTTTTTCTGACAGATTTGCAACGTGTAGGTGTGAAATTTGATTAAAAAACTAACTTTGTTGAAAGTATTTAAATATTTTATTTAACCTTGAAGAGAAAAAATATAATCAAAAAATAAATATTAATTATTAACTGAGTAAGTTAACTAATCCGAAAGTTAAATAATTCATTCCGCAACGCATCTTACTGATTACTAATCTTACTAATATTATAAATGTGAAAGTTTGGATGTATGGACGTTTGTTCCTCAAACACGTCAAAATGGCTCAACGGATTTGGATGTAATTTGGCATGGTGTTAGGTTACGGTCTGGAATAGCACATAAGGTACTTTTTATCCCGATATTCCCAACGGGTTCAAAATTGCGCAGTAACGCGCGATACAGCTAGTGGTTCATCATCATCATCATCACAACTCTTTGTAATGAGCCCACTGCAGAGCATGAGTCTCTCCCCTGGGTGACGAGGAGGTATAGGCCATAATCCACCAAGCTGGCCCAGTGCTGGGTGGTGGATGTCAGAATTTTCAGGGTGCCAAAGTGGCTTCTGACAAACCCTAACGACTACTGTATACAAATATACAGCACCCGGGACCGACTGCTTAACGTACCCTCCGAAGCACGGAAGTCGTCGTGAGAAATGAATGGTCGGCGGTCACCCATCCAAGCACCGACCGCACCAAACGTTGCTTAAACTGTGATATCGTATGATACACACAGTAACCACGGCGCCACGACGACTTCCGGCGCCACGACGACTTCGACTTCGACGTGAAGTAGGTAATGTCTCTTTATTTAGGGAATTCTGGTAACAAATTAAGTGCCTACTTTTCAACCGACTTCCAAAAAAGGAGGAGGTTCTCAATTCGTCTGTATGTTTTTTTTTGTTTCTGTGTTACACGATATTTCGGACAATTGTGAAATGATTTTGAAAATTGTTGTTTCATATGATAGAGGATACTTCATGGTTAGTCCCATTGAAAGTTCATCGAAATCGGTTGAGTACTTCATTGAAAATTTCAGACGTTTGAAAAAATAGGTATGATTTCGGAGAACGTAAGTTGATGACATTCTCAACTCAGCCGTAGTTTTGAGGTGAAGTCGGTTTTTTTAATGCTCTGCATTCGTAGATTATATTACATAATTATGATCAGAATCGAGTACCTACAGAGTGCTCTCCTTCAATGTCTAAAATTTGTGATCAGTCACCCTGTATATTTCCTCCGTGCGCTCGAGCGAACAATATATTATGACTTAAAAACCCGCGCGAACACTCGTCGACTTCAATGTGTAGTTAATTTAGATTAAATCTCACTATCTTTAAAAATTATCGGGTTACTTTACTCTTATCTTGTAAAAATAAAACTACAAGTCACTCAGAACGAAGTTCTTTAGTTATTTGATAGCAAGGAAGGAAGTGTCGTTTTTTGTTAAATAATTTATCTTCTAAAAAATAACTAATATTGGAAAATAAGTTCTATCGACATGCCGTAAGTTGCCTTTTTTAATATTATTGTATTATATTTTCTTGTGTTTCACTAAAATATAAGTATCTACAACGTGTAACATAATGAAGAGATAATACTTAAGGGGATTGTATGTTTGGTGGTGTAGTTTATAAGTAACAGTAACATTAACTTGTAATCCTTACGGTTGGTTCGGAAAACAAGTTCAAAGTTTAGATCAAAATATCGAAGTGTCAACCCTAAAAACAGCTGTTACCTTTTGATAGAATCTATTCGATAACAGATGGCGTTAAAATAAAGCGATAAGTAACCAAGAGAGATACTACAAAGTGTAATTTTGTGCCTACTAAATTAGACGACAACAACGTCTCGGGAATGTTTTTTTCGGTAGTATCTAAGTGCAGAATGTTTTTAAAACTACCTTTTCACCAATATGTGCGTTTATCATGCGGTTTTCCAATTTAAAACTACTGAAATAATAGATTTGCACGTTTGAACCGACAACACGTTAATTTTAACTATCCGTGAGAATATAATATTTTCTTAACCTTAAACTATGATGCATCACTGACAAGGATTATTAACTTCTTGTTTATTCTCACACACTTACAACTATCATCACCACCATACAATAAAGCTTGAAATAAATTTTAAGTAATCCAGCATTCTGCATAATTTTTATAGTCTATGAAATAGCAAGTTCGATGCCCTTTGTCTGCCGCGGATAGCTCGCTCGCTACTCCCGGGCTCTGACGTTTAAGTGTTACGTATTTTAAAAACGTTTAATACTTATTCTTAGACGCACTGTTTGTGGCCTTCTATTTCTAATACTTAACAACATACATGATCGAAATACATTTACGACTAAAATCAAAAATGTTATGAAATTAAGCATTAAGCAAATTAATTTAAGAGAAACGTAAAACAAAACATTAATTTAGGTACCTACTCTCAATAACTCTATGATATCAAACTTGTCATATAAAAAACTATCACATTTCTTTAGAAATACGCTATTGCAAGAAACTAATATGAAATTATTACAAATCTATCGGTAGGTATTACGTGGAAATTTTTTCGCACGGCGTCAAATCGCAACTTATACCTACCTAATGAAGAGAGACTCAAATAGACAATCAAACTTACCCATAATTCTAATAAAAAACGAAGAAATATCCTCTCTCTCTTACATTCAAACTTTCTAAGAATTATAATAGGAAACATATTCGGTAAATACCTATGATTTTGTAAACCTCAAACTATGATAAAATACTGTCGAAGCCGCAGGGTTTCGAGGAAGAAAAAACTTCTGGCTGGCGATCTTCAACGTTTATTTAAAGTTTACAAATAAGATAATATTATATTGTAAGTACTACATTTTACACTGTTGCTTGGCGATGGCGGATGACGTGCGCTTTGTGTCGAAGCGCATTGGAAGAGAGCGCTGCTCCGGCGCGTCGGTGACTATATAGCAGGGGCGCGGGGAGTGCGGGCGGTGCTGTCGCGATGCTTTTTTTTTTTTTTTTTTATATTGTAAGGATAGGACGTTTGTCTTCCATGCCACCTGATGGAAAGTGCGCATGAAGACTATGGTGTTACACGTCCATCCACGAGAAACCTATTCACTCGACACTTAAAAGTTCCAGGACTGTAGTGGTCAGGAAAAACAGACGCAGGCAGATTGTTCCACACCTTGGCAATCCGTACCAAAAAGGAACTATCGAAGCGTTTTGTTCGACTTCTTGGTATATCCACTATATACGGATGGAAGTTCTGTCTGCGTCTGGTAGTCCGGTGGTAAAAAGGGGTGGGTTCAATTTGGTCAAAAAGAGCACTCGCACACTCACCAAAATGTAGCCGATAAAATACTGTCAAACAAGCAACCTTACGACGATGCTCCAGCGTCTGCAATTTTTTATTTGTAAGGTTGTTGTTATTTATGAGTTTTCGGGCTCTTCGGTCAACAGAGTCTAGCGCTTCGAGCTGGTATTTGGCAGAACCATCCCAAAGGTGACTACAGTACTCCATGCAAGACCTCACTTGGGCTGTGTATAAGTTGAGGAGCCGTTCAGGGCTGAAGTACCGCCGGATCTTCGAGATGATACCCAATTTTTTGGAAGCCGTTTTTGCCATAGACTCAATTTGTTGTCCGAAGTTTAATTTGGACGTTATAGTGACGCCCAAAAGCCCTAGTTGATCGGTGATGGGAACAGATACATTCTGGAAAGTGGGCGTAAGAGTAAAGGTGCTCTTTTTTGCGGAGAATAGACACGCTTGTGTTTTGGAGGCGTTGAATTTGACCAGGTTAGATTCGCCCCAATCGGACACATTCCGCAAGGTCGAATCAACGCGCTCAATCATAGACTCTCTCAAAACCTGGATTTCATGGGCGCTCGTTCGCGCATTGGATATATATCTCTCAACAACAGTGCTGTCATCAGCATATCCAATAATGCCTGGTGTTAGGAGGTCATTAATGTGCAGCAAGAATAAAGTTGCAGAGAGAACAGATCCCTGAGGTACCCCGGCATTAATCGCCATTAGGTCAGAGGAATAGCCGTCTAAGACTACTCGAATCGACCGTTCCCTCAGAAAATCAGATATCCAGTCGCAGAGCCCGGTCGGTATGCCATATGCTGGAAGCTTGCTTAAGAGACCATCATGCCAGACCCTGTCAGTTGAATAATGATCCCGAATTTCCGGCCGTCGTGTTTATTTGGCGTAAACATCCTCCGGGGCGTTGAAAGCCTGCTTTCAACTTATTCTTCAAGCAGAAGGCAAATGCGGTTCAGCGCTCGTCTGATGGTTCCTCTCTGTGTGCGTATATCGGTGACTCTAGGCACACCATCAGCTCCAGGGTACAAATTGACTATGCGGCCTAGTGCCCATGACATTGGAGGCAGGCCTACTTCTTGGACCAGCACGAGGTCTCCAAGCTTTAAATCCAATTTTCTGCTTTTCCATTTGTATCGGTGCTGAAGTTCTGTGATGTACTCCGCTTGCCATCTTTTTCAGAAGCTTTGTTTCAATTGTTCAAGAAGCTTGAAGCGATTCAGCCTTCCTGGATTATCCTGAAGTAAGTCCGGACCCAGTATGGATGTCAGCGACCTGCCAAGGAGAAAGTGTGTGAGCGCTGTGGTATCATTAGGAGAGGAAAAAAAAAGGGGGAGAGAGGGGTCGACTATTTAGGATGGCCTCAACCTGAACAAATAGTGAGGAAAGCTCCTCAAAAGTTAAGTGTGCATTGCCCATAATCCTTTTTATATGGATGGCAGATTAAATGCCAGCCTCTGCATAGCCATAGTAGTTAGGAGCGTAAGCAAGTCAAAACAAAAAAGGTTACATCCTGATCAGATGCAAACTCCAATACAGGTGCAGAATGTTTAATAAAAAATACTATGTTTCAAATCAAAAACATACTTAGGCTTACTCCTACATAAAAAATCTAAGTGGCAATCTAGCAGAAGGCATAATATATTCACTTACAGCCTGTAAGTGAACAAACTCAAGAGGCAAGTTACACAAAATTAAGACCTAAATTGACCTAAATTGCAAAATAAAATAAAAATGGTTGAGCCGTGCATTGTGCCAAGTTGCAACCCCTGTGACAGTGAGCTCAGACATATTGTATAATTGCTATAATAAGACCTGCATGTAAGAGGCGATTGTGTGTATGTGTGAATATGAGCTATGTAAAATAGTGTTGTGAGTAAGTGATCACACATAACCTCCCCCCTGCTCTCAAGAGTCACTTGAGAGGCTATCAATGAAGATAGATACTAGGCTTCAGTCATCATAATATAAGTTTAAACTGATAGTTGATTTGTGAATTAATGTACCTATATGATTTACTATGTGACAATGTATTTATTTAATATTGTTATCTCATTTTGAGTGAACTGCATGTGTTCCTATGAGAATAACAGAGAATTTATGTTCTAATAATTCTGTTTTGCTAAATTATTTTGATTTAATTTTTGTTTGAATTTGTGTCTATATTTGTATGTGTCTGTAGGAATTTTATGTTCAGAATTGTGTCGAGATTTATTTAATCTATAGTTATTGTGAAATTTGTTTAATTTTAATTGGAAATTATCCTTAGATTTATTTAAGTTCTGAACTTGGTTGCATGGAATTGAACCAGTAATCAAACAACCCAGCTTTGTGTTTTGAAGTCCCTCTGCACCATCCCTATGGTCTGTCTGACCCAAAGAAGAGGAAGGTGGGGGTGTGTTTTGTGTTGCTTGTGAATTATGTTTGTGTTGTTTATGTTTGTGACTTGTTTGTTTACGTAATAAGGTGTTGTGTCGCCTCTTACATACCTTGCAACTGCCATATAAGTGACATTTAGAAATGATGTGGCCTGAGCGCAGGCAGTTCTGACAGTTTATTGTTTTTAACATGTGCCCATCTTTCTTCTATGTCTAGGGCCATGAACACCCTGCATTTATGAAGTGGGTGCTGGCCTTGGCAAACAACGCACGACTTGCAACTGTTTACTGAAATATAAAATGATTTCACATGATTAGAAGGTTCAGTATTGTACTTAAATTTATTATTATAAGATTTTTCAATCGTAGTCCTAGGCGGCAAAGGCTTATCAAATTTAGATCTGAGCATGACCTCTAAAACATCAGCACGAGAGCTTAAAAAATCTTTAAAGTTAGCGAGTGAGGGAAGCTCTGATAAGCTGCCTTGATGTTCCTCCCACTTAACACGGGTTAATTGATCAAGCTTCTGGGTAGCTAAATGTATGATAAGGCTGTCCCAATATTCAGTGGGTTGACCTAAGGTCGTAAGTGCTCTTAAATTTTTAGTTATGTGGTCACCCAGGTTTCTAAGTGCCTTATCAGACTCACGCTGTATGGGAGTGATATTTAAAAGTGAATTAATATGGTAAAAAGTTAATTGCCGCTTATTATTATAGCGTTCGCAGAGCAGCTGCCAAGCACTTGAATAATTTAAATCGGAAACTTCAATATTCTGAATAATGCGGGCAGGTTCACCTTCTAAATAGGAATTTAAATAATAAAACTTATGCACTGGCTTAATACTAGGATTTTCATGAATAAGAGATGTAAATGTGTCATGAAACTCCAGCCATTTAAAGTAGGAGCCATCAAATTTGTTAATCCTAATTTGAGGGAGTTTAAAACTAATGCCATTATGGTTACCGCTGCTACAACTGGAAGCCTTGTCAACATCAAGGACATCTGGCTTTGAGAGCTCTAATATTTGCTGGGCAGTAGCAATGCTTGTCTGTAAAGCATCCTCGATAAGTTCCCTCTCTTGAAGTTCATCAGCAAGTGACTCTTCATTGAGCACCTCTATTTGAGTCTGCAGCTGCTCAAATGTGGATGTTAGTTCCAAGAACTTACTAAGTTTTAAATTAAGTTTATTAACTTCAACTTGATCGGTTAAAGGAGAATTTAAGGTGGTTAAATAATTTTTAAAGTTGGTCAGTTGACCCTTAATTGAACTGCGTTTAACCTTTAATGCAAGAAATTCTTTAGTGTCTAACACCATTTTAATTTATTTAAAAAACAACACTCAGAAAGTCTTGGAATTAACACTTATTAATAAACAACAAAAATAAAGTTTTATTAATTGGAAAAAACGCTTACGCCCCTTGTATAAGATGCTGAAGCTGGCAGCTGGCTGTGCAGAGGCGAAGATGCAAGCAGAGTTTAGCGGGCAATGCTGGAATGCAATGAAAATTTGTGTGAGCAATTAGGCAGACCAAAATGCAATGGCAGTGCAGTGAAGGATTGAATTTGCAAATAAAAGAACAGCTGAACTTATTGACTTTAAACAACAATGAACAAGAAACTTGTTATAAATATCTGTGCAATATTTATCCAAAATTGAAATTCTAATTATGAGACGTAACTTGGAAGTAACTTCCTACGTAAGTAGGAAGTAACTTGTCATGAATATGTGAAATATTAATAAACAAACTTTGAAATTGAGAAACTAAGGTTTAAAACAACAAACCTTTTATGAATATTTGTGCAATATTCTGAACTTAATCTTAAGTATAATATATTATGTTAATGTTTGAAATTGAAAAGACAACCACTGTCTGAGGTGGTCAGTCCAGGAAATATGCTTTGAAAATAAGCAATAAAAAATGTGAAAAGACAACCACTGTCTGAGGTGGTCAGTCCATGAAAATATGCTTCAAAAGCTAGGCAAAATTGCAATAGACATCCACTGTCTGAGGTGGATTCTAAAATAAATATGCTTGAGAAGCTAGGCAATTAAAATTGCTATAGAGACATCCACTGTCTGAGGTGGATTCTATAAATAAATATGCTTGAGAAGCTAGGCAATTAAAATTGCGATAGAGACATCCACTGTCTGAGGTGGAGTCTATAAAAACATGCTTGAAGAGCTAGGCAATAAAATTGCATTGAAAAGACAACCACTGACAGAGGTGGCGTCTAGGTTATAGACTAGGCAGCCGTTAAAAGGAAGAGGCAGCCTAGCAAAATGAGGTGGGCCCCATACGCATTGGCGGGAAGTGTTACAAGGGATTAGGGATAATAATAGCTTGGCTCACAACACTCCCCTGGTATGTGGACGCGCAGAACACGTGGACGGCGATGGTGGCATGATTATGCCACGCGGCGGGCGCAGCTCATGGCGGCGGCGCTCAGAAAGGCCACGTGGGCCACGTTGTGGTGGCAGCGGCGGCGGTGCTCGACGAGGCGTCGCGGCGCAACGTGGCGCCAAGGGACGCTGTCAGCGTCAAGCGGCCGGCCACAAAGGAGACTGCGGCGGCGGTGGTAGTGACCACGGCGCCGCCCCAGCAGCGGCGACAAGCGATGACGAAAGCAGCATCAGCGCACATGGATGCGCGTGGCGTGTCGTGGACGTCACACAGCCGGCCACAGGAGATTACGGCGGCGCGGCGGTGAAGGAGGCGATGGCGTCACTCTACAGCTGCGGCGGCGGCGGCGGCGAGCGCAGCCTCAAAGAGCGCACATGTGCGCAACGTGGCGGCGCGGAGCTCGGCGTGATGATGGCCCACCCGGGGGCGCCATATGTCGAAGCCGCAGGGTTTCGAGGAAGAAAAAACTTCTGGCTGGCGATCTTCAACGTTTATTTAAAGTTTACAAATAAGATAATATTATATTGTAAGTACTACATTTTACACTGTTGCTTGGCGATGGCGGATGACGTGCGCTTTGTGTCGAAGCGCATTGGAAGAGAGCGCTGCTCCGGCGCGTCGGTGACTATATAGCAGGGGCGCGGGGAGTGCGGGCGGTGCTGTCGCGATGCTTGAATAATGATCCCGAATTTCCGGCCGTCGTGTTTATTTGGCGTAAACAAATACTTACAGCTTCTTGTACTTCTTGTATTCTCCCATACTTATAACTATCAATACATACGACAACAAAGCTTTAAATTAATAAAATTAGCAACTAAGTAAAGTCGTTTTCATAAAAGATAACCCGTGAAAAAAGATAATAGCTCTTATAACAAACATACAAGGTGTATTATCGCTCAAATCGCGGGACTTCTTTCGGCGTCTCATCGCGAACTTGCGCCTTTCGGAATTATACCCTTTGAGATTTACCGCCGCGCCGCCGCGTCGTCGCTTCCAAGCCAAACTAAAGGTTGTTCCGTTCAATATTTATTATGAACAAATTCTCAACTCAACAAAATTTTTTTTTTTTAAAAGTTAAATTACTGATGACTAACTAATTATTGTTTTTAGTTGCGGTTGTTTCAGGCAGCTGAAATTATTTTCAAACGCTATAGGGAAAAATATCCTAAGTATACCTGTCCTGAAACTTTATTTTTTTATGAGGAATCTTTATCTTTTATTATTATTCTCTTTCTTGAGAAACAAAATGGATTAATTTCTTTATTTAAAATGTGTGAAGCGTAAAAATAAGTTACGTAAATTAACAAATAACAGTTTTTAATATTTTGATATTGAACAAACAACTTAAAAACTATTTAAGTGATTTCACGATTGAAAACTATTTATTTGTAACAGAATAACTTAACAATACAAAAACATAATATAATGAAGTCATTTCACTGTATTATGAAATAAATTGGGTACTAAGATTTTGTTTATCGTATCGCTATACGGAAGAACCCTAAAAATTTTTAGGTAGGTACTAGAACTGCTTTGGTTCGGTTTATGTATTTGTTTAAATTTATTTCAGTGCTTTCGTGTCCGTTTTCAAGTGTACACGTCAGTTGTTATCGCAATTTTTTTCGAAGTTTTCTTAAAATGTCTCGACTTGAAAGTATTGGAGGTAATGCACGACGACATGTGTATTCAAACAACAAATGCTACGATATGATTCTGTATGTTGGAGCCGCTAGTAACCACAGCATCAACGAAGCTCGAAGGCTTTACAGGCAGCGGTTTGTGGAGTGCAGGCCGGCGGCAGCTAAACAGCGCCACTTACCCGGCTATGGCGTGTTTGGAAGCATGAGTCTGCGGCTCAGCGCGCCGGTTCTTTTCACGCGAAACCCAGCGCGGCCACCTTCGCGTTCCGAGAACTTAGAAGAGCAAGTCTTGGATCATTTCGAGGAAGATCCGAGGAGCAGCACTCGGCGAGTCAGCGCTCTTTTGGATGTCAATCACATGGTGATATGGCGCACGCTTAGTGATGATGGCCAACATCCTTATCATTCCCGATGGACGCAAGAGCTGATACCAGCGGATTTGTGACCTCCTCGGTTAGGCTTTTGTCGGTGGCACAAACGTCATGTGGATGTGTGTGTATTGAAAAAGAAGGCAGAAATTGTGAGCCGTTTTTGTAATTCTGGCCAAGTGTAAGGGAAACCCTAGATACAGTTGTGAGTGTTTTTACGCAAAGTGAACTGAATGTCGATTGAAAGTGCGATACTTGCCATAACATTTTGTCAGATATTACAAATTTAAGTTGTAATAATTATAACAAACGCTCTTTATTGTCATTAAACGTAGAAATAATTATGTACACAATATTTAAGCGATTTAAAAAGATTTAAGCGATTTCTTTCAGGCAACCCGATTTCTTCCGGGCAACCCGTTTATTATTAATAAATAGAAACTTGAAATTTGTACTAACATGTTGTTTTATTGTTTTCATTAGCTAGGTAGTATGATAAAAATTGTGTCATTCAATGTGCCAAACGATAGGTAAGTAACAATCAGCTGCGCTGATATCCGCGCTACTCGCAGTGGGCGGCCGCGGCGGCGCGGCGGCGTATCGCTCGCTATTCAGCCGGTGCGGGAAAGGTCATAAGGTCACTGATTGCGGCGCAAGTCTATTTATAACTTGTTAGGTTGACTAGGGTTGTCAAAATATTTCATTGTAAAATAATTTAAAAAATTTGTATGAAAGTCTATACCAGCACTGATCATGCTGATTCTTTTACTGTACAATCTACGTATGGTATAGAAGCTAACCCTAAAGTTTTATCTCTCCATTTTGTTACACGTTGTATAACTGGGTTTACCACGTTCAATTGTAAACATTGGTAAAGGTGGTGTTGACCTTAAACAATAAACATAAGATACATAAACATAAGATAACATGCACACTTGCCCTCTATTATATCACATCAAAAAAAGATACTTTTAGAGGGCCGCCAGACTGTTGAAAATACGTTGAAAACCAATGCTTCCAACCAAGGTTAAGGAAGGTTAAGTTGTTGTCAACCAATTCCGAATCATCCACACTGTTACAAACGGTGGTTTCCAACAAGGAGACAAACAAGAACACAAGCCAAGGTCACGCCAGGCCACGCCCCTTAATCGTCAGTGTGCTCTGATCTCTCGCGTTGGCAACATCTTCGCGATGGCAGTTTTGTATGCAATTGAGGATACAAAGAAGGAAAGGTTGAAACGCAGGATAAAAAGCTTCAAAACTCGAGTCATTTCTAGTTATAGTTAAATAGTAAAATATACAACAACAAGCGTACACACTGTCCTAAAAACAGACATACATCTACATAGATAACGCAAATGCATATCCTTTGCGTGTCCGACCGAACACCGACCAAGCGTCAAGGTTGGTCGCCTCTAGATTTAATATGTATTGTAATATGCGTGTACATGTATGTCTGTTAGAAAATCGAGTCCACAATATCAATATCGTTCTTAATAATCGATTTCATCGGCGGTATCGGTGTCTCTGAATCTTTTTGTATTTTCCAGTAATAAATATCAGCTGTGACGTCACAATAGGTCTTAAAAAGTCGGCACGCTTGGTTCGAATACAAATCGTGGCACTTGCGTTGTCTATGTAGATGTATGTCTGTAGCAAGGTCACCTTGGTTTGATGTTTTGTTTCCAACAGTGTATTTGGCTTTTAAGTGTAAGAGTATTTCAACCTGAATTTTTATCGCGGTGAATTATCAAGGATATCAAAAATTGAGTGATAAGAAAAGAAACACCGCTTATTTAATTTAATGCATCTTGAAAACTTATTCACTGAAATCTTTTCAGCGGAGAATTTTGTAAAAACCATGACGTGGTCTGGTACATGATGGAAAGCCAATCTCGGGTGGTTGCAAAGTCTGGGATACCTAGCGACAGGTTTCATTTAGGAAAACTTATTCTACAAGGACTTCGGGATGCACCTGATTATGTTATGCAGGTACCTTTTAGGCTTTTACCGGTATAGCTAAAACATTAGGTTGGCAATGGAATCAATTAAATTATATTTTTAATCCAAGATGCTTTCAAACAAAATAAAAATCTGGATTTTAGTGTACATGTCATTACTAGTTTGAGGATTAAACAATGCTTAATTAAATGCAAAAACTTAAAAAAATATTATTAGTTTCATGAAAATGAAAATGAAAAGCCTTACTTGAATATTTAATCTCAATCCGCAGTGTCTCATACACTACAGTGTTTTGAATCTACTTGTATTAAATTTTTGCCTTATAATATGCCAGAGGTCCTGCGTTCGAATCCCGGCGGC
Organism: Stenoptilia bipunctidactyla; assembly: GCA_944452665.1. Classification (NCBI taxonomy): domain Eukaryota; kingdom Metazoa; phylum Arthropoda; class Insecta; order Lepidoptera; family Pterophoridae; genus Stenoptilia; species Stenoptilia bipunctidactyla. The sequence continues at coordinate 13,894,643 of OX101737.1, read as the reverse complement.
GCGGCGTCGGATATTTGTGTGACGAACTTTATGTATTAGTCGTCAAGTCATGTATGTTTATATATTTCTTAAGTTTATAGTACCTATCCATAACACAAGTTCTTTAAGAGACTTAATTTGGGCTAGATAATGTTGTGTGAGTGCCAGAAATATTTATTTATTTATTTAATAATGCATTGTTAAATCCTCAAACTAGGATCTCGACAAAAGACAATATTATTATATTGCTGATAATATCCGCGTTTGACGTAAATCTCACCTGATGGTACGTGACTATGATGTCGAAGGTGAGAGTACACGGGCTACGGAAGAACCTCTTCATAAAATATTGCCGAAACACACGCAGGAGCGCCTTTGCCGGGTTTGGCCGCAGATATTATATTATGAAGGCTGGTCGCTAGCCAGGCGGACATTGAAGGAGTCTTACCACCAAGCATTGAAGGAGTTTTACTTGGATGAGTCGCATTTTTTTGGGTCGGTAGAGTACTGACTGAGTGACTGGAGACAAATTTAAGATACTGAAGGAGAGCACTCTGTACTCAATTCTCTTAATTCTGTACTCAAATATCTAAATTTTTCACCAAAATTCCCTATAAATAAATACTATGTTACTATTTACTTAACATATAACTGAGTCGATTGCGGCACATGACTTGGCACGTGGATCTTTGTCAACGCCAGCGTAAACATGCGTTGCATAATCAATTGTTTAACTTTCGGTTAAGTTTACTCAGTAAATAATTAATATTTATTTTTTATAATATTTTATCTCCTCATGTATAATCTCAAACTATCACGTCCTTGAATTTCAAAAGTGATCCAACTGTAACCCTGTATGGGAGCCAAGCTTTTACATAAAAAAATAAATGTTAAATCCTAAGACATGTCTTCAGTTGAAGAATTGCCAAATTTATCACTTTAAAGATTGGTATGCATACATTTTTTTTTATATATATTTTTTTGTTATATTCATTCCAGATCGATGCTGTGTCTGGTGAAGAAATAACATTTGGCGAAATACTTGAGAGGTCAGTTAGATGCGCAAGCGCGTTCCAAAACATTGGGCTTAAACAAGGAGACGTTGTATTGCTGATAGCTAGCAATAATCTTAACATATCAGTACCATACTATGCCGGTTTATACACTGGACTTGCTATCTCAGGATTGGATTGGACCTTTGGAGTTCGTAAGTTCTTTTTCATTAAACATCCATTACGATTAAGAGGTCTTAGCTGGATTATCATTATAACCCTTATTAATGGGCTCTCTTTCTGAATGCTTTTATTTATTAAGTAGATGCTATGAAAAACCCTTCACTATAAATGAAAATAGTGTTATAATCTATTTATTGCCCTTGAATTTCTTCCTCTTTTTATTCAACAAAAAAAATATCGAAAATAGCTTCTTTAATTATCCAAACTCAAAACTATCTAATCTGTCAAAACAGCTTCAATAAAACATAATTTTTGATAAAACATAGGTACAGTTACGTGCAATTGTATTTATACACTTTGCAACTTATTCGGTTGTGATAAGGTTCAAATTTCAATGAAAATGTATTCATCCTAAAGGACGTGACTGTAGGTACATGAATCTACGCATAGATGAACTACCTAAATGTAATAGAAAGAAAGTAAAACTAAAGAAGAATATAAAGCCGATCGTCTATTGCCAACTAATAGTATATTATGTAACAAGTGAGCGAAGTTGCTAATTACAGTCGAGGCTGTGATTTGAGCCCGAGCCGCAGGCGAGGGTTTAATAATGAGCCGAGACTGTAATTAGCAACGCTCACGAGTTTCATACAACGTTTTTCAACACACTTGTGAGTAAAAGACAGACATACGTGGTCATAAAATAACAAACACATTTGATAACAAAGCTGTGAATTGTGATTGAAAAATGGCGTCGAACCTCGCGCATGCGCGTAGGTTTTTTTTTTCCGCCAAATGTGTCAATGTCTGTATAGCATAAGTATACAGCCTATTTTAAGTGAAAATGTTTAATTTGGAGTGGTAAATGCAAATATTTTAATATTTTATAACATATTATTGTGAATTGTGAATAATTTGTTTGATATACAAATTTGTTTTACTAATATAAGGCGCAAACATTTAAAAATGTATATGGATTTGAAGTGGTATAAAACCTCTTTGTTGTTTCTGAAAATATTTAGTGTAGTGTAAAATATTTACCCGGACCAATAAAATATGCTCTGTTTACTCGCATGTAATTTGCACAAAGGTACAATTCAACTTGGTAGGATTCATTATATTATGCACTAGGGTATAATATATTATGCACGCGTGACTTATAGCCGAGTTTATACTTCTAAATTCAATAGAATAACGCTCACTTTACGAGCAAGTGTGTTGAAAACTAAGTTAGTTAATCTTAGCTAGACAGTTTTTCATACATTTGCGTAAAACAGACATAGTTTGCGGTGGACGCACATGTATGAAAACTGGCTCGACTAAGCGAACTAAGCTAAAACTAACTTATACCCTGGCAAATAATTCAATGCTGTAAACTGACAGTTGAAAATGTCAAATAGAAAAATAATAATACCAGTTAAAAACTTCATAGTGTAGGTAGGTACTGAATGAGATCACGAGCGAAATCACTCTTACGACGGTGGCGCGCTGCGTCTGTCCGCATCGGCGGCAGCTGCGCCTTCCCGGGGTGGTCCTCTCGGTACCTTTCTGAGTAGCAGAGTGGACCGATGTGGACATAAAAGCGGCGAGCTCCGGTCATGCACCGGATACTCTGGGGTCGGCGGTCTTGGATTGCTTCGGCGTCAGGGCCGTCGTATTGGGTTAGGTTACGGTATAGGTTTTAGGTTAGCTTTTAGGTTAGGTTTTAGATTAGACTGCGCTGAGTGTGGGACGGAGAAGGAGACGCTTTTATAATAATAATAAAACTCTTAATTGTACACCATTATGGTTACATAGTTTAAAAGAAATAACAATTACAATTAACATACAAAGGGCGGCCTTATCGCCGAAGCGCGATTTCTGCCAGGCAACCCAGGCTATGAGTGGATAAATGGCCGCGTGTACTGGGCCATTTCCTACGTGGGTGGCGCACGGCTCAGGCTGAGCGCAATCCGCCGGGGCTCGCGGGCAATGCCATTGGCGATACCGTGGGCCCCAATTATGGCGGGGAAGGTACACCTGGAGATTTTTAGTGGGTCGGTTCGGCCTTCTGCTGGATCATCCCCACATACCCCACCGTAACCCCTTGGGCGGTCGGGGACGTGAAAGCACGTTTTCCTCCAGATAAAAAAACGGTACTGAATGAGATTGATTGAAAATATGCGAGTCTTTGTCATTCGTTTTGCATAAAGTTTTTACTTATTAATAGAATTTGAGTTGTGCAAATTATGTTCAAAGTAACATTCATGAAAACAATTTATTACCGTACATACCTACCTAGTGATTTAAAACGGTCACAGTAGAAGTAAAATCAATTTTATAACTTCTTTATTTTTAAACTCCTTTAGTCGTTAACAGTAAAATTTCAAAAAAGCTGCCCTTTCCTAGCAGAACTATAAAAATAAAAATATTTTGTGAGCATAAATATTTTTTTCCATACTTTACTTCCATAAATTATTAAAAAATAATTTGGTACATTCATTCACTTAAACCTCATCACAATTTTTTTCTTCAATAAAAGTGGGAACACTGGAAACTGTCAACTGCATTGAATTATTTGCCAGGGTATCGTTTAGTTTGTGGTTAACATTGCACAATTGCTTATCATGCATATTTGAGTATCACAAACAAACGATAAGGTCGTATTTAACAAAAAGATAAAATGTTAAGTGTCTACAACTGGTACTTTGGATCAACATGCACCCGATTGAGCATCATTGTTAAATGTTTAAGTGGCTTTTAAAATATTATTACCAGCCAAGTTCTCGATATGGAGTATATTAAGTACCTATGAGAATAATTTGCAGCGGTTCCTCAGAACAAAGTGTTGGTAATTTTTATGAAAAGTACCTATTCACTAATGGTGCGACCCACCTTATTATTCATTAGTCCAGCAAAGGATGTCTATAGGAAGTTAACGATGGTGAATGTCATCGATCAATAGTTAATTCTATTTTTATTTCATCTTCATCATCATCTCAACTCTTTTATGAGCCTACTGCAGGGCTATGAGGCTCCACTGGGTGACGAGCAGGTTTAGTCAGCCCGTAAAACACACATTTCAGATGTCCGAGCAAAAAATACGAATATGGCGCGTGTATCCCGACTAGCTCCTAGTCACCGGACACACAAGGAGTTTTTTTTCTCCGGTTACGTTCCAGCTACGATTTCTCGCGATTTACGGGATTAAATGGGTATATTATATTAAATTAATGATGAAAAATAATTTTTCTATGTATAATATTAATAACAAAGCTTGTAATAGCAGATTAATAATTACATATATTGGCATCAAAGTTTGTGCCTAGGTTTTTTAATGGTATTTTTAGGCTCTTAAATCCATAAAACAATATTTATGTAAAGTAAACTACTTATATTAATCTATTCCTATACAATTTTCTTATGTAATTTAACTAAAAACAAGCAAGGTTCCATACATTTTTTTTAAAGGACATGCATTTATAGAATACCACAAAAAATGGCGGCTATTAAATCGGGCCTCAAGTGGCTTTTGTACAAGGTGATTTATTGATTGCCATAGGTATTCAATTAGAGTAAGATGGATGTTAATAGTTAAGTTAGTTCACTAACTAGCAACTAAATTAAGTATAATTCATGAATATGCCATAGTTTTTGATTACGAAACAAAAACTTAAGTCACTTAAAACCGGGTGCGATATTATAATAAATCTACTAGCTGTTTCGCGCGGAAACCCACGTCATTTCAATTCCCGTGGGAATATCGAGATTAAAAGTAGCCTATTCGCTATTTCAGGCTGTAAACTATCACTATACCAAATTCAATCCAAATCCATTAGCCGTTTTGCCGTGATAGATTAACAAACATCCATACATGCATACATCCATCCACCCAAACTTTCACATTTATCATACACAAAATTTTTGTTTGCTTTTATTCAAAAGATGTCGCTGTAATCGTCGCGATTTAATACGTCGATTAAGTCGCGCAAGTAGAGATATAAATGACTTAGATATATTTATTTTGTAGACTAGGTACCTTTATCCGTCCTCACTTTCACAATTATATTATTAGTAGGATTGACTTTGTTAGAAAATTATTAACAAATACTAGATAACAATAAATTGACTAATGGATCCAGTGAAAATATCACTACTATTCGATACAAAAATTTTAAACTCAAGAGTATCCATGTTTATCGAGCCTCTACCCTAATAAGGACATTGATCCATGAATGTCCGGCAAATAGCAGCTAGTCGGTCATATTTAGAATCAAAATTATATTTATACACCACCTTTGTTTAAAATTCGCATTATGTATGAGATAAACTCCACCTAAAACAAGATATTACTCCCTTAAGATTAAAAAAGGTATCAAGTCTTACAGGGAATAAACAAATACTTTAATCCTAAGGGTCATAATGTCTTTTGATTTTGGAATGTCAATTGGAGCGAAATTTAATAATACCTACATGGACATGGCTGTATGACTAGTTGCTTTGCCTAATTGAAAAATATATGGACTTTAAATTTGGCTGTATAAGTTTGTGTACCTTTGCATTTGGAACGACTACCAAGAAAAACTAAAAACCCTTGTAAAAAGGGCGGCTGTATGCGACGGTTTCTTTTGCCTTTTGAAAAAGCCAAATAAGAAGTAAAAGTGCGCGGTTTTTGAAAATAAATTTTTTTCAGAGTTTTTATTTCAATAGTATTAAAATAAATAAAATATGTCGAGCTCGAGTGATGATTGAACACCAGAAGATATTAGAAATGAAGCAAATAGTATCGTCGATAATATTTTGCCGTGTAAATCGAAGGATTTGTACATGAAATGTTACGAAGATTTCTTTGCTTGGAAAACTAAAAAGCCGTGAAAATTATTTCGCAGTCATTGCTTTTAGTATATTTTCAACAGTTGTCTGCTACAAAGAAACCTAACAGCCTATGGACTATTTATTCAATGTTGAAGACAACAGTAAACAATGAATATACCTACCAAATAGAAATTTTAAGTGTCGAGTGAATAGGTTTCTCGTGGATGGACGTGTAACACCATAGTCTTCATGCGCACTTTCCATCAGGTGGCATGAAAGACAAACGTCCTATCCTTACAATATATATATAAAAAAAAGAAATATCACTTTATCTTTACATAACTGGTCAATTGTTTCTAATATTACCATATTTCTAAATTATTTCTGCGTTTCATTACCTAATTATCTTACAAGGTGGTGTATAAAGTAGAGTAAGCTCCTCGGGGATAACTTCATTTTTAATTCCCTCACTGCGTTCGGGAATTATCTACAGAATCCTTCATTTCGCTCAGAATTCAATATGATGCCCGTGACATAATACACTGCTTTATCCCCTTGGTGCATAATCTACTATTATTTGAAACAAATAATGAAGATCTGAGTGTCTTAAGATGTGGTAAATATGTACAGTTTTTATCTCTTTACTATAAAAATAAATAACAGTTTTCATACTAAACAAATATGTTTTATTCAAAAATATTGCAGCCGTTAGAACTAAAAGTGTGTAGGAATGAAAGGTGTATTTGCATTATAAAGTTGCGTTATATAACTGGTTATTAAGTTTATTTGAAAGATAACATAACTTTCTGTTATCACATGAAGCGGGAAAAACAGAAAACAAAATTATCGCTAATTATAATATCGTAAACTCGAGCGACAAATACGCCGAACGGCCGTTATTTCGCAAGACTCATACAGCAAATTTATGCATCGTAAGTATCTCAGTCTATGGTTTCTAGCTATGATTGTCCCTCCTCATTACAATGAAATGTGTCAAAGCGAGATGAAGCTAATGCATACTATTATATTGAGCGAAAATTAGTGGTTATCGCTCCTCGTTGCTGGACATGCGCGGGATATGAAGAAGCGCCTAGCTGCTAGTCGCGGAACAACCGAGTGGCTAGGCTAGTTTTAGGGTTAAAAGTACGAACTCAAACCTAAACTAGCGGGCTTGTCAAACAATGAAAGGTTGCGCTAGGCGAGTTGTTAAATATGTGATAAATCTTCTTTTTAAATGATAAATCAACTTTTGAATTTGAAGTGACATTACTAAGGTACAATTCAACTTTGTAGGATTCATTATATTATGCACTAGGGTATAATATACCGCGTGACTTATAGCCCAGTTTATAGTTCTAAATTCAATAGAATAAGGCTCACTTTACGAGCAAGTGTGTTGAAAATAGATAAACACGCAGACACGGAGCATTTTTTTTCTTGACAAAATTTCGATAGCGCCGCGCTACCTACCACCGGCACGCCGTCTCAACCAAAGTGTTTAAATAAATCGAGATCAAAAGTCCAATAATTATCTTAATGCTGGACTGGTAGCAAAGGAAAAACATAGAATGTTCCAGCTGCTTCTCTATCCGGCCATACTGTAAAAGTTACTTATGGGACAAAGGTTTTATTGGAGATATTTTTGTGGGCTATAAGCTGACCCCTTGTCACTGCAAAAGTCTCCCTCCACCATTGTAATGCCTCCAAATTATTCAAACGTGACATCAGATAGTTTTATAACCTCTGGTGTTCTGCCTACCCCATAAGGGATACAGGCGTGAAGTGATGTATGTATGAATGTATATTTTTTAAAATTTCAGGTGAACTCCAGAATGCTTTCGAAAATCTTAAGCCTAAATTGATTTTCTGTTTGAATGATAAAGTGCAAGATATACAGTTAGCTCTTGAGAAAAGCTCGCCTTCTTGTAAGATTGTCAGTTTCGATGAGAGTCAAACTGTCCTTAGCTTTGATGATTTTCTTGGAAAACATGGGGACCTTAATTCTATTGAAGATTTTAGGTACGCAGTATTTTGTTTTAGATATCATTACACTTTAATAAATAAAGAGGAATAAGCTTCAGGAAGTATCAATATAAATAATCATAAACTAAATTTTTTGAAAAATTGACGATCGGCTCGTGTAGTGGTAACATACATTGCCTTCTATGCCAGAGGTCCTGGGTTCGAATCCCGGCGGCGGCGGATATCAGTGTGATGAACACAGATATTCGCCGTCAAGTCATGGATTATTATAGTTTATATGTTTATTTAAGTTTATTCTAATAAAAAATATGTATTTATTAAATATGTATGTTTATATATTTCTTAAGTATATCAGTTATCTAGTATCCATAGCACAAGTTCTTTAAGAAACTTAATTTGGGCTAGATAATGTTGTGTGAGTGTAAGAAATATTTATTTATTTATAAATATTCGAGAATAGATAATAGATTCAGATTGATAACTTTGTTTATTTTTAAATCATTCTTTAACAGATAGGTTATATATAACGTATGATTTGAAAAATATGAGAATTAATAAAACTAAAATCCGCAGATTTGTTTATTTTACATTGACTATGTTATTTACTGTATTATGGATGTACGTTTAAATTAATTTACATTTTAATGTAATATTTAATAGCATTAATGACTAATTTATTGTTTTATGAATATAAATATTTGACACAGTCGACAAAACGATATAAATTCTATAAAATGTCGTTAATTGGCAAGACAAAATGCTATAGTTATAACTACTTATAATCACACTTTTATCAAGTCACGTCTCGTCATTTCGGTTCTTTTTCAACATTCACCCCTAAACGTATTTTATTAAAGTTATTTTGCTTTAACCAATTTTTTTTTCAACTTTTATGATGTACCTCTTCTATTTTTTCAGGGCTACAGAATTGGATCCTGAAAAGACGATTGGTGTTATAATACCAACTAGTGGTACAACGGGTACTCCTAAAGGGGCAGCTGTTTCACACAAAGCACTGTTTTTTCGTGGAATAGTACTTTGGTAGGTGGTTACAAGTAATGTTCCATAATTATCATCGTCATCACCCCGGAGACGCATCATCACTGCTAGACAAAGGCGTCGTCCTAATTGGCAGCGATCGTACGATGGCGCGATGCGTTCTCGTCGTGCGATGAGTTCAAACATACAGATGCTCGCACATGACCTGCAAATTTCAAATAGGACACTCTGAAGATATCTTTATGTTTGAATTCATCGCACGACGAGAACGCATCTCTCCCAAGGTTCGCTTTGTCTCGCGCCACCCTCATCCTGCGTTTGGCGGCGGCCTTGACCAGATCGGATCGCGAGGCTTTCTGGACCAGGACCGCGATCCGGAAAGCCCCTCCAACAAAAATATTAATTTCTCGGGGTCATTTGGGACCACAAGAAAAAAAATAAGGAAGAGTACAGATCGCCAAAAAAGTTAAATAATGTTCACACAAAGGTCCACCATGCGGGAACTTTGGTGCCCCAACGATCCACGATCTAGTTAAGATTGCAGGTAAACTCTGGTTTTGAGCATGCAGGCTAGAAATTATAAGTATATTAATATATGTATAATTATATAAGCAAACATTGACGCAAATTTTCGATGATATTACTGTCTGAATTTCAATATAAACGTAAGCTTTAGGTATTTACAAGACACTGAGTTCAATTTGACATTGCCTTCTCTTAAGTTTTACATCAGGGGTACTAAAAATTAGAGAGTGCTATGTTTTGAATACGGCCTGTTGAGTCTTTTTACAATTTTCGTACTAAATGCAGGTCAGGTCACCCGGGCCTAATGCGTCACAATACTTGGATCAAATGTAGTATTTTAATACACTTTCAAGACATTTTGAATGACTTCTGTGTAAATTTCGTTTCTACAAAAGCTGAGATTTTTTACTTCTGGGACCCCAAGTGTGGGGAATGCGACTTTCACTAATATTATGCGGCTGGAAGAGCTAATAATAATTATTTAAATAGAGACGATTTATAAAGTTACTTAATTACTCGAAAACAAAATTCTGCGCTCAGTTTAGGCTAATGAGTTGAACGGAAATATTCGGGGTTATGGCGTCTAATTTTCCATGTTTCTTGTCGACGCATTCGCCCCGTCCAAGATTCCAGAAGTACCTAACGTTTTTTTTTGTAATAGGTTCGGGAATTTTATTTAAATTTCAAATCAAATTACTACATTAAAATTGCATATTATTTATAAGAACAAGATTCCGAGGGCATTTTGCCCTTACTATTACAAGTCTTATGATCCTTACAAAACTAAAAATAGTTACAAAAAAATGCGTGAGATCTTTTATTTAATTCAGCTTTAAGCTTATTTTAATGTAATAATATGTTTTTGCGGCTTGATACGAATTTATTTTCCCAGTTCGTACTTGCACTACAGCTTTTTTAAATAAGTGGTTGTATTTGGTTTCTGTTGCTGGACCAAAGTCAAAGTCAAAAGAATCTTTATTTCGTAAGTATTTAAATACATTTGAAATAAGTCACAATTTACAAATTGAACTGAATCTTCCACCACTTCGGAAAGTCGATCTGTTGAGAAGAAGTGGCAAGAAACTCAACCATGTTGGAATACCTAAAAAAAGTTGAGATTAGTAACGCGAAACACATATTTATTTATTTAGTATTTATTAACACTTTATTGTCCACCAAGAAATAAAACAATTAAAAACAAAGAAATATTATACAATAGGTACATGATACTTACATTGAAATAATTCATCAACCAAAAAAATCATAAGGTACTTACTACTTTACTTGAACAATATTCCCACATTAAAAATGTACTAATGATACATTTAAATAAAACAATAATTGCGATCTCTCTGAGTAATTCTTTAATATCGTATAAGTAGGTACTATAAGGGCCTATTAGCATAGTTAATGAACATGACGTTGTCTTAAGTTTATGATTCCTTGCAAAAAAATACGCTTTTGTTTATTTACACGGAGGACAAACATCCCATATCCTCCTTATTAATTTTTTTATTATTTCGTCGTTATGTCTTCTTTTAGATCATAATATATTTTTGTAATCTCTAGGACGTACGGTAAACAGTTTCCTGAACCCACGAGACTTGCGTTGGTAACTTCTCCGTTGCAATGGCTATCAGCACATTTGATGTTCGTGGGAAGTCCATTGTTGAGGTTCACCAGATTGATGTACACGCAACCAAGTACACCGGAGTTACTAACTGAGATGATTAATAAGTATAGGGTGAGTAATGGATTTTAGCTTAATTGGAAACTTTAGTGTATCAAAAGCATCTAAAGCTTGGTCGGTAGGCGGGATTGCATTGGAAATTCGCAAATAGGGACTTTTCTTGATGGAATTTGAATGTGGTCAAAATTTCCAGGGGGGGGGGCTGAGAATGCCCCCAAACAATTCCTCACCTTAGGAGTTATATTTTCCAAGATATTCACGGTCAAAGTTTAAGGGAAGTATGACGATGATATGAGGGTAAAATCAGGAAATTGAGTTAATGGCAAAATTATACCGAATAAGGCTCCTCTTGCCGTACTTCTGGGAGTTTTGGCGCCAACGCTTATGTATGGTAGTGAATCTTGGATGTGGCAGAAGAGACATGAAAGCAGGATTAATGCTGTGGAGATGAGAGCTTTGAGGAGTACCTATGTGTGGACTGAAATTGAGTTATAGGGCGCGCAACAGTGAAATAAGTAAGAGATACGGATTGAAAGAAGATGTAGTGACTGAGATTGAAAAGGGTATGCTACGGTGGTTTGGACATTTGGAAAAGATGAGTGAAAGAAGATTTACGAAAGAGGTAGTTTGCCCGGGAAGAGAAGCAGCTGGCAGATTCTATGTTTTTCTTTCGCTCCCAGTCCAGCATGAAATAAGGATTATCTAGGATAAAAATTACTTGTATAGATAAACAACCAGTGTCTGAACATTTATCTTTTTTGTTCCGTGCGGGGATCGAACCCGCTACCCAACGATTTAGGCCATAGCGTCTACTGCGCCGCGGAGACCGTGGAGGTCGTTAATTAAAATAAGCGTTAAAATAAAAGTTTAATATTTGACCAATAATTGAGGCATTTCAAATTTTGTGTTTGACATCACTAAGAGTATAATTTTGTACCTAAAGTGAAGAAAACTTTTTTGATTCTTACAATTAATTGTTTCTTACAGCCAACTTTCTCCGTATTAAGTCCTCCAATGCTAGCGTTGATTTCTGGAGAAGAAAAATGTGATGCGACGTGCTTCGAGCAGTTGCTCGTCGGTGGCAGCGCGGTGCATAAAGATTTAATATTAAAGTTTAAGGTAAATTAATTAATAGTTTTTTGACCTCTATCTCTTCTCATGGCAAATGAAGATGACAACACCAGTGAAGAAGACAATGACAGCAACAGGTTTACTGAAACAAACCACCACGGCAGCGCCCCGGTTAAAATTATGGCAGATGTCCCACCGGAGAGTAAATTTCTCGCCTAAGAAACATACAATAGATATACCTACATTCTGTGTGAACAGAAGAGGCACTCTTATTAAGGTGTCGACTGACTTGAGCATTTTGCCGTATCGTAACATTTGAGGCGAGCATGTTGCTTTACGACGGCATTGCCTGACTGGCTTGTACGTTTGTCCGTGTTCGTTTTGTTCGTGGCGCTCGCAGCGGGAGGCTCGGCACGTTGCTACTGTACTGACCTGCGGGGCTGGCAATTGGCATGCGACCATCGACAACGATAATAGGGCCTTTAAATCGATATTTTCTTAGAATGTGGCACTTTGAATATATATTTTTCTAGAATATTTTGGCAGCTTTGGTTTTGTGGGTTTAATCATGGTATCGAATCGAGTAATTCTATCTACCTAATAAATTGTGGTGCGCATGTTAGCTAACATGTTAGGATAAAATAATTCGGTAATATTTATCTTGTCGATCCGAGTCTTTATCGATGGTCGCATGCTAGCCCTGCAACGTTACGTTACGATGAAGTGTTACAAGTTACTAGTTCGTTAACTAGCTTTACTAGTTCTATAAAGGGTTGTATACTCGCTTAGCGATGCTCGCTCGTTCGCTACTCCTTTGTAGTTTCCTTCGGACAACAGTTTAAGAATCCTGAAAACAGATAATACTAACAATTACTTCTTGTGTTTGCAGTCAAAGTCACCAAAGACGCAGGTGCTCTCAGCATTCGGTGCTACAGAATTTGGCGGGGCGTATTGTACTGAGCTAACTGACTCATCAGGTCAACCAATGGGTATCGTTCGGGCTCGTGTAAGTATTAAGTAGTATGAAGTGCAATGTTTTATAAACTATTTAAGATCCAAAATAAGTTTCCGATAAAAATAATCTAATCCAAAAGTGTGCAATGATTTATTTAATTCTATTTGATCAACAGCTGCAAAGTGAATTTCTGCTATGGAGATTAGACTCGACTAGTTTAAATATAAATGTTGGTTTCCCAAACCGGCCCGTTTGGGATTCGAACCGAGGACCTTTTGGACTATAGGCGAACACTTGGCTAGTGCCAATAGGGTGTATAATATTTATAGTTTTATAATTTTTAGTCTCCGCTGAACAATATTTCAGCGGAGACTATTACCTACTTGTTTCCTATTTTTATAGCGGGTTTTTAGTAGTCGGGTTTGAATTTTTGAACTTATTTTTTTGAACTCTTTGTTTCACTACAATTACAAAATTTCTTACCATTCTTCATAGTGCCTATGTTATCGCTTGCGTCCTAAATTGCAGCTTGTTGATCCCGAAACTCAAGAAGACGTCAATGAACCACATAGAAGAGGAGAGCTTTGGACAAAAGGACATTCTATGTTTCTGGTAAGATTAAGCGGAAAAGTCAGTGAAAAGATCTAAATCAAATTGTGATAAGGGGTTAAGCGCCGGCTACCCTGTTTAAGACACTGCTTCAAACCACGGGAACTTTGCTAGTTTACAACAAGTAGACGGCTGTTTGCAACCAAACTTCGCGGGGCAACAAGTTGGGGGTGTGGTTTAACGCGACCTTGGTTGGAAGCTTGTTGGAAACGCCGTTTACAACAGTGTGGATGAAACTCAGCGTTGGTTGTACCTTAACAAAAGTCACATGGTTAGAAGTCTTGTTTTAAACAATCTAGCCGGGGCTTAAAGACGGTTCTATTAAGTTGGAATCAGGGACCGGAACCGCTTACCCTTAAAGAGGTATTTGATTGGGTATTTCATAGACTTGTTTTCGAAAACCCTATCAATTTGGTAGTTGACTTAGCCTAACTTAAGGCTTACTATATCAAAAGAGTTACTTCAACTGAATACCCTATTCGAAAATCCTATTGAAGCTTACCCATTCTTAAGGGTTTTAAAACGCGCAGGCAAAGGACATTGGGCATCTTTGTATGGGACACTTACCTACGGCGAACTAAAATAAAATTAGATCTGGTGGATAGGCAATTAAATCTATTTTACAATGGTATAGGTCCAATATCTGTGGGTCATGGGGAATAAGGAAACAATGGACATTTAAAAAATATTGAAACACAAAACAGTAAAAATATTTTTACTGTTTTGTGCCATAATCAAAAGGAAAAAATTTAAAAAAAAACATGTTTTTCTCTTAACTTTTATACCGCAGCATCCAAATCTAAAATATTTTTGTCGAAAACCCACAAAGTTCAATATTCACAAGAATTATGAAAAATAGGCGATGACTTTCACTATCCGAATTGCAAGTTGGAACTCAACATTCACGCAATTGAGGCTTCGTGTAAGTTAGTCACTGTAACTTTTAGCTAGCAAATGGATTATGAAAATCTCATCTCAAAGTCTTAACCGAGGAGTAAACAAAATAATCCGGCTCACTACAACTAAACACGAGAAACAAACAGCGACCGACTGACCGTTGCTGACTAAACTAACAAACGACAGCAGCGCCGTGTGTAAAACATGGAACTAAATTGTCACAAGCCTGTACTGCGATGTAGCTGCGCGAGAGTAACATAACCAAGTTTTATGACAATGGTCAAGAGCGAGAATGAAACATGCACATCAACGTCTCGGATTTAGTCAGGTTGGCTTACCAAAAATATCACAGAGTGATTGTTAACGCCATCTATCGTAATTTTTTCGAAGCAACGAAGCGGGTGAAGTTAGTAACGTGCGGCTACTACAGGAACCGAAGCTATCTTCACGTCGAATAAATGCGCCTGCGCTTCTATACAAAAAGAAATTCATTCGAACTTAATCACAACTAAAATCTACACGCTTGTTATCATTTTGTAAACGCTTTGTAAAATTGAATTGCGATAAATATACAGGGTGTCCCAAAACTCGACGTCAACCCGGAACCGGGTGACAAGGCAAGTCATGCTGGTTATCAGAAAAATGTTTAAAAAAATCTAAGTCACGTGTTCTCAAAATTATTGGCATTTTAAAAAAACACGCAAAATTTCACACCCTGTGACAGTGTTTTCGCTGCTGTTGCCACAAATGTTCACTTTTGGAAACTTTTTTTTTTGATATGTAACCCTGAATAATGCTTCTCTAAACTGTTATCAACATTTCAAATCCAGCTCCTCGAGCTTGCATAAAAATAGGACTTATTTCCAAGAAAAAAATTAAAAATGGCCTAGTTTTAACTGCCTGCATTGAAAAAAAATTGTATTACGCGAGTTTGACAAGTTATGTTAAAAGTTGGCGCATTTAGTAAGGATCCCAAAATGGTATGACACGTGGTAAATTGTAGTTGCTATCATGAATGAAATATTTTATTAAACAACTTAAAATAAAATATTATTGAAGAGTTCCTGCCTTACTAACCTGGATATACGAAAATAACAGTGATAATTTAACATCCTGAGCGGCCATATTTAGTGATTAGCAAAAATAGTCGACTTAAAATATGATTTTAATTTTACCTACTTTTTCTATTTTCCCTTTGTTATGAATTATAATAACTACACAATATTAAATATGATTGGAAACACTATGATTTAAACTGTAAATGTTTTGGTTTATGTTCGCGAATTTCAAAAAAGCGGGTAGAAAACGCCCAATGTTCTTTAAACTCACGCGCAATTAAAAAAACCAAAATGATAGGAAAATGTTAGTTAACCCTACTACATAGTCGCTTAAATATTAAAGTTATCAAGTAGTTCACTTTATTCAAAAGTGTTACTACATCGATAGGCTTACCCTATCAATAGGGTTACCCTTCCATTTGGGTATGATTTTAATAGGGTTACTCTATCAATAGGCTTAATCAAATGAGTGGGTTTTCTGGTCCCTGGTTGGAATTACTAGTAGAGTCCATTTAGTTGAAAATGTAGTATCTTTTTTATTGTGCAGTTGAGGACAAACATGTAGAACGAACGAATTTAATGAACGGTCATTAAATTGAAATGTTTCGATAAAAATATTTGGAGGATGTGCTTATACTTGTAATGATTACATTTTTTTTCAGGGGTACTATAATAATCCAACAGAAACAAAAAATGCATTCTCAGAGGATGGGTGGTTCAAAACTGGTGATTTGTTCTATAAGGATGAATATGGAAATGTACATTTCGTAGAAAGAATGAAACTGTTGCTCAAATATAAGAACTATCAGGTAAAATGATTTAATCTTTGACTTAATAAATTATACACAAACAATTATGGAAAATAAAGTAAGTACATTACTTGCAGAATTATTTTTTTAAATTCCTAAAAAATGTAGTTGTAACATCTGCCACTGAGATAATAGTTATTCTTTATGGTTACTAGGCTTTCCATGAGCGGAGGTCAATATCTGAAACTCAATATCTGAAAAAAATATTGAGGTGATAACACATTGAAATTCATGTAAAATAATTAGAATTAATTGGTAATATGTAAATACTTATTTTCAGTAATTTTTTTAATACAAATAATGGATGAGGTGTAGAAATCGGTAGTAGTAGAGCTTGTATTTTGTTTTTGGTGTCAATGGCCTCTTGCATTGCACGAATACACCACGCATTGGTCGAATGTTGGACCGCGGCTTGGCTTGAGTTGAAATCTAGCCAGGCATGTTTAGGAAACTAACTTTGTTAAGCTGGCCCTGGTCTGGTTGTATACTAGGATGGATACCCCCTAGTTCCACTATAGTTATACAGGGTTATTGGTAATTAGACCGGAATCTTTTAAGGTGACATAATTCATTTCTAATTATTCATTATTTATTAATTATTCATAGTAATTTCTAATTATTTGAGCCCAAGTCATGTAATCCGAAAGTGTACCATTATTAAAATATTTGGGGTTTTCCTTTTATTTTTGAAACCCCAGATTTACCTACTCCTTTAAACATCGATTGTAAAAAAAATAATGGTCTGATTTCAAATATCTTTTCAGTTTTAGATAGCTGTTTTTTAATGATTCATCATCATCATCATCATCTCAGCCCGCGCTAGTCCACTGCTGGACGTAGGCCTCTCCCAACGCGCTCCACCGAATTCGGTCTCTAGCGCTGCGCATCCAGTCCCTGCCAGCCGTCTTCCGCAAATGATTAATAAACAATAATTTTAAAAAAATCTATGTGATTCCAAACAGAAGTTACAGGACATTTAAAAAAATAAAAATGAGTTTTTTCGGAGAAATGTTCACAAAGAACAGATTTTACAAAAAGTATGATTTCAAGAACTTATGTAAAAGACTGTGTTTGCAATATAAAACCTTATACTAAACCAAGTTAGCTCTATAATATCTACATTAGTGATGAAATAAATGACAATTACAATTTATTTAATTGTTCACATCTAACGCAGATGAATCTTTGGCTAAGAGTTAAGACTAACCAAAAATATCAATGTCATAATATTATTTAAATTCAGATTTAAATATTTAAAGTGACATAAAAACAATGTTAAATTTTGTGTAAAAAATAAATAAAAATAAATTCAATAAACATATCCAATTTCAAGAATTAAGACATTTAAGTTGTGAATTAATCCAATAAGAGACATTAAGAATATAAATTAGCACAAATAAGTTGAGAATGAATGTAGTATTTTTCAGTAAAAAGTGAAAAGCAACGGAAATTATCGAGACTATACCTACATGCCAAAAATGTCTTCTTCGTTACGAAATCGATACACTTTTTCTCTCTCTGACCTTCTTGCTAGTATTGCTCCGTTCCTGACATAGACATATTTCCAGTTATGTAACTTACTTTCATATTCGTCGTTCAGATTCGTCGTTCACCGTTCGTACGAGCAACTCGTGTGTGTTCCGCCCTTATAGTAAATTAAAAAATACCCTCAAAAATGGCTCCATCTAAATGTGACCAATGTAACAAGAGCATTACAAAAAGAGCCCCTGGAGTGGACTGCAGCAAGTGTGGCATGGTAGTTCATGCTAATGCCGAATGCGCCGGTCTCACCAACAAACAAATTGGTGCACTTAAAACATCCGGGAAGTTGGAGTGGATGTGTGATGACTGTTACACCAGATCTCCTCATAGGTCATCGCTAATTATACCTGATGACGATGAACAGGAAGACGATGAGGTTGAAAAAAACCTTCCAGCTCATGGGAAAGGAATACCTATTGACGTGCGGAAAATCACCCAGAGTATCTCGAAAGAAATTGAAAAAGCGATTAGAAAGCAACTCAACGAAATTGAAAAAGCATTAGAATATTGTAGCAATAAAATAGATGAATACGGAGAGGAAATGTCAGCGTTTAGAACAAAGGTAAAAGTGCTAGAAAAAAAGAATGAGAATTTAGAAAACAATAACAAATACCTAGGTTTAAAAATTATGGCTTTAGAACAAAAATTAAATGAAGATCATCAAAAAAGCCTTGAACACCACCTTGAGATATCAGGAATTCCATACGAAGACAAGGAGGATATTGCGCAGTTGACTTTAACCATAGCTAGCAAACTAAATCAAAACTCAAAGGACATTAAACTTCTTAAACGAATTAAAGGCAAAACGGAAGGAGTTATCCAGCTGGAGCTCAATAAAAATAGTGATCCAGTGGCGTGGGTAAAAGCGTCTAAGTCTGTAAAACTAAAGGTAACTGATTTGATGCCAAATTATAACAATGATTGTGCCCAGAATAATGTTATTATACGTCATGCGCTCACTACTTACAATAAGTCACTTTTATTCAAAACAAAACAACAACTAACAGGAAAGTACAAGTATATATGGGTTAATGCTGCCGGAAAGATCCTCGTACGCAAAGAAGACAACAGCAAAATTAAGGTAATTAGATTTGAAGAAGACCTAAATCATATCTTATCTTAAACTACCTACACTCATTGTATAACATCTTTGTTTATATCATAGTCTTAAAAATGGCTTATTTAAATGATCACTGTGAATTATTTGATTGTCCTGACCTGAACGCTTATTTCTCATTAATACCATTAAAAAATAACTTTACTGTATTGCATGTTAATATAAGATCATTAACTAAAAATTACGCGCAGTTAATTTATCACATAAGTAACTATCAAAATCTGGTAGATGCCATTGTCTTAACCGAAGTTAACATCTCAGATAATGTAAGCAACATGTTTAATTTAAAAGGCTATTCAATGCACAAACAGTTGAGAAAGAACCGCAAAGGTGGGGGCATTATATTATATATACGACAAAGTTACTCATTCACTCAAATAAAACATCACACTTTTCACGTTGAATGTCTAATAGGAAAAATTACAACACCTCACAATTTCTCCGTAACTATTTGTGCACTGTATAGGCCGCCTAAAAATAGTAAGCATCACTTCCTTAGATCTGAACTCCCACAGTTAATTTGTAAACACGGTTATGAAGATAATTTCATTTTGACCGGTGACATAAATATTGATCTAAAAAACAAAGATAGCATAACTGAGCGATACACGAATCTGCTGTCGGAAGGAGGTCTCCATTGCGTTATCTCCGACTTTACAAGAGTTGAAATAGTTAAGGGACATTTAAGCAAAACTTGTATAGATCACTTTTTTGTTCGTAATTGCACGGGAGAACTGTATTCCGCAGCAGTCGGTACGCAACTCGCCGACCATCGTATGATCGTCACTACTCTGTCCGGCATACGCCATATACAGCGTGCTCCAAAAACAATAACCTGCATAAATAATTTAGTTTTAACTGATGAACTAAATAAAATAGATTGGAAATCAACTAACTCAATGATTTGTCCAAACAAAATTTATGATTTTATTTCTAATAAATTCAATGAGGCCTATAAGCTCTCAACATATACAAAAAAAATGTCGGCTGATTCTAAACGGAATTGTGAAAAATGGATAACTAATAAAATTGTAGAAAAATGTAATAAAATGGACAAATATTATATTCAATGCTTAAAAGATCCAACAAATAGAATACTTAGACTAGAATACAATAATATGAGAAATAAAACGCATAAACTAATAGAAAAATGTCGAAATAATTATATAGCTAATTCAATTATATCAAATAAAAATGATCCGAGAAAATGTTGGAAAATATTGAATGGGCTCATGGGTAAAATCACAAAGTCAATAGAAGATACAATACATAAAGCCTTTAGTAAATATAGTGAAAAACAAATAGTAAAAAATTTCACGCTCGAATTTCAAAATTCAGTAACCGAAATATTACCTCACTGTAATGACCATTTGCTAAATAAACAGAATTACTTATTTAATGAAAACAAATCCATACTCTTTAGAAAAGCAACTGATAGAGATGTGTTAAAAATAATCTCGTCATTAAACCCAAAAAAAGCTTCCGGGTGTGACAAAATACGTGCGTCAGACGTTAAAAAAATTGGAGATAAGATTGTTTATGCGATAAAAAATCTAATTAACACTAGCGTAAAATCTGGTATTTATCCGTCAAAACTCAAAAGTGGATTAGTCAGGCCCGTTTTCAAAAAAGGTAATAAAGATGACTATAAAAATTATCGACCTATAACCCTTCTCCCTATTATCAATAAGATAATTGAAAAATATATCGCAAAAGTAATCTATAATTACTATGAAAAGAATAACATCCTAACAACAACGCAATTCGGATTTCGGCCAAATCACAGTACCTCACTTCTTTTAGCAAATTTCACAGATACTGTCAATTCCCATCTCAATAACAAAAATCATGTTCTACTTCTATTTATTGATTACAGTAAGGCATTTGATACTTTAAAACACGACCAACTTCTTGAAAGACTTTCTGCTACAGGAATTCGAGGGCCACTATTAGAATGGTGTAAAGATTACCTTACTGATAGAGGATATAGAGTTCAAGTTGGCAATACCACAAGTGAGCAAGTAAATGTAAAAGTGGGCACGGCGCAGGGATCCGTACTCGGGCCTTTGCACTACCTAACATACGTCAATGACGCTAATAACGTTATAAATCATTGCCAGATTTATCAATTTGCCGACGACACATGCATCATCAGTGCTGATAAAGATTTAGATTCAGCCTTGGATAAACTACAAAAAGACTTCACGGCCTTAAGTATGTGGTCTCACGATGCAGGTTTAGTACTAAATGCGAGTAAAACACAACTAATTCACGCTCGCTCAGCTCATAACACACAAGGTTCTCATAGCGTAAAACTGATCGCTCACAATCATACTTGCTTGCATAAGTACAAAGGAACACAGTGTGTTGGTAGATGCAAAGAGATTGATCAAGTTAGAGAAGCAAAGTATCTAGGGTTGATTGTGGATGACAGATTTAGCTGGGAGCCGCATGTAGATATGATATGTGACAAGTTAAGAGCAATTTTAGCCAAAATGAATTTACTCAAATTCAAAGTCCCGCTCAAAACCCTAAGAAATATTTATATCGCTCTAGCAGATTCCATCATTTCATATGGTATTTCAAGTTATGGCCGCACATTTAAAACTCACCTAGATAAAATCTACAACATCCAGATTAGACTCCTCAAACTACTTATTCCTAAAAAAGTTAAAGAAAAGTATAAAGATAATTACCATGCCTTATTTCATCTGTGCGAAGTATTATCAGTACATGATAAGGTAGACTTAGCATTATTGTCATACCAATTTTTGCATTCACCAAAGTTTCTTATGCCTTCCAAGTTCAAGTTTAGAACAAGACATGCGTATAGGAATGATATGGATACAAGTTTTAGAACAAATAATTTTTACGGAAGGCGCACATGCAAATTCCTTATACCTAGACTGTACAATAACCTTCCTATTGATCTTCGCAATACGCTTAATCAAAAGAACATCAAAAATGCTTTAAAAAACTACTATCTTCAAAATATCAAAAAACAATATAATATAATATAACAATATAACATAAATTCCCTCAAAAAATAAATTAATAAACATTTATAATAAAAAAAATACAAATTACCTGTTTTCGCACAATACTATTAAAAAAAAAAAACATTTTATTCAAAATCACATATTCAACACATAATCACATATTCAAATCACATATTAATATTTTAACCTCATTTTTATCTTTTTACGTTATCAAAAAAATTGGTCAGTGTATTGTTGTAAAATGGATCACGCTGTATATTAAAGTAGACAAAAAACCGATACCGGCGCTCGAGCGCTGTGATTGGCGCACGCGCCTTGTTGTTGACGCGATGTAAGCGAGCTGCGTTGATTTATTGCATACCCTTGTGTTTGTACTTGCGATGCGCTGTCGTCGGGTCGCAAGTCGCACGCACACATACGCAGTGCACGATTGTGATACCGCGTAGAAATGAATTTGTCTATCGTAAGTAGCTTAATTTTTTGTACTTAATTTTACGATTGTGAACAACGAATGTAATGCCAAGTCAAACCCAATTGGGTTTTATGGCATTTTCAATTAGTCTATAAGTTAATGTTGTAATTATATTTGAATAAATAAAAAAAAAAAAAATATCGAACTTTCTGCAGGAGTTTTCTATTTACTTTTGTTAGGCGTTCGTTAAGATAAACTGGACTTTGTTTTTCTGAGTGAGAGAGGTCCGTGAATAAAAGAGATTTCCTTTCTCGGGCCGCTTTCATCAAACGCTGCTTGACCGACCGGCGCGTGACCTGCAACACGACAGGGCGCGGGCGCCGCACCGAGGCCCGCCGGCGGAAACGGCGGCGGTGTGTCGCCGCCCAGCGCGGAACACCTCTACGATGTCACTCTCCTCAATACTTGTGCCTAGTTTTGTTGCCAATAGGCTCACCACATGCATGAGATTTTCATTATTATGTTCGGGGATACCAATAATTTCGATCTCATTTATGAGTGAATCTTGTTCCTTTTGTTTGTCTTCATTTTTGAGCTCTTTAATAGTCGACTGTAGCTCTTTGACACAGCTCTCACTATTTTCCAGACACTTAAGCCGAGATTCAAGTTCGGTTCCGCGTTCAGTTGTCTGGGTAGTTGTTAGCTTGCACCAATTTACTTCGTTTTGGAGGCTTTTTATTTCAGTTTCAAACTTATCGAAACGGTTATATATTTTGAGTCTCATAGATATAATTACAGCCACCAAATCTGCTATTGTCCAGTCATGTTGTTCTTTTTTAACCCCCGACGCAAAACGAGAGGGGTGTTATAAGTTTAACGTGTCTGTGTATCTGTGTATCTGTGTATCTGTGTAGTTGTCTGTGGTATCGTAGCGCCCAAACGGATGAACCGATTTTCGTTTAGTTTTTTTTGTGTTATAGATAATTTTATCCCGAGTGTTCTTAGCCATGTTTCATGAAAATCTGTTCAGCCGTTTGAAGATCATCAGCTCTTTTCTAGTTGATGAGGGGATCTGACTACCTTCCATATGTCCTTTCGATGCGAAATTTGGTACCGTATTGCTTCAATTATATTGAAAGTATATGGTAAGGTTACAATGACCTGATCAGCCGTTTGAAGGTCATCAGCACTCTAACAGTTGATGAGGGGATCTGACTAAATTCCATATGTCGTATCGATTCGAAATTTGGTGCCGTTTTACAAAAATGATATTGATAGTATATGGTAAGGTAACCATGACCTGATCAGCCGTTTGAAGGTCATCACCGCTCTAATAGTTGATGAGGGGATCTGACTAACTTCCATATGGCGTATCGATTCGAAATTTGGTGCCGTATTACAACTATGATATTAAAAGTATATGGTAAGGTAACCATGACCTGATCAGCCAATTGAAGATCATCAGCTCTCTAATAGTTGATGAGGGGATCTGAATAGCTTCCATATGTCGTATTGATTCGAAATTTGGTGCCGTATTACTACAATTATATTGAAAGTATATGGTAAGGGAACCATGACCTGATCAGCCGTTTGAAGGTCATCAGCTCTCTAATAGTTGATGAGGGGATCTGACTAACTTCCATATGTCGTATCGATTCGAAATTTGGTGCCGTATTACAACAATGATATTAAAAGTATATGGTAAGGTAACCATGACCTGATCAGCCAATTGAAGATCATCAGCTCTCTAATAGTTGATGAGGGGATCTGAATAGCTTCCATATATCGTATTGATTCGAAATTTGGTGCCGTATTACTACAATTACATTGAAAGTATATGGTAAGGGAACCATGACCTGATCAGCCGTTTGAAGATCATCGGCTCTTTAATAGTTGATGAGAGGATCTGACTACCTTCCATATATCCTATCGATTCGAAATTTGGTACCGTATTACTTCAATGAAATTGAAAGTGTATGGTAAGGTTACAATGACCTGATCAGCCGTTTGAAGATCATCAGCTCTCTTATTGTTGATGAGGGGATCTGACTACCATCTTCCTAATATTAAAACCTACTTTAAAAAGTACAAAATAAAAGTAAAATTAAAAATTTTAAAAACCCCCCGACACAAAAAAAGACCTTAAAAACTAACAAATAATATTTTAAACCTATTCTAATTATTATCGTCCCATATATAATTGACTGTAAGACTTGTACTTTAAAATATTTTTATTTTCCGAGCGTCGTCGCCGCGTCGGGGGACCGCTAAGTGAGAAAAACAGTTGTCAGTTGCAGATTGCATCAAAAGAATTCACTCCGAAAAATTCGTAAAATCGACACAACCGTCAACGTCGTCTGCCTTCACGTGTCTGCCCGTTCGGGTCGCCGCACTTGGTGACGCCCACCCCCGCGCCGCAAGCCGCACACCGAGCTCGCCGCGTAGAGCGTACGTACGTAGAGCGTAGACTATGCATGAAACTTAAGATCGCTCATACCTAAATGTAATAATAAATTAGCTGTTGTTGGCTTAATACTTTATATACTTGAGCGGTCCCCGACGCAGCGACGAAGCTCGGAAAATAAAAATATTTTAAAGTA
Source organism: Stenoptilia bipunctidactyla (assembly GCA_944452665.1). NCBI lineage: Eukaryota > Metazoa > Arthropoda > Insecta > Lepidoptera > Pterophoridae > Stenoptilia > Stenoptilia bipunctidactyla. The sequence continues at coordinate 13,869,429 of OX101737.1, read as the reverse complement.
CAAGTCTTACAGTCAATTATATATGGGACGATAATAATTAGAATAGGTTTAAAATATTATTTGTTAGTTTTTAAGGTCTTTTTTTGTGTCGGGGGGTTTTTAAAATTTTTAATTTTACTTTTATCATCTAAAGGGATAAAGATTTGAGACCCTGGTGATTCCAAAGCTTTAACAGGGGTATTCGTGTTATCAGTTCGGGGAACATTATTTTTGCAGTTTGGGCATAACCACCCTTTTGGCACTGCTGAGGTGACGCTGAATCGAACACATTTTTTGTGAAATTTTGCTTTGCATAGGCAAGTAGCAGTGTCTTTCGCTGATATGAATTGCCCACAAGCCGCACTCATATTTAAATTCGGAAATCAGATTCAGCACTACTTGTCAATAGATGTCGCTGGACTTAAAAGTTTAATCTACGTAACGCTAGATGGCACTACCATATAAGTTCCACTATTGGTTAATAGATGGCGCTACGTATTTCTAATTACTAAAGTTATTTTTATCACTTTATTTTCGCTGAATAGTTTTGTAGAAAAAAAGAGATGAGTTACTCACAGTTCTATTGTTTATAACTTTTAACATGCGCCAAAGGTGCCACTGCGCACAAAATCCAATCTCAATAGCACAACGGAAGGTTGATTTCAGAATTCACTAGTAAACTTTAGCTTTTGTGATAGATAACATTTCCACATTAGCTGCACGGTTTACTATGCACAATATAATCGTTATCTATTGCATTTTTTCTGCAACTGTGCATTTAAATGCTTATTAATTTTCCGTTTTTTGGATAGCCAGAGAGTAGGTTCACAGTATTACTTAAAAAAAAACAAAACTTCAATTAAATATTCTTTAGCTTCTGTCTGGAATCACATTTTTTTTTAGTATTGTTTATTAATATACAAAATAAACACTTATCCAAAATTGAAAAGAGATATAAAAAACGGACAATTTGTTTTCTATATCTCTTAGAAAAAAAAACTCAAATATTTTTGAACCTGTGGGACTATAATATGATTTGGGCTCAAATGATTGGAAATGAACTCCCTTATGTAAAAGATTTTGGTCTAATTACCAATCAGTCTGTATAAGCTATTTTTGGCGCAATATAGTTCGTGTTTCAGTTTGGATAATTTACTTTATTTATTACTAGCTGTTTCGCGTGGTTTTACCCGCGCAATTTCGATTCCCGCAGAAATTTCGGGATAAAAAGCCTATGTGCTATTCAAGATTGTACTCTATTACTTTTCCAAATTTCATTAAAATCCGTTGAACCGTTTTGCCCGTGATTTATGATCTATACATCCAAACATTCACATTTATAATATTCATCATCTTCATATTATACTCATTCACTTCATACACTCCGTATAATGAGCCCAATGCAGGGCTATGAGTCACTTCCAAGCTGGCCCGGTGCTGGTTGGTGGATGTCAGATATTTCAGGGTGCCGAAATGGCTTCTGACAAACCTTAACGACTACTGTATACAAGTATACAGCACCCAGGACCGACTGCTTTACGTGCCCTCCGAAGCACTTAAGTCGTCGTGAGAGATGAATGGTCGGCGGTCACCCATCCTAATACCGGCCGCACCGAGCGCGCTTAACCTGCGGTATCGTTTGATATGCACAGTAACCACGGCGCCACGACTACTTCCTTTTTATATTATTATTAATATATTTCTATATTTATTAATATATTTTTATAATTTTTAATATTAGTAAGATTAATGTAATTTATTTTAATTCAATATTTCAGATTTCTCCTGTGGAATTAGAGAGTGTTATCCTGCAAAATCCAGGAGTTAATGATGTTTGCGTCGTAGGGATCCCTGATTTAGAACTCGGAGAGCTGGCAGTGGCGTTTGTGGTTAAAAAGGATGGAGCGACTGTAACAGCCCAGGATATCAAGAATGTTGTTCAACGTAAGTGATGACTGAAATAGGCTATTGTATCCAAAAACCGTTTAAAAACCGTTGAGCATCCAAATTAACATACCTACATAACTGCACCCTTTATGAGGTGATCCAAAATGTATCCTGTAGTACACGGTTCAACAAGGCTCTTCGGCTCTTGGGTCAACGGAGTCCAGCCCTTCTAATTGATATTTAGCTGAGCCATCCCAAAGATGACTGCAGTACTCCATGCATGATTGCACTTGAGCTATGTATAATAATAATGTATAGTTAAGAAGCTGTACCGCCGTACCTTCGAGATGATTCCCCACTTTTTGGGTTCCCAACAACGAGTTGGCTTGACAGTTAATTTTTTTTTCCAGAAAACCTTGCAGAAACGAAACACTTACACGGAGGAGTAATCTTCATTGATAAACTGCCTTTAACTGTGTCCACGAAGGTTCACAGACAAAAACTAAAGGAAATGGCGAAAACCATGGTTAGAGAATAATAGAACTTGGCCTTAAAATTTCGGCCTCTAATTTTATAGATGCCGACGTAATGTAAATAAAAAATAAAATTTATTTTCTCTTATAAACCCAGTGCCTTTCATTTAATAATATTCTGCTTGTTAATAAGAAGTATTTAATGAATAGTTTACAAAGTATTATTAAAAATTGGGTTGGTTTCGCAGCTTAGGTATTCATTATGAATGCATTTCTTTTTCATTTGAAAATTCTAACAACCGAGGTCAAATTGTAACTAAAATATTGTTAAGTGTACTGATTACCTACATCTAAATAATAAAGAAGAAGGAGGTTTCACTGCTGTTAAGACCCTCTAGGATAAAATAAAATAAAAATATTAAAAAAACTATTGTGATTATTAAATTAATAATGCTGGACATTACTTTTTAACGCTATTCTGATGAAAATAAAAATGGGATTTTTTTTCTATAAAATAAACAGGTTATCTCGCCGACCTTATACGATACCTTCACGGAGGTATTCTAGTACCCATAAGGATTACAGAAAAAATATTAAAAAAAGAAAAACTCGAAATTTACATTTATAGGATTTTATAGGAAGGTTTTATACAAGGTGTTCCTGTTGATTTCCCATAACGATAAGGTTTTGTTCCTTTCTAAAAACAATACTTTTTGCCACAGAATATTTGGTTCAAAAGTGCATACCTGTTAAAAAAGTGCATACTGTTTTATTTATTAAAATAGATAGCAAAAGTGCTATCAAACTTTTCATTTTTTAAACAGCGAATTATTTAGCTAATGTGATGAATGAAGAATGAAGATTGCGTTTAATAAGCAATCTTCTGTCTTTTCGGGCCATAGTGAAACATGTAGTTTTACTATGTTAACAAATTTGAATATTCCAAAATAAGAGAATAAGACAACAGATGCTGGAGAACCTAGTAATATGTCAAATGCATACAATAAAAGTAATCTAAACTTGGTGCACCTAACTATACAAGGCATCTCGGAAAACCTAACCTAACTTAACTTATTTCTACAACCAACTAGGATAACAAAGACCACTGCAACTTGTCTAGATAATGTGTATTCTAATGTAACTCCAGTAGGCTCATCAGTAATAAATAAACTTAGCTCAGATCACAGCGGTCAGTTGGTTACATTCAAATACTCAAAGGAAAAACAGGTTAATAAGAGTATAATGGTTGTTCCAGTCAATGAAAAATGTTTGGAGAGATTTCGGTGTGGTCTAATCAACAATATACCTACCATAGCCCACTTCAATAATGTAAATTTAAAATATAGTAATTTAAGTGGTTTGATAAATAAACAACATGACAGTGTATTTATTCCGAAAAATCTCTCTAACCAGTGTAAATCATTCAGTGATTGGGCTACCACAGGTATACATATCAGTAGAAAGCACCTATATGATCTCTATCATGAGAAATCATATAACAAAAATGAAAGTTTTTGCAACTATGCCAGAACTTACTCAAAATTATTTAAAAAAGTTTGTAGCGCAGCCAAATCAATTTATCTAGGTAATAACAAAGATTTAAATCCATAGATTTTCCCGTACGTGTCTGAAGGTTGTCATTTTTACTCACACAAGCAAGGCGCGTCCACGTCAACAAACGTCATAGAACAAGATCAGATGTAACTTACGATAGAAACACGCCTAAACAGTTATGAAAGATTACAGAGTAATAAAAATAAAGATAAATATTTATAAATCGTTTATTTCTTAAAAACATACCTACAGAATTGTTAACTTAACTACCAGCAAAAAGCACCTACTTATTAATTTTTGGCGTTCTCTTTGTTTATGTAAATAATGAAGTCTTACATTTATATAATTATCAATTATTACTTTCATTATATAAACTCTATGATAAAAAGTCGCGGGCTGTTTTTGGGGATGTGTATGTAATGTTTCAAATATATTACTGTGTAAAAAGGCTCCAACATTATGTAATTTCATAGAATTTAGTTTGTTTTCGCTATGAAAGTAGGGAGTTGGTTTTTTTTTTATATTGGATCGAAAGAATTTTTCGGATTTTAGACAAACATCAAACAAATCGCAAGCAGGAAAGACTAACCTACCCATATTTTTATAGACATTCATTTATGAAATTCTAGCCTTTGGTTAGACATGTGTGCGACAATACATATACTTAACGCATTTTTTTTTTTATTATTCTTGCTACGCAACCTGATATACGGGGTCACTTTTGAAATTCAAGGAAGTGATAGTTTGAGATCATACATGAAGAGAAAAAATATATTGAAATTAAATATTAATTATTTACTGAGTAAACTCAACTGAAAATTAAAGAATTCATTGCCAGGTCACGTGCCGCGATTGACTCAGACGTAAGTAAAGTACATACCTAGTAACAAAACTGTATTTATGTATAGGCAATGTTAGTGAAAAATTAAGTGCCCAGTATGATAATAATAATAATAATAATCATGAAAACCGAGAACGAAAAAAACTCGAGAGTGTATGTTCAAAACGCAAATAAATAATAATAATAAATACTACAGCCAACTTAGCAATAGACACTGAAAATACTAGCTTAAACTCATCAAACACAGTAGCAGAACCATATAGTCCTTCCACAATATCTTATAGACCATCACCACCATCTTCTGTAGGTCGCAGTACACGTAGTGCACCTACCTACACCTGAGTCCACTAAGGCTGGGAAACCGCGAGTGCGCATGAGCTGGAGTAAAGATGTCAATATATTCATCATGCGCACTTATTACTATATTACAAAATTAGAAACAGACATGACAACATATCGCAAAATACTCAAATACTACGCAAATAAATTCTCACAAAAATATCCTAATGTGAAAGTTACCGAGCAACGTATTTCTGATCAAAAGAGAGCAATAATTCGTAATAAACTTCTAACCGAACACGAACTAAGCCAATTAAAATTAGATATACAAGAACAATTAAATACAGAAACAGACAATAACACACACTTTAGTTATATCTCTCTAAATGAAAATCGAGAACATTATCAAACACAAACGCATTCCCAATCTCAACTAACTACTACCACACAATCACAACTTTATTCACAAAGCTCACATGCATTCACGCAAACAGAGAATGTCACATTTACTTTAGAGAATGACATAGAAACACTAATAAACCCTGACCCTATAACAGATACCCTAACGGAACAGATACTTGATAAATTTCAAACAGTTATTACTAGAGCATGGATATTGGTTTTCGATAATATCGAAAAACCGGAATATCGAAAAAAATATCCGATATTGCAAAACCGGTTTTGAAATCAAATAATATCGGTTTTTCGATATTGGAAAGATTTAATCGACTAAAGTCATGTGTTTCTAAAGCATTGATTGACATGAATTCAAATATAAAATTTACACAGCATGAGTTTGCAATGTTAGACAGTATGCAAAACAGTTTAAATATAATAAAAGTGACGGTTGAAGCATTGTGCCGTCGAGATGCTACACTCTTAACGGCCGATGCAGCTCTGAAATTTATGCTGCGTAAACTAGATTCTCAGATATCTATAGTTTATCAGAAAGATTTATTTTATTTTATTTAAATACTCGTATTTCTCTAGCTAGTCTTACAAAAAAGTTCCTTTAATCCATAATATATTACTTTATTCGATCTTTATATTTGTGTTGAGTTTTTTTTTCTAATAAAAATAAAACTTTTGAACTAATTGTATGTAATAGGTTATTTTGCGCGGTAGGCTTATTTAATTTAAAATGTGTCAAGTTTGTAGTTAATATAATTACAAATCGTTAAAATTGTTTTAATTATTGAATAAAGGCTTGATTTGTTCCAATTTTAGTTCTTTTACTGAAAAATACTTTTTTTTGCAAAAATATCGGAAAAATATCGAAATATCGAAAATTCGATATTTTTAAATCAAATATCGAAACAATACCGGTATTAGAAAAATGATCCGATAGTACATGCTCTAGTTATTACAAATTACTCTGGAATGAACCCAGCTACTAGACCGAAACTACCTAAATTAAAATATAGTTATAAGCTTTCTCAACTTGTGAATTTATTCAATGAAAAAATACTCACCCGGTTTATATCTGATGATACACACTTAGTAGATATTCATACGCTCATTTATTGCACAGCTGTAGTTATCTCAGAAGAACTTAATTATAAAATAGAAGAACAGTTTAGAAGTGGTAGATATAAAGACGCTAACAAACCTTCATGGAAAATAAGACTTGAGACTGATATCGAAAAACTTAGGGCAGACTGTGGTAGGCTCACTCAGTATATAAATAACAATAGGTCTCGCAAAGTAGTGAAAAGAGTTGTAGAAATCTTTAAGCACAGAGCTATACACACAAGACACGAAGTCAACAATAGGACACCAGAAGAATTTTTAGATACCCTGAAACAAAAGTTAAATCTTAAAGTGCATAGACTCCGTAGATACAAAAAAGCTGAAAAGCGGAAAAACGATAACATTCTTTTTCATTCCAATGAGAAATCATTTTATAGAAATTTATATAAAAACACTGAAACACTTGCAGACATAAACATACCGACACAAACACAACTAGAAACATTCTGGGCTAGTATATGGGAACAACAGGTACAGCATAACGAAAAAGCAGATTGGCTTGAAAAAGAAATAAATAAATGTAAAAGTATAGGGGAAATGCAATTTGAAAATATCACGGCAGCAGATTTAGTAAACGTTACAAATAAATTACATAACTGGAAATCACCAGGTATTGATAAAATTCATAACTACTGGTACAAAAAACTTACATCACTACACAAACATTTAGCAAAAAAATTTACAGATATACCTAATATTAGGCTCACAACGCATACCGGAATTTATAGCCACTGGAATTACGTACATGCTACCTAAAACTGCTCAACCTACACATCCATCACAACTCAGACCCATTACATGCCTTCCTACGATATATAAAATACTAACATCAGCAATAACACAAAAAATTTACACACACGTAGAAAAGAATCAGATTTTAGCTGAAGAACAAAAAGGATGTAGGCGGGGCCACATGGGATGCCAGGAGCAACTGGTTATTGACTCTACTATTCATAAGCATGCAACCTCCAAAAACAGAAATCTACACTGCACATATATTGATTATAAAAAGGCCTTCGATAGTATTCCGCATTCTTGGCTACTCAAAACTTTAGAATTATATAAAATTAGTCCCAAAATAATAGATTTCATGCGCAACATTATGCCCTATTGGAAAACCAACCTTCAACTAAATTGTGAAAATAATATAATCACTACACGTAAAATTACCATTAAAAAGGGCATTTATCAAGGTGATTCCCTAAGTCCCTTGTGGTTCTGCTTAGCCTTAAACCCCCTATCATCAATGCTGAATAATTGCCAGGTTGGTTATAAGTTTAAAAACACTTCATCAGATCCAGCCATATCACATCTTATTTATATGGATGATATAAAACTATATTCAAAAACAGAAAGAGATATGAAAATATTAATAGATACAACAGCAAAATTTAGCAAAGATATTTACATGGAATTCGGCATTGATAAGTGCAAGACGTTACACATAATAAAAGGCAAAAGCCAGCCAGGAAATTACACCATCGATGACACTACCACCATAACAGCAATAGAAGCAAATGATCTCTACAAATACCTAGGATACAATCAATTGAAAGGATTAGACCACTCTATAATTAAACAGACTTTAACTCAGGAATTTAAAAATAGATTAAATAAAATATGTAATACACAACTCTGTAGCAAAAATTTAATAAAAGCAGTCAATACTTATGCTATTCCCATTCTCACCTATTCTTTTGGTATTATAAAATGGACTAAAACCGATATAGACAATATACAACGATTGACTCGCACTACACTAACAAAATTTAATAACTTACATCCCAAATCAGCCATAGAAAGACTTATAATCAAAAGACACAACGGAGGAAGAGGAATAATAGACATAATGCACCTTTGGAAAAAACAAATCCACACCTTGCAAACATTTTTTTATTCAAAATCACACATCAGCAATATACACAAAGCAGTAGTAGAAAACGATCTTCACTATACTCCCCTTAATCTCGTGGAACGTTTAAACACACAAAACCTACACAACATTGACCCACAACTAGAACTAATAGAAAACTGGAAGAAAAAGGCACTTCATGGTCGACACCCCCATGATTTAGAACAATCCCATATAGATAGTATTGCATCCAATAAATGGTTAAAAATAGGCAGCTTGTTCCCAGAAACTGAAGGTTTTATTATTGCAATACAAGATCAAATAATAGATACGAAAAACTATCGCAAATATATTATAAAAGACACTTCAGTAACAGATGATAAATGCCGAAAATGCCATTCTCAACCCGAAACAATCCAACACTTAACTGGAGCATGCACAACCCTGACGCAAACGGACTATACCCATAGACACAATCAAATTTAAATATTATTCACCAACATCTAGCTCTTAAATACAACCTCATACAAAATGCAAACACCCCATACTATAAATACATGCCAGATACTATACTAGAGAATACGACACACAAGCTACTTTTTGACCGCGCCATACTTACAGACCGTACTATACACTACAACAGACCAGACATAACACTAGTAGACAAAACGAATAAAATCACATACTTAAGGGCCTACACTACCTCAAACACGCTCCGAATCCAAATTTTGATCTCAAATATCTATCAGAGTACTGAACTAATAATTTTAGAAAAAAACATATAGCAAAGTTAAGAGTATGAACTAAGAACCATATGTTTTGAAAACACGATTAATGAAAAAAATATCGATAGAAAAAAATGACAAACTTACCTCTAAAATTAACAAAGAAACCTTATTACTTAATTAGTACTTAACCTACACTAATGTAACTTGGTATTTAGTTTCAAGGTATGACAATACGTGTACTATATGATCTGATTTTAAAATAATTTTATTATTTTTTTTATTATAAATCTTAAATCTAAAATAATGTGTTTGGCACGACGAGTGACCTGCGCCCGCTCAAGGATTCAGTTGCGCTCCGGCATTCGTACGAGGAACCTGTGTCGCTTTCACGCTTGCCGCCGCCGCTACAACATCACGTAAATATCGTGTTTTCCATCAATAAATTTGTGGTGTGTTTTATTTCAAAATGGGAAATGAAAGAAATAAGATACGGAAAAGGCAGAGTTGCAGAAAACAAAACGCGAGTGAGTAAGATAGCCCCGACGCGCGTTGCGGGGTACTTCACGGCCGGGCGGTGAGGTGGGGGCGAAATTCAGATTCTAGCTGGAGTAGTATGGGCTCTTAATAGATATCGCAGTCCCAAATACACATAATATTCAGAAAACTATCACCGAAAAAATTAGTAAGTACACTGAACTGAAAGACGAAGTAAGCAGGATATGGAGACAAACTAGAGTCTATGTAGTCCCCATAGTTTTGTCTACCACAGGAGTGATCCCTAAACACTTGCATCATAGTTTAAAATTATTGGACCTAAAACCGTTTATTTATACTCAATTACAAAAAGCCCCAATTTTAAATACCTGTCGTATTGTGAGAAAGTTCATGCAATTAGACACCACATCACAAAACTGAACTCTTTTATCCACTGCATTTACTTGGTGTAACCCGTAAATGTAGTCATAACCAGCCAAGAGCTGAGAAGACAAAACGTCACAAAAATAATAATAATAATAAGCCCTCTAAAACCTAGCCACACGTCCGAATCGAACATCTGATCACGTAGGGGGCGGACACACGAAGACAAAATACTGTCGTGGCCAACGTGGCAATGGTACCCATTAAATATGGAGACAAGGTTAAAAAAGAAACTGAGAGGGCCGCTACCCGAGGGTGATCGTCGGGGCACACCTGGAACTGACGCTGGGTGTTTCAGTATACGAACCGTCAGTGGTGAGGAGTTGAGCAGGTGGACTCCCACCGGGGATTCACAACCCGAAAATACTACAGCCGATAACACACAAACACACTTAACTAGTTTCAATAGCCCAAGTGAACCCTACAGCCCAAGTACCGCATCATACAATCCCTCGGTACAATCCTCACCAATATCTTTAATGGGCAGTAGAAGTTCACCAATTCCAGCTCTGAGTGTTGCGCGGGAGGCAACAGCCTTTTTACCCACGTCCACCAAAGCTGGCAAACCTAGGGCGCGCATGCGATGGAGCAAAGAAGTAAATCTATATATCATGCGCACTTACTACAATACAATACAAATACACTTTATTGCCAGAATCAACAGGATACAAACATATTAAAATATTTTATACAGAAGGAAAACTGGATTCAACACAATTTAGGCGGCCTTATCACTCATGAGCGATCTCTTCCAGGCAACCTTTATTTACAAAAAAAAAGAAAATACAAAAAATAATAATTTGGTAGGGTTTGCATTGCCATTATAATAATAAAATAATATATATACATTACATATTTATTATACATAATAATGATAAACTTACATATAAATAAATACCTACATATTTCTTAATACAATATATAAATAAATGACATAAGTACACAAATGTATTTGGAGCGTAGTTAAATTTATGGAGAAGTAGTCTGAAGGTAATAATTCTTAACATTTTTCTTAAAGGAGTCTACAGATTTTGCATTGTGAAGTGACAAAGGCAATGAGTTCCATAAGGATATGGCTTTTACCGTGAACGATTGCTGATAAAAATGGGTTTTATGACTTGGGGTTACTAACAAATAGTTGCTAGATGATCGCAAGTTACGTTCATGGTCTTGATGCCGAAATATAAATCTTTCCTTTAAATATGAAGGCAGGATAGGGTTGAACAGTATACCAAATAAAAGGGAGAGAGTGTGAGTATTCCTTCGAAGACGAATTGGGAGCCACTTGAGCATAGCGCGGTATTCGGACACGTGATCATATTTGCGCAAACCAAATATAAATCTTATGCAAAGGTTTTGAAGGCGCTCAAGCTTATTTAATTGCTCCTCAGTTAAATTTAGATAGCTGATGTCTGCGTAATCCAGTATAGGGAAAATAAGAGATTGTGCGAGTGCAATTCTGGTTGATATGGGTAAGAAATTTCTTAATCTCCTAAGGGAGCCAGCTGCTGCAAACACCTTCCTGCTAATTGAGTCGATTTGTGGTTTCCACGACAAATTAACATCCATTAGCACTCCCAGATTTTTTACTACCGAACTGTAACAGAGGTGTACTCCATCAAAAACAACCGGAGGAAGATGATGTCTATCGATTTTGTCCAAGTGCTTTGCAGATCCTATAATAATCACTTGAGTTTTATTGGGATTTACTCTCAGTCCGTGATTTGAACTCCAGTTTAATATAGATGCTAAATCTTTGTTTATATTGTCTATGGCTTGTTTGACATCTTCAGGCTTAGTGTGAGTGTAAATCTGTAAGTCATCTGCGTACAAGTGGTAGGAAGAAGATAGTGAGTGGGTTATGGTATTTATAAAAATCGTAAATAATAAAGGAGATAGCACACCACCTTGTGGTACACCAGCATTAGTAGAACACCATGAGGACACATTGTCTTCTACGGATATCCGCTGCCGGCGACCATGCAGATAACTGCGAAACCAATCAACAACTATTGGAGATATGTTAAGTGATTTCAAAATACAGAGCAGTATATCGAAGTTAACGGTATTGAAGGCATTACTAAAGTCTAAGAGTGTTAAGACAGTTACCAGTGAGTTATCCATGCCTTGTCGAATATCATCCGTTATCTTTACGAGAGCAGTCACCGTACTATGGCCAGGACGGAAACCGGATTGTAGTGGGTTTAAAAGATTATTTGTGTTGAGAAAAACAAAAAGTTGATGATGGACTAAACGTTCAAGGACTTTTGATAGGAATGGTAGGATAGAGATGGGTCGAAAATCTGTTAAGGTTTTAGGATTAGAGGTTTTAGGCAACGGGATCAGATTTGCGTCTTTCCAGGATTCAGGAAATTTGGCTGTGGATACAGATTTATTAAGGATTTTTGTGATAACTGGTAGGAGAATATCTAGGATAGGAGTAACCATACTACGGCTAACGCTATCGGAGCCAACTGCATCAGAAGTAATTTTGAGTATACTCAGCTTAACATCACAATCAGTGAATTGACGAAATTGAAATTGGGATACTTCGGGGCACGGCAACGAGGAAATTTTTTCGATGGTATGATCTTTTACAGAATCATCCATTACTGAACTAGAGGAGAAATGGTTGTTTAGTAAATTTAAATCAACTTTTGAAGAAATGGGATCATTTGTTTTGCCTATGCCCAATGATTTCAGAAATTTCCAGACTTTAGCTGGATTTCCGTTTTCCACGGAAGTGTGAATATGGCGGCGTTGTGCATCCCTACACACCTTGTTGCAATGATTCCTTATAGCTTTATAACGTTCCCTATTTTTGTCGCATGGATTGGCTTTAAATTTACTATAGGCAGCATTTTTCTTACACAAAAGGTCTTTTATTTCTTTGGTAAGCCACGGTGCGGGTAAGTGTCTGATTTTAACCTGTCTGATAGGAGCATGGCGATCATAAAGTTCTGTAAGCATGAGGTTAAAAGTTGTCACTTGATCGTTTACATCTGAAAGATTTTCGATTGTTGACCAATCCATTTCAGAAGCATCATTACGAAGTTTTTCCACATCCATACCATCAAAATTGCGTCGCATTAGAATTTTAGGCTTAATTTTTAAAGGGCGTACTTTATACGATAAGTAAAGAAGGTTATGATAAGAAAAAACATCTGCACTACACTGGCCATGTTTATTGATATGACTTTGAGATGAGACAAAAATCAGGTCTAGCAGAGAAGGGGCACAGTTCGGAAAAAAATGTGTAGCATTTAGTGAAGGTATGTGCAAGTTACTGGATTCAACGACAGACTTTAGTTTCTTGGCACGATGGTCATTTTTCAACAAACAAGTGTTGAAATCCCCCATCACGATAGTGTGACTGTATATTGGGATAAGTTCTTCAAGAATGTTTTCTAACGATGTAGTGTAATTAACATTCATATTGGGTACATAAATTACCCCTAAAAGAATTTTTGTGTACATTAATTTCACTTCAACAAATAAGTATTCCATAAGGGACTCGGAGGGATTTGTGGACTGGGCGATAATTTTAAATGAAAGCCCTGTGCGTAAATAAATTGCAACACCGCCACCTGGTCTTCCAATTCGATCATTGCGAATTAGATCGAAGCCAGGTAATGCATAGGACTTGGATGACAAACAAGGCTTAAGCCATGATTCCGATACCAATATTGCGTGGAGATTCAAGATATCAAAATTATCAAGCATATCTACATGATGGGCCGGAATACTCTGAGCATTTATATGAACCACATTAAAATTTTGGGGACATTCAGTAAATTGTGAATTTAAAAATATATTTAATGGGATATCGACACTTTCACAACTGTCGTCACTGTTCAACTCACCTGTTAGACAAGATTGAAAAGATATCGAATTATCACTTAAATCCATATCAACAAAATATATAAAATAACTTTGATAAAATTTTAATATATAAATATACTAAATATGAGTATTTAAATTCAAATAGTAAAAAAAAATATATAAATAATAAAATATAATAATATACTAACTTATAAAATAGCAACACTTACCTACCCATTAAGCAATTTTAATAACCAATAATAGTAAATTCAAACTTGAACACATATAAAATGAAAAGATTTTTTTATCACAGACCAAATATTTTGTAAACAAATGATTGAGGTTTACCGTACAGATAGGTTACAAGTATAGTAGCCACATAAAATTAAAAATATAAAATTCAATCATCATGATTGATTGTCTAACTTGTCTATGATTATCTAACTAAATGTAAACAAGTAAACAAAAAAGAAGTAAATCTGATGAGAATTGAGGGAATACGTACATTTTGCAAAGTTGTTTATATATTAAATTATTTTTTAGAGACGACCCGGCGACTTCTTGTTGGCTTGTTTGTGTCGCAAGGAAGGTTATCGGGGACAGCCGTGCTAATAACAGACGACGGCAACGATGAATCTGGAATTTTGTTAATGTCAGCCATACATATAACTCGATGCCGCGTTCCCTCTGCACCCGCCACGAAAATATCTCCATCCCGAGTCCAGCATTTATTAACTCCAAAGCGACGCCGTACCGCCAAAAACATGTCATGCCGCAGTCTTGTGAGGTACTCCGATAAGGTAATACCAGTACCTTTCAAGGTTGTTTTGCCCTGCCATACCTGATTCCGGACTTTTGCATCGGACAACTTAACCAGGATAGGTCTTGGTTTGCCATCCCGCACTGTCCTACCAAGGCGATGACATAAAGTTACTTCGTTTGTCGTTATGGAAACCTTGAGGTGCTCTGATGTGATCTTCTGCACTGTACTGAAGACATCCTCTTTGTCAGTCTCCTTGACACCATGGAAAAGAAGCATTTTACGACGAGTCTTCATCTCTAGCCGGTCACAGTCACGATTTAGACGCTCAACTTGAGCCTGTAGAACAGTCAAAGAAGATAGTATGAATGTTCTAAATGTTTTGAAATCTGCTGCCAGGGAAGAAGTAGTTGGAGCAGAATCACTGGACTTTTGTAGTTCTTCTTCAAACTTTTCCATTCTGCTGTTAAACTCCATTTGCATAGCTTGAAAAGACTGTGCCATAGACTCCATGTTGTGTTGTGTTTATAAGTTTTTATATTAAAAGAAAATTGCAACTGGGAGGTAAGCTGTGATTATTTTATATTAAATTGCATTAAATACAATCAAAACTATTTTATTTCACTTAAAATGTTGGAGCAAAAAATAATGTAACTTTCTCAGCAAACTACCCACGAAAAAAAAGCCATATCACTAAGTTAGAAACAGACATGACAGTATACAGAAAAAAGCTGCACGAATTATTCTCACTTAAATATCCTGAAGTAAAAGTCACTGAGCAAAGAATTTCCGATCAAAGAAGAACAATAGAAAGGAATAGGCTTTTATCCCAGAATGAGTTAGATCAATTAAAACAAGAAGTTAAAGCACAATTACAGAACGAAGAAACACATGCACACAGTGACGATTCAACAGAAGAACTTCACTACACCCAGATACACGGCATCATACCGACACTTACACAAACCTCATCAAACATGAACTTCAATTCCGAAAATACCGAAACCTCCTGTCTTACCAGCCTAAGAAACGGGCGAAACGTACATAGCTCCGATACATACACACAAACAGAAACAATTACCCACCTTTTAGAGAATGATATTGACACATTGCTAAATATACAAACACCAATTGAAACTAATGTACAAGAAGTAATAGATAAATTCCGCACTAACATGATTTTGTACGCAGGTATGGACCCCACGGTCCGTCCTAGATTGCCAAAACTTAGATATAGCCAGAAACTTTTCAAACTTGTCGACCTATTCAATCAAATAATATTCAAAAACTACATATCAGAAGACACAAAACTAATTGACTTACATACATTGATATACAGCACTGCACTTACTATAACCGAAGAATTAAATTGTAAAGTAACTGAAAACTCAAGAAAGCTAAAGAAAAATGAAGATCATAAGCCCGTTTGGCAGCACAGATTAGAGAATGTATCGAACAGATCGGAATCGGTAAACCGACGATACAAACCCAATTGTTTTAATAATAGTTAAACATGAAATCCTACAGCTTAATTCTATGAGTAATTACGAACTACTTACCAACCTGGAGTGGTGCACATTGCGGGCAACGTGGTAGGTGTGTCTGTCCGTATGTATAGGGATAAGGGGTCCCCTTGGGAGGAAATTAAAGTCAACCTAAACTAAATAATTACAAGGCTCATTAAAATTGAAAAGGGAAAGAGAAATATTTGTAAAGGTATCACCTGAACTCCGCGTGTCACAACCGGATATCACTTATACAATATAATGCACTCGGCGTTACTTAATTACGCCACGAAATAGTTTCTTCGATTATTATAAACAATGCGCGCAACCAAATCTTCGCGTATAAACTAAACCGCGGGCGCGATTATAACTTTAAACTTTGCAAGGGACTAACACTTGCGTACCACTCAAACTCTCAAAGCAACCTATCTTCCACAGACGAACGATGACGGCTCGGCCGCTCTCAATATTTTTAGGTTACGGTAGGATTATCACAAAATAATTTTTAATATATTTTTCTACCCGCAGATTTCAACTTAGGCTTGCGATCTATTCCGAACAATCCCCCGCCCCAGGCAGGCGTTACCTGACTGAGCCTAAACAACCAGAGAATCAGGAATAGATAGCCTAAACTTATGACACAGGGAGTCGCGACAAACTTGCGACAGCTCTTTTGAGAATAGAGCTTCCCACTAAAACCTCTGCGACACGCGGAGTTCCATCAGCACCTAGGAATAGCCTCAAAATTCGACCACGTCTCCAAGACAGTGGGGGCATATTCATCTCCTTAACTAGGACGAGGTCACCAACCTTAGGTGGGTCAACCTTATCCGACCAACGAACACGCTGCTGCAACAAGTGAAGATATTCCACATTGAACCTCTTCCAAAAGCTCTGCGAGAGCTGTTGCAGCAGTTCAAAACGTGAAAGGCGATTAACTGGAATATCCTCAAATGGATATTCTGGAAGAGCTGCCAAAGGACCTCCAATCAAAAAATGACCTGGAGTTAAAACTTCCAAATCATTTGGATCCGAAGAGATAGGGCAAAGCGGCCGTGAGTTAAGAACAGCTTCGATTTTACAAAAAACCGTTGCTAATTCTTCAAAGGTAAGAACTGTTTCTCCAATAACCCTTCGAAGATGGGTCTTAGCCACCTTAACAACTGCTTCAAAAATACCGCCCCAAGAAGGGTAAGCAGGAGGACTAAATTGCCACTTAATACCCCGACGCGACAAAGAAGTTTCAATTAAAACTTGATTCTCATCTAAAAACTTATAAATTTCTGAGAAGTGACGATCACATCCCTTAAAGTTTGTCCCGCAGTCGGACCGAATTAAACTTGGTAAACCACGACGACTGACGAATCGAGACAAACAAGCAACAAAGGCTTCAGTACTAAGAGCTGAAACTACTTCCAAATGTACTGCCTTAGTCACAAGACAAACAAAAACGCACAGGTAGGCCTTAACTACCTTGGCATTCCGCAACGATGAAACCTTAATGGAAAATGGACCTGCAAAATCTGTGCCAACACCAGAGAAGGGCCTAGCAGGCACGATTCTATCTGGGGGCAAATCTCCCATTTGAGGTTGTACAATAGTCGCTCTAAGTTTATAACACTGAATACAACGAAAAATTACATTCCTAATGGCTCTCCTGGCCGATAAAATCCAATATTCTCGATGAAGAATCGCTAGAAGACTATTCAATCCGGCATGACAATTTTTCTTATGTCTGTCAGTTATTAGCAACGTAACTAAAGGACTCTCCTTAGGTAAAAGTAGGGGATGTCGAGTTTCATATGGCAAATTAGAATAACGCAGCCTTCCTCCTACTCGCAACAAACCGTCGTTAGCAATAAAGGGGTTCAAACGTGCAATAGCACCCTTTAATTTACGTCCTTCTGTCAGACCCTTCAAAACTGACTCAAAATGAGCGACCTGAACCTGCCGTACCCAAAATAGTAGCGATTCCTCTCTTTCCTTGGGAGACAACACAAGAGAAGACAATCTATTAAACTTATTCCTTAAATTATGAACAAATCTCTTGATCCAACCTGTTACACCTATCAGTTTATCAAGAGAGCTAAATCGATTTAGCAACCAATCCGGTTCTAAAGCAGGATCCCTTTCAACAGCTAGAACCTTCAAACCAGGAAGAGGGTCAACAGTTTCAACTAATTTCTGAGGCCAACAATTCTCTGACTGGAACAGCCACTCTGGGCCCCACCACAAATTATGATTTAACAAAACGGGAGCCTCGCAGCCACGTGACGCACAGTCTGCAGGATTTATTTCTCCCGGCACATGTCTCCATTCTAACGCTGCTTTTGACTGCTGGATTTGAGAAACTCGATTTGCGACAAATACTTCCAAGGCATAGACAGAAGTCTGTAACCAAGACAAAACAATCTGGCTGTCTGTCCACGCAAATACATTCTTAATGTCGACCTTCTGACCCAAGGTTTCTACCAAGTGATTTAGGAGGCGAGTCAAGAGAGCAGCTCCTGACAACTCTAATTTTGGTATGGTCAAACGCGTCCTAACCGGTGCAACCTTGCTCTTTGCCATAACAAGCTGGACTGACACAATACCTGCGCTGTCAACAGTACGAATATAAACTGCCGCTGCATAACCGCATTCAGAGGCGTCACAAAATCCATGAAGATCAACCTTACAATTACCCTCTGGTAAAAAAGATCTTCTGATTTTAACGAATTGGATGTCAGAAAGTGATGTTACAAACCTAACCCAAGCACACAACAAGTCACCAATTAAAGGTGCGTCCCATGACAATCCTTCCAACTAAAGCTTTTGCAGAAAGCACTTTGCCCAAAATACGACTGGAGTCAACCACCCATTGGGATCGAATATCCTTGCCACAGTCGAAAGTACTAAACGCTTTGTCCATGTTTGCATTATGTCTAAATCTTGAACCTTAAATGTGAAGACATCAGGTATTGGTTGATACTGAACGCCCAGCACTGCGACGGCGTCAGGATTGTCCACGTTCTCGAAAATATAAGGATCCTGCTGATGCTCCTCAGGCAGACCAGCAAGAACAGCTTCTGAGTTAGACAGCCACTTTCTTAATTCGTAGCCACCTGCCTGCATAATTCCTATCAGCTCATCACGTAGCACCAGCGCATCTTCCTCAGTGGCAACACCTGAACAAATATCATCGACAAATATGTCAGTGCTCAAAATAGCAGCGGCTCTAGGAAATCGCACTCGTTCACGATCTGCCAACTCTAATAGAGCACGCATTGCAATAAAAGGACTGGACCTAAGTCCATAAGTATTAGTATTTAACTCAAAAACCGTAATTTGACTGTTTTCGTTCTCACGCCAGAGGATCAGCTGATATTGGCGATCAGCTGGATGAATTATCGTAGAACGAAACATCATCTTAATATCTGTAACAAAGACGACTTTATGCCGGCGGAAGTTTGTCAGGATCTCACCTATGTCACGATGAAGTTTTGGACCCGAATGTAAGCACTGATTGAGAGAAACTCCGTTAGACGTGGGCGCGGAGCCATCAAAAACTACTCTAATTTTTCCAGCCTTAAACACCGCATGGTGTGGAATGAAATAGTGCTCCTGCCTACGCCAATCAAAATTGGAAACGGACATGTGTCCCAATTCCAAATACTCTCGCATAAACTGAATGTACTTTTCACGATATACCGAATCCCGTCTCATGCGTCTCTCCACGGAAGCTAACCTCTTCTCAGCTAACATTCTGGAATGACCAAGAGGGGGCCTAGATGGCAGGAAAGGTAGCCTCGTGACAAACTGACCCGAACAGAGCCGACCTGTATTGTTCTGGAAGAAAAACTCACATTCCAGATGCTCTGGGTTGTCACGAGAAGCTGTAGGGGGCTCTTCCACTTCCCAAAAGCGCTGAACAGCTTCAGCGAGGGAGATTCCTACTTGCAAGTCACCATCCTTGCCGTGAAGAGACTTAGCTGAAAATACAGGGCCCATAACGACACTACCAAGGTCGGTTGAAACTGCTACTAACCCTCCAGGTTGCAGAAGTGTGCTGCTTCCCAATTGCAGCACTCCTAAAACATCTGCACCGAGCAGAAGATTAACAGGACCTGGAACATGAAAGTTTGGATCAGCCAATCTAAACCCAGATGCTAACCGAACAACATCCGCTGGCAATGTAATAAGAGGATGTCTGCCCATAACATTTTCCAAAACAATCGCAGAAATTGTAATACAAGTTCTTGAGCCATGAAGCAGAGAAAAGGAGAGTGAGACTTGACCCACTAAACCAGACACCTTGACTCCACCTACTCCTCGAATGGCTCCCGCTGCAGAAGTTACCTTTAGCCGCAGTCTTTCTACCAGCCACCTGGATGCTATACTCCCCTGTGCACCCGAATCCAAAATCGCACGCGTGGTTACCTGCTCGCCCGATGGGGAACCGACGCAGACCTGTGCAGTGGGCAACAACACAGTTAACGCAGAAGGGGGAGTTGCAGGTGGGGGGTGTGGATGTGCGAGTCAATTACGTTTAGGGTTATAACTAGGTGGTTGTGCAGTGGAACAACCTCGCTGGGCAACCTGATTCCATTGCTGAATTGATGGGTGCCCACCGGTGGGCGAATACATCCGATTTGCATTGTTATACTGATGACCTAGCCGAGGCCAATCTGAGAAGTGAAGTGGCATACCACAAACATGATGGTGTTCCCTAGCAGCATCGAGGCCCACACGGGGTGGTGCACGGCTACCCCCGCCCGTGAAGGGTCGCGGTTGACCATTGGAGTTACGAACAGATACTCTCTTCTTACTACTACGAGAACCAGAACTACCATTTTGAGGTCCAACCTGCATGGCACCAGCCCACTGACTGTCAGCTTCATCCTGATTCTGCTGCGTAACGGCCTGCTGGTTTGGATCAGCTGGCACAGGCGCACCGTTACGGTTACCACAAAGCAGAAGATGATGATTACCACCGCACTGCCTGCAAGGTCGAGCAGAATTGCATTGAGATGCAAGATGGTCGCCGAGGCAACTATAGCACCACCTACGCTGGCGAGCTATGTTGCGACGCGCCTGCCACCGTAGTTCCTTAAACTTAAAACATGAATTTACCCCGTGGCCTAAATCCCTACAGTATGAGCACCGCCCGCGCGGCTGCTGCACTGCGGCGACGTGGTACACGCGCGGCTCGCGGCGGCGCTCCGCGCGCGGCGGCGCGGCCCCCTGCCTTGCTCTAGAACCGACGACGTCGCATGCTCCAGGCGGCGGAATATTATCTGCACGACGACACTCATCCTCTAAAAATGACACTAAATTTTCAAATGACGGAAGATGAGAGGCAGAGTCTCCACCGTACTCCTGCTCGAACCTATTGCGCAGTTCGTGAGGCAGTTTAGCTAAAACAATATGCAATAATATAAAAGACCAACTATCGACGGGTAAATTTAATCCCTTTAATCCATTAACTGCAACCAAAACCGGGTTAAGAAGCCTAGTCCGCAGTGCCTGAGGTGCGGGGTTTCGAGGGAGACCTAAAATTACCGACACATGATTATCCGCTAATCTTCTAATATTCTGGTACCGACGCATTAGTAAGTCCCTTGCAATCTCATAATTGCTATCAACAAGATCCAGATGCTGCACCAGTCCCTTCGCTTCACCTGTAAGTGATGCCATCAAATAAGCCAGCTTCTGAGCCGGAGCTAAATCTCTCCGCGAGTGAACCAAACTATCATATAAATTATTATATGCAACCCACTGACCTAAGTCACCACTAAATTGAGGTAAATCTAACTTAGGCAGTCTGCCGATTAGTTCAGGTGAAGTAACTAAGTCCGACTTTAACTGATTCTGCCCTAAAGAACTCATCTTCAGAATACCTACAGCCTGTCGGATCTGGTCAGCTAAATCCTCGGCCTGGTCAATGTCCAAACTAATCTTTTCCATAACCTCCGGTTCAAGACTCAATTCAAGTAAGGCCTGATACGCATCATATAAATCCAATAATTTATTTTCCAAAGAATCATAACGCGATAATAAAGCTTGATCCCGATCCTTCCGAGAAATATTTAAAACGGCCGAACCAAGCCAACGCAATACAGCGGCTATACGAGCTGTATATTTACTAGCCATATTCAAATTCTTTAAATAAATTTATTTGAACGCACTGAATAAACCCTAAATAAAAACTTGGCACTTAAATAAAAGCCAAAACCGTATTAATGTACACGTATGTAAATTAAATCAAACGAAAATAA
This sequence comes from Stenoptilia bipunctidactyla, assembly GCA_944452665.1. NCBI lineage: Eukaryota > Metazoa > Arthropoda > Insecta > Lepidoptera > Pterophoridae > Stenoptilia > Stenoptilia bipunctidactyla. Next base: position 13,847,044 of record OX101737.1, on the reverse strand, counting down.
ACCAATTCGTTCACTTAACAAAAATATTAATTTCGAAAATTATATTTTAAACCAAAAAAATGCTAATCTGAAAACAGCCTTAACGCTATTACAAAATAACCTAAATATCGGATCAGCCGAATAAAACCTTACCGTAGGTTTCTTTATATTTTAATACGCATTAATTAAACTAATCTTAAAACGTATTTAGTACGTACTTAAGAACAAAGAAATAGGTACGTAAATATCTATTATGAAAAAACACAATTTCAATTTCGAATATGAAAGACACAAACTAATTTACGTATAGAAATTTATCAAAACTATTTTCATACAATTAAGACAAACTAACAATGTGCACCAGTAGAATTATCTAGAATGAAGCTATAGGACGATAACTATTATTAACCTCTAACCGATATTCTATCGAGGAAAAAACCACGCTCTGCTACCAAATTTTGTATCGAACAGATCGGAATCGGTAAACCGACGATACAAACCCAATTGTTTTAATAATAGTTAAACATGAAATCCTACAGCTTAATTCTATGAGTAATTACGAACTACTTACCAACCTGGAGTGGTGCACATTGCGGGCAACGTGGTAGGTGTGTCTGTCCGTATGTATAGGGATAAGGGGTCCCCTTGGGAGGAAATTAAAGTCAACCTAAACTAAATAATTACAAGGCTCATTAAAATTGAAAAGGGAAAGAGAAATATTTGTAAAGGTATCACCTGAACTCCACGTGTCACAACCGGATATCACTTATACAATATAATGCACTCGGCGTTACTTAATTACGCCACGAAATAGTTTCTTCGATTATTATAAACAATGCGCGCAACCAAATCTTCGCGTATAAACTAAACCGCGGGCGCGATTATAACTTTAAACTTTGCAAGGGACTAACACTTGCGTACCACTCAAACTCTCAAAGCAACCTATCTTCCACAGACGAACGATGACGGCTCGGCCGCTCTCAATATTTTTAGGTTACGGTAGGATTATCACAAAATAATTTTTAATATATTTTTCTACCCGCAGATTTCAACTTAGGCTTGCGATCTATTCCGAACAGAGAACGACATAGAAAAACTGAGAGCCGATATAGGAAAAATCACTCAATATATTAATAATAATAGATCTAGAAAAGTAGTTAAAAGGACACAATTTTTATTACGTACAGTAACCATACACACAAAACACGAAAATAACAATAAAAACGAAATGGAGGTTCTTGATACTTTAAAACAGAAATTAGCTCTTAAAGCTCACCGAATTAAAAGATATAAAAAAGCCCAAGATCGAAGAAACCAAAACAATCTATACATATAATAAAATGGTAGGAAAGTCAAAACTGTACATTGAATATTTTTTTAAAAGAATACTTGGGGTATGATCTACAATCGAAACAGAAACAAAAAATATAGTTTTTAGAATTTTTGTCTGTTTGTCTGTTTGTCTGTTTGTCTTTCCGGGATAAACTCAAAAAGTACTGCATGGATTTACTTCAAATTTGGCATGAAGATAGTTAAGAATTCGGGTCAACATATAGGCTACATATTATCACGCTAGCAGTGTTATAATCGTAGGTGCGTTTGGTGCTGCATAGCGTTCACGCAGACGACGTCGCGGGCAGCAGCTAGTATTTTTATAAATAATGAAAAACAATTCTACAGAAACCTGCAAAAAACAAATTAACAATACAGGAAAATAGACTAGAGACACCTACAGAAAACGAACTACATCAGTACTGGTCAAATATTTGGGAAGAACAAACAACTCACAATAGTCAGGCGTCCTGGATAACAGATGAAGAACACCGATGGAATGACATACAAAATATGGTATACACAGAAATAACTGAAAATGACATCTTCGAAGTAACAGCCAGGTCACATAGTTGGAAATCACCAGGCTTAGATAAAGTACATAATTTTTGGTATAAAAAACTAACTACCTTACACAACTTGCTAGCTAAAAATATATCAGAAATCATTGCAGGACAACAGAATATACCAGAGTTTATAGCAACCGGAATAACATACATGGTACCAAAAAATAACTTTACCGCAGGCCCATCTCAATTTCGACCAATCACGTGTCTACCTACTTTATCAATACATATAATAAAACAGTAAAAAAAACGTGTCTGTACATTTAATATTTTTACAAAAAAATTTATCTAGGATTATAAAGAAATGAAAAAAGAGTAAGAATCTGAAAAAAAAATTGTCTGTTTGTTTGTTTGTAAGTTTGTCTGTTTGCACACGCTAATCTCTGGAACCGCTGGACGGATTTGAATGAACCTTTTTTTGATGTATAGCTGTGAAGCCGGGGCAACATATAGGGTATATTTTATTTTGGTTACTGGAATCACCTGATGCAGAACCCTTAAGGGATCATCAAAACCGTAAGAAATATAGATATGATGCCTTAACAAAAGTTGTCCAGGATGATGAGCAGATTCTGCAGACATAAAAAAATAGGATCTAAAAAAATTGTAATAGATTTTTAAAAGTTATGCCTAAAACTTACTAGAATATGGTGGAGATGTTCGGCATACAGATCAGAAGTACTCATAGCTCAGTTGCGCGTAGACCGACCATGAGTCTAAGGTCGTGGGTTCGATCCTGCTCGCGTAATTTTTTTTTATTATATTTTATTTTTATTTTGTTTACAATAAATATTTAATTGTGAACAAAATTGTCTTTGACACCACTTGATTTCAATCAAGATCCAAAGAAATATCATAATAATTTTAAAATAACTCCGTAATAAAATAGGTAGGTATGTTCGATAAGACGCGGGCGGGCGAGCGAGTGATTCGCTGGCATGGCCGGCCACTCACGCTGTTAATTGTTCGAGATACCTACCAAACTCGGGGTGCCTATGACCATATTCACCCAACTTTTATTATTTCACTTGGAAATAAGATTTCTCTGAATGAACCACCAAATTTGTGTAACAGTTGGGAGTCAGACTACCTACGAGTTTAATTTTATAACTTTCTATTCCAAAATATTAAAAATACTAAAAGCCGAAATACACTGTTGGAAACAAAACATCAAACCAAGGTGACCTTGCTAGTTTACAACGTGTTTCCAACAGTGAATACGGCTGTTGACAACCAAATTACATGACCTTGGCGGGTTGGAAACGGCGGTGTTGAGAATCACAGACATACATCTACATAGACAACGCAAGTGCCACGATTTGTATTCGAACCAAGCGTGCCGACTTTTTAAGACCTATTGTGACGTCACAGCTGATATTTATTACTGGAAAATACAAAAAGATTCAGAGACACCGATACCGCCGATGAAATCGATTATTAAGAACGATATTGATATTGTGGACTCGATTTTCTAACAGACATACATACACGCATATTACAATACATATTAAATCTAGAGGCAATCAACCTTGTCGCTTGGTCGGGGTTCGGACACGCAAAGGATATATTTATATTTGCATTATCTATGTAGATGTATGTCTGTTTTTAGGACAGTGTGTACGCTTGTTATTGTATATTTTACTATGTAACTATAACTAGAAATGACTCGAGTTTTGAAGCTTTTTATCCTGCGTTTCAACCTTTCCTTTATGTATCCTCAATTGCATACAAAACTGCCATCGCGAAGATGTTGCCAACGCGAGAGATCAGAGCACACTGACGATTAAGGGGCGTGGCCTGGCGTGACCTTGGCTTGTGTTCTTGTTTGTCTCCTTGTTGGAAACCACCGTTTGTAACAGTGTGGATGACTCGGAATTGGTTGACAACAACGTAACCTTCCTTAACCTTGGTTGGAAGCATTGGTTTTCAACGTGTTTTCAACAGTCTGGCGGCCCTCTAAGTTTTTTTTCAAATCGGTGCATAAGCCCGAATTTGACCTCATTCACACCTGATGGTAAGTATAAAATTTATACTTACCATCAGGTGTGAATTTAATGAGGTCGAATACCGAAGCCAAGCCAGTTTACAAAATGTTTTCGGGACGCGTCACCGCTGGCAGTAGTGATATTTAACGGCAAATTTCAGTCAGCCGAGACAGTCAGTTTACCACTAAGCGGGGCTTACTCGGATTAGTCAATTATTCAGAGGCGGTAGGGTTATTCTAGGGGTAAAATATAACTAAATTAAAAAAAAAAAAAAAACATTAATTATTAACTGAGTAAACTTATCTGAAAGTCAAAGAATTCATTCCGCAACGAAGGGTTCATAAGAATAATGCAATAGATACGTAGTGTGCGTGTGGTGGGAACACTACAGCGTCGTGAAAAGTGAAGTAGGTAATATCTCTATTTATTTATAGGGAATTCTGGTGAAAAAATAAGTACCTACTTTTATTACATAATTATCATCAGAATCGAGTACAGAGTGCTCTCCTTCAATATCTAAAATTTGTGACCAGACACCCTGTATATTTCCTAGGTGCGCTCGAGCGAACAATATATGACGTAAATACCCGCACGAACACTCGTCGACTTCAAAGTGTAGTTTATTTTGATTAAATCTGACTATCTTCTGGAAAATTATCGGGTCACTTTACTCTTATCTTGTTATTAAAAAAACTACAAGTCACTCAGAACGAAGTTCTTTAGTTATTTGATACCAAGCAAGGCTACGAATGGAAGTGTAAATAATTATCTACTAAAAAAATTATCTACTACAAAATAACTAATATTTGAAAATAAGTTCTATCAACATGCCGTAAGTTGCATTTTTATTTATTTATTTAACAATTTTTGTACACACTACAATATTACTTTTAATATTATTGTATTATATTTTCTTATGTTTTACTGAGTTAACCGCGTTTAATTGCAAAACATTGGTAAAGGTGGTGTTAATACTAAACATTAGATAAGCCACATCACTGTCACTTGCCCTCGGTAGCCAGCCCTCTATTATTAGGTATATCATAACAAAAAAAAAGATACGTTTACTTTAAATTTGGAATTGGGCCTGAATTTTTAATCGCATTTACTTAATTAGAAAGGAAAGCAAAAGTTGAGTTTACTAGAAATGTTGTTACTAGCCTCAGTTATAAGTCGTTAAGAAATACCGATTGTATGTATCCGATTTAATGTATAGTGAAAACTCATTTACTTAAAACTTTTCAGCGGAGAATTTTGTAAGAATTATGACGTGGTCTGGTACATGATGGAAAGCCAATCTCGGGTGGTTGCAAAATCTGGGATACCTAGCGACAGGTTTCATTTAGGAAAACTTGTTCTACAAGGACTTCGGGACGCGCCTGATTATGTTATGCAGGTACTTTTAAAATCTTAAACGGTATAGCTAAAACGTTTCTATTTTTATAAATGGATTTCTATTGAATCTTATAAATCCAAGATGTTTTCAAGCAAAATTAAAATATGGTTTTTGGTGGTCATGTCAACGCTCATACACTACAGTGTTATGAATCTACGGATTGAGATTTAATATTTAAGTAAGGCTTATCCTGAAACTAATCATATTTCAAACTAGGATATCGACAAAAAAAAACAATATTATTATATTGCTGGTAATATCCGCGTTTGACGTGAATCTCACCTGATGGAACGTGACTATGATGTCGAGACACTGTCTACGGAAGAACCGCTTCATAAAATATTGCAGAAACATTAGTCGCATTTTCTTGGGGCGGTTCTAGCGAGCCCCACTTCTGTTGAAGAATTGCTAAATTTATCACTTAAAAGATTGTTATGCCCACATTTCTTTTATATTCATGTTTGAAATTATTTCAGATCGATGCTGTGTCTGGTGAAGAAATAACATTTGGCGAAATTCTTGAGAGGTCAGTTACATGCGCAAGCGCGTTCCATAACATTGGACTTAAAAAAGGAGATGTTGTATTGCTGATAGCTGGCAATAATCTTAACATATCAGTACCGTACTATGCCGCTTTATACACTGGACTCGCTGTCTCAGGATTGGATTGGACCTTTAAAGTTCGTAAGTTTTTTACACTAAACATCCATTACGATTCATTTTTGCTGGATTACCATCATAACCCTTTATAAGCCCGCTTACTGAATACATTTATTTTTAAGTCGTTTTTACTCAACAAAAAACACGGAACTGGGAAAAAAAATGTTCCGGGTCTGGGCGTTTAGGTTTACAGGGTACCAAGACGGTATTATTACTATTACGGTAGAAATCCGTCGTAGGTATCATGCGTGCATGAGGAAAAATCCGGAGTCAATTTGAACCGGCCCAATAGTATTTTTTTTTTAATTTCCATTACGTTTTTTCATCTGGTCATTGTTTTTTATACTCATCGGTAGCGGGGCCAGAGCGGGATCCATAGCTCCATGGCATTATTAAGGGATTCGTAGTCATCGTAAATTTCGTAGTAAGAAATGTAATTTTTAAGACACATCAAAATTTTTTTTCGTTTTTTTTTTTTGTTTTAATTATCTCATATAAGAGTAAGCAAGAAACATAACCATACAGTATCAATGTGTACGTACATATTTTAAATAGTAGTTTAAAATGACTGACTCACGTAAGTTTTATACATGTATATTTGTTAAAAAAACCAAATAGCCCTAATACGGTGACATAGCTATGTTACACGTTAAGACGTCCACAGCGTTGTATAGGGTGCTTTTACATCAATATTTTTTTGCTGTTTACTTGTAACATCTCAGAACGTAATTGCATACCTGAGGCATATTTTGTAATTAAGAGTAAGTGTCAAGAGGGTCAGAAGTAAGGTATGTGGGCACATTCAAACAGTTTAATTACTTTTTATTTCATTATCAAACATTAGAGTTAAAAACGAAGCTCAAAGGCGGCGTCTAGATCACAATTTGCTGATGACACCACAATGATCCTTGGTGGTCAAGAGGTTAATAAATAAAAAATCCGGATACGGTGGACATACGTTCAGTCCGTTGCATGCCGTGTGTGCCCCGTGTGCGGCGCGGGCCAGTAGACGCGCACCTTAAAAAAAGAAAAAAAATATTGAAAATGACTTCTTTAATAGACAAACTCAAAAATATCTACGTGACAAAACAACTACAAGTAATTTTTTTTTGGTAACACATACATTAATAATAATAATAATAAATTAATCTAAGCAACGATAGAAATACCTAAGTAAACGAAATAAAAAGAAAATGGAACTTTAGGATAATTTAAGCGTAACCCAATAATGTAGATCATGTAAATATGAGTGTATTCTTAGATGTGCGTATTACAAACGACGAGGTTGTATTTAAACATAAAGATAAAATGTTAAGTGTCAACTATAGGTACTTTGGAACAACATGCACCTATTCAGCATCATTGTTATATCCTAAAGTGGTTTCTAAGATATTACTTATAATCGCAAAGTTCTCGAAATGGAGTATGTTGTGTGTATACTTTGCATCGGTTCCTACTTTTGTACTGACAAAGTCTTGGAACTGTGTGGCTCAAGGTGCGACCCACCTTATTATTCGGTTAATGTCGTCAGTAATATATTTAAGTCAGCAATTTATATTTGAGTCTGCAAAGACTATCAAACAGTATTTTGGAAGATTAAACAGTATTCAATTTATATAATGTTTTAAACACATTCTTGCTTCATTCTTCCATGCTGGACTGGGAGCGAAAGAAAAACATAGAATGCGTCAGTTGCTTCTCTTCCCGGGCATACTGTAAGTCAGTTATGGGACGGATGTTTTACTGGCGTTTTTGAGGGTTGACAACGCCAGTAAAACATCCAGGGACTCATGGCCCTGCAATCAGGGTTGCCAACCATGGTTGTTATGGTTGCAGGGCCATGAATCCCTCCACCGGGTGACGATGAGATTCAGGCCGTAAAAAAACAATGTGGGCCACTCTTTTTTTTAATTGAAATGTTTATCTAAGATCTGTACATGTCATGCTAACCAACGCTAACAACCCAGCAGTGCGATCACAGAACTTTATCGAATCGTTTGTTAACGAATGTTCGTATAGTATTTTTTGTGCGCACTTCAAAGCGTAGGTATGCCTAGGTATAGCCTATGTATCGCAATAAAACGTTCCTAATAGCTTAGACTCCAATTTTGATCTCAATGTTTAAATTTTATTATAAGTTGCAAATTTTATTAATTTACTTATAGCCGGTTGTTCCAAATCATCTGCTTTTTTACAAATTCTGTTTTACATTTTACGTATACTATTACTTTTACTATTACGAATTCGTAAATTTCTGTTGCTCCAACAAAATTCCTGTGAAAGTATGGAGACGGTTTTTAAGAAAAAAATTGAAATCTATCCATTGCCGCACGGCCAGTTTAAATAAATGTGTGCCTTGTTAATTTTGAATGTTTGTAAACATGTTGTACTCATATATATCTGTAAAATAAAAAATTACAATGTTACTCAAAACTTGCAACCGACCCCATACTATACGAGCATTCGTAAACATTCGTTAATATACGATTCGATAAAGTTCTGTGATCGCACTGCAGTCTATATCTAATCAGGACATATCGCAGTGGTGTAAACAGGTATAATAAGCGTACAATATCACGCCATGTTATCAAGTATATCTATTGGGTTTCCGCAGATTAGGTATGAATATATTTCTAGGCTAGTTTTAAGGTTATAGGTACGAACTTGCTCTAGAAGAGATGTTAAATCTTACTAATCATACTAATATTATAAATGTGAAAGTTTGGATATATGGATGTCTGGGTGTATGGATGTTTGTCCCTCAATCACGGGAGAACGGCTGAACGGATTTTAATGAAATTTGACATAGTGATAGTGAACAGTCTGGAATAACACATTGGCTTACTTTTTAAATTACGCCGGTGAGAAACCGCGCGCAATAGCTAGAATATGATAAATCTTTTTTTATACTCAATACTACCAGCAAAGTATTTTATTAATAATTGTTATCGACATTATTTACATAGGTAGTGGGTATACCTAATCTCGTCTTGAATGAAGCAAAATCATAATCAATTTAGATAACAACTAGATATATTGCTAAAAAAATAAAAGTAGGTATTTTTTACATTAATGGTTTTTATGTTGTTGAAGGTACCCACTATACGACTGTTCATTTTTCTTAGTCTGAATCATCATCGGTCTGAAAGGCATTTACAATAAGTTTTACGGCATTTAATTCTCATTATACGCAGTTTTAGTCGATTCGCTTACATTTTGTGCACTATTTTTGAAGGCCTAACTCTGTTATAACGTAGATAAACGGAAATGGGATTTTTAATATTCGTTATAGACAACTTTAATTTATTACAAATACTATTTAAAAACTCTTATAGTCTTATGTGTTTGTTTTGTGCTTTTTAGTTGAATCTTAGGTACTGTATTCCGCAGTCGGGTTTTTGGTTTTTGTAATTACTTTTCTATTGATGCATTTAAAACATACCTAACGTCATGTAAGTTATACTCACAATATATAAAATGTAGTGAGTATAACTTACATGTCCCAGTAGTTCAACTTTCGTAAGGATTTTACAAAGTTGAACTGCTGGGAATTAGCCAGTTTAAGTCTTTCTACTGTCAAACTTGGAAGCCTTAGGCTGCAAACTGGACGGCAGTGACAGCGGCGCGGGCAGCGGTTTCCGCGACACGGTAGCAAGTATTGAGCTTGTATGAAACCGCGACAAATCGCTCGAGCGCCCGCTGGCTTCGAGAACGGTCCAGACGCCCCGCGCCGCTGTCGCTGCCGTCCAGTTTGCAGCTTTAAAATTAGTTTTTTTTCGCAACTTTTTAATTTGAAGTGACTTTAGAAAGATTTAAAATTAGCGAATCTAATGTCGAAGCAAGCCCAGTGTTCATCCAGACTCTATGAAAAAGATAAATCCGCAACAAATATAGTTATAGCCCAGATTAATTGACTTAAAGTACTTGTGCTATGGAAACTAGACAGTAAATAAATACATTAGAAACATACTAAACAGGGCTAAGTAAAGTTATTGAACAACAATTTTACAGCTTCGTCTTGAACATAGTCTTTTGTATCAATCGAGACCGAAAGTCCAATAACTACTTACTTACCAACAAAATATTTTTCAAAATTTCAGGTGAACTCCAGAATGCTTTCGAAAATCTAAAACCTAAATTGATTTTCTGTTTGAATGATAAAGTGCAAGATATACAGTTAGCTCTTGAGAAAAGTTCCCCTTCTTGTAAAGTTGTCACTTTCGATGAGAGCCCAACTGTCCTTAGCTTTGATGATTTTCTTCGAAACCATGGGAACTTGAATTCTATTGAAGATTTTAGGTAAGCAATATTTTGTTTTAGATATCATTACAGTTTTATAAATAACGAGCTGATCTGGGACTGAAAGAAAAATATTGAATGTGCCAGCTGTTTCTCTTCCCGGACACACTGTAAAAGTCAGTTAAGGGACAGAGGTTTTATTAGTGTTTTTGTAGGCGATAGGTTGACCATCTATCACTGCAAAAGTCTCCATCCATCATCCTCCATCAACCTCCAAATCAGACGTGATATCAGATGGTTTTAAATCCTCTGGTGTTTTGTTTACCCCATGAGGGATACAGACGTGAAGTTATGCATGAGAATGAAATGAATATATAGATAAGCTAGGAGGTGTCAATAAAAATAATCATATACATAAATCACAGGTTAACAAAAAAAAGGTTGAGTATAATAGTTATTAAGATAAAAGTAAATAAAACTATTAAAAGGAGAAAAAAATGTGTCGTGGTTCTGTGGGAGTGTGCATATATGTGTGTGGGTGACTGATTGAGCTGACCAGAATTTATTTTACGTTAAAAAAACCTCAATATTTATTTTTTATTTTATTTTTTCTCTTCATGTATGACCTCAAACTATCACGTCCTCGAATTTCGAAAGTGACCCACCAGCCACCCTGTATAAGTTTAAAAGAGCGTAGGACCAAGGATACTGCCCTGGGGAACACCAAATGTTACATTTTGCTCGTCACTGATTAAATTATCAATTTTTACAGCTTATTTTCTGTTCTGAAGGTAACTGCTAAGAAGGGAGTGAGCTGTGTCACATATTTCAATGTTTTCTAGCCTGCGTGATAAAATGGGGATAGAGACAGAGTCGAAGGTTTTTTTGAGGTCTATAAAAGGAATTAAAGTAGTAAGGATGCTTGTTTGAATCAATTGACATTTTAATAATGTAATGGCTACTTTAAAATTGTATTATGAATATTGTAGGCGACAGAATTTCAATATCGGTTACAAATATCAATATTTGAAACAGTCGTTAAAACGATATTAATTCGATTTTCTATTACTTGGCACGACAAAGTTTTATCGTGGTGGTTTAATCACACTTTTAACAAGTCAAGTTTCGTCATTTTCGTTTCTAAAATGACAATCAAAAATGTTTCGGTTCTTTTCCAGGACCCCTAAAAGTAAATGTGGATACTAGTACCCAAAAGTTAACTATTTTGCTCTACCCATTTTTTATCGGTGACGAATTCCACGTTTGAATACCGACCGAGATTTTATATGAAGGCTGCTTGCTAGCCTGATGTCTAGTCTACGACCAAGCGGGGTCCACTTGGATTATTCGCATTTACGACACGCTTATATTAAGACGACCTATGCAGCTAATATTCTTGTTACTTCAGAACGGTAAAATTCTTTCGTGCTGAAATTTTTAACGCAGTAGACTTTTATGAAGACATTTCCCATCATTTCAGTACTTTTTAAATTATTAAAGTTATTTTACACAATTTATTTTTTTATTTTTATAACATACCTATCTCTTCCATTTTTTTACAGAGCTACAGAATTAGACCCTGAAAAGACGATTGCTGTTATAATACCAACTAGTGGCACAACAAGTTCTCCTAAAGGGGCAGCGATTTCACACAAAGCATTGTTTTTTCATGGAATAGTAGCTTGGTAGGTGGTTCCAAGTAATGATCTATAGTTTTCATAGTCATCAGTCAGGAGACGCCCACTGCTAGACAGAGGCCTCTTCTAATATTCTCTCGGTCTCGCGCCGCCCTCATCCAACGATTACCGGTGACCTTGACCAGATCATTGGTCTACCTTGCTTGGATCTGGTCAAGATCTCCGGTAAATGCTGGATTGGAACAAATGAGATGGAAATTATATCTACATATTATATTTTATGAATAAAAATCGTGATGGAAATTAACGATGAAATTATTGTCTGAATTTCAATTTAAAAGTAAGCTATATGTTTTTTTTTAAAGTAAAGAACTTAATTCGACATTGCACTCTTTAATTGAAGGTTTCTTTTTATTTCAAATAAGGGGAATTCAATAATAGATAAGAACAAGTGATTCAATATCAATAGTTGCTAGCAAATACCTACAAATTTTAAAGCCTCTAAGTTTTATATTAGAGACTTAAAATTACCGAAAACTGCTCGTTTCCGGGAGGTTTAGCCCTCGATGCCTTGCACGTGGTAAATGGGTGGCGCTGAATTAGCAGTATCATCTGATGGCAAGCTGCGAAGACATAGAAGAATATTCATTGGCATGTTTTCTAGTCGTGGGACAATGACTCATCGGGACTCAACTCATTTTGGAGGGTAGCGGGATCCGAAGAACGGTGCACCGCTGGCCGACCGTAGGTAAAAGGAGCCCGATTAGCGTGCCAGCCACATTGAAAACGCTGCCCCATCACTTCGTGAAAAATCCCAGCAGGGTTCATTGTGCTGGCTGGCAACCGGTTTGTAAGGACCAGATGGCGACCTCGGGGGTTCAGGCGTCCCCGCAGCCTCCAAACGAGTTCCCCAAAAGTGCGTTATTCTTATCGAGTTGCTTGGTTCCATTTGCAGCGCTTCACTCAACTTTTGTACTATCCTAAGGTAATAAAACAGATAGGTCCAAAGAAGTTTAAGGTTTAACACAGCGGTTGTACTTCCTCTCTTTTCAAGTGCACTTCTGTACATCCGAGAATTGCACTCAAATCACAATGGTGTCCACCACCACCTTTAGACAGAGATACCTCACCTACTCTTCCTAACGGAGACGGAGATCTGTGATACATCTGACTTGGCATACCTTTGTTACCTAGGTTAAATCATCTCCGTTACTTAGAAGTGCCAGACCTTTCAGCTATGAGGGTCATATAGGTACTCGCCTAGACCAAGTGGCTTATGCTGGTATTTATCGGTCACACAGTGGAGATCAGGAGACAACGAGGCTTATGGATTATCTCAGTAGGCCAGCGGACTAGGTTCAGCAACGTCTCCCCACAGCGCAGTTGGTGTTACCGGGGGATTTTCACGCACACCACGGACAGTGATTAAGCCCCTTTTCAGGACACTGATAATTCTAGCAGAGAGCTTTGTAAGTTTTGATTCACTTATGGCCTCTCTCAGCTTGTTAACGAACCTACGCGCATCCCAGAGGCTGCTGGCCACACTGCGTACTGCCTGGACCTTCTGCTGACAACCGATCCGGACAGATACTCGGTGTTCGTCACTGCACCTTTAGAGACATCCGATTACTGTGTTATGAAATCTGTTGCGCAGTACTCGCCACCTGAACCCGACCAAAAGGTTCTAGGCGAGTATGGCGTTACAAGTCGGCAGATTGGGATAAAATGAGAAACCAAAGCTCGCCCATGGCTTATTGCTGAATGCCACGCCGCAGAGATGCCATGTGCAGGCGAAAAGCATTCAAAGCCTAGGCAACACGTCGTAGCATGTCGCATGAACACAAGAAGAGGTACAATGCTGCCACCAAGACCTGCAAAAAGGTGATTGCCTTTTTGGTCCCTCGCAAAGTCGGTCGAAACAAACTTTTCTCGCCCGTTGCTGCCGCCTCTGAGGAAACCTGACGGTTCTCTGACCACTAACGAGAAAGCAAATTTATTTGCTAGTATTTTTGCGGAAAATTCTTGACTAGATAACCAAGGAAATATCGCCCACTTTAATTTTATTTTAGTAAATATTAAAATGAATCGGCTTGTTATAATAGGTGGCATACGACCACGGCTATTATCAGTATGACGTATCAAAATACATAAATCAGCGGAGACTTTTACTTGTTTCCTACTTTTTAGAGCGTGGTTACATATTTGAACTATGCTAAGAAAGCTCTTGAAACAACGCGTTTAGGGCGGTGATGGGGCTGACCCGGCATTGCAGTGCGTCAGGCATGTTTGCGGAGAATCGAACCGCCTGCTTCCACGCAACCATGCGCACACGATCCGCCTCCTTCGTGCGCAGAGCGCGGGCCAGCTCCAACGCCGTCCTGACTATGATTGCTGATAGGATGGACTGCCCTTTTATCCAGGATGCTTCGAACAGACATTTAACTGTACCATTGCCAACTAGACAATAGGTACTGACATTCTGAAACTATATTGTTAAATAAAATATTATTATTCTTTATTATTCTATTTTTTTCTCATTGCTAATAATTTTTAAACATGACTAACATTTGTATATTACTATCATTATTTTGTTTGTGAAACTGACATAGAATTTTATTACCTACAACTGTTATTAAGACTTAAATATTGGAATTTATATGATTTTATTTTATTTGATTGGATTTTTGTGATTTTATTTTATTTTAGTTTTACTCAGATTTTTTTTTATTAGTCTATGTGTGTGATCCTATATGTTTGTAAATTTCAAATTGTGATGGGTGTAATTTACCTGATATAAATGATTTATTATTATTATCTCTCCCTTTTGTTACACGTTGTTTAGGTAAAGACTTTTGCGATCATTAATATATAAATGATATATAAATGCTGTGAACGATTTTAAGATTGAAGTTATGTTTAATTCTTTATTGAATTTAATTTTTCTTTTGTTATGAATTAGACTTTCATTTGTATACTTTATTTTGTTATTAATTTAATGTCATTTTTATGTTTTATATGATTTTTTTATTTCATGTTTTATTTCAATTCCTTATTTAAATTTAAATTGATAATATAGATTTTTAATGCACTTAATTTTATATTTAACTGAACTTATTATATTATTTTGAATACACTGTTTATACAGGGTGACTGGCACATGACCCGCCAAAGCGGCAGAGCGCGTAGATGGGATCATTTGCAAGTATTTAAAGCCCACTTTTTATGGGCTAAGTCTTATAGTTTTGGAGATAGGCATAATTTTGTACTTTTTGAATTTTTCCCAAAAGTTTTACCTAGTGAGAATGTCAAGGATTTTACAATTAATTAACACTAGATTTAAATTTCATTTTATTTTACTAACCACATTGTAAATATCTGTTTTTTCTCCAATAAATAAATACCTAAATAAAGTTTGCCTTTAGACTAGCACAACTTTTTTAATATTTCATATTTTTTATAAATTATCGTCAATGAATACGTGCCTGTGTTTGAGTTACATCGGTTTTTGTCGGAAATAAATTCTAAAGTATGTGTGAAAATACATGTTTCCTTATTTACATGAAGGACAAAAGTCTCATCCTTCTTTTCTTATTATAGTGTTTTTTGTCTTTATCTGGTTCACAATATAGTTTTGTAATCTCTAGGTTGTACGGTAAACAGATTCCTGAACCAACGAGACTTGTGTTCGTATCTTCTCCGTTGCAATGGCTATCAGCACATGTGATTTTCGTGGGAAGTCCATTGTTGAGGATCACCAGATTGATGTACACGCAACCAAGTACACCGGAGTTACTAACTGAGATGATTAATAAGTATAGGGTAAGTAAGGGATTTTAGCTTAATTGGAAACTTTATTAAGTGTAAGTATCAGGTTTTATCTAAAGCTGCTAACTGCGCTTTGATTAAATAAAATAAAATAAATAATTCAACGCATTATTCTTTTAAAAAATCCATAAATCATTTTAAAATGAATAGACAGAAAATCATCAATATCAATATATACAATGCTATTGATCAGTTAACTAAAGCTTCACAGAACTCACACATATGCAATTGCGCTATACAGTATGTTAAAAAAAATGGGTTGGATTCAAAATGCGACTCTAGTTTTAGTAAGATGGGTGCGATGTAGAAAAAAAATACAATTATATGTGTTACTTGTATTAATATATTATGGTTATAACATTATTGCTTTTAATCAGAATATAATATTAAATCTTCTAGTGCCCCACTCAAACTTTCATCGCTCGAAGAACTTGATGTTTTGCCATTACAACTTTCTAGTTTCATTATAAATGAGTCAGTGAAATTACCCACTTTTAGTTCCAGTTATTTCTTCGCGTCTTTATTGAAACGTCACTAAATATATCAAGAGTAATAATAGAATCTGCTTCTTTTCTCAATAATTCTTCCAATTCAAATTCAATAGTTTTCAAGTTAAACTTAACATTCCTCACCTTAGGAGATGAATGTTTTCCAAGAAATTCATGGTAAAATTAAATAGGTATTTATATTCTAGATTCCCCCTTATTAAATATTTAATCACTGAGTCTCTGAAAAATTTTTTTTTTTCTTCCGTGCGGGGATGGAATCTGCAATCCAACGATTTAGCCCGCAGCGTCTACTGCGTCGTGGAGGTCGATAAAATAATAGAAGAGAAAAAAAATAATGAAAAAGAGTTATTTACTTTTATTTTTGAAAATAAAAGTACATGTCTTATATTTTATGACCAATAATTGAGGCATTTTAATTTTTGTATTTGACATCACTGAGAAGTATAATTTTGCACCTAAAGTGAATAAAACTTTTTTGATTTATTTATTCTTACAAATAATTGTTTCTTACAGCCAACTTTCGCCATGTTAAGTCCTCCCATGCTAACGATGATTATTGGTGAAGAAAAATGTGATGTGACGTGCTTCGAGCAAATAATCGTCGGTGGCAGCGCTGTGCATAAAGATTTAATACTAAAGTGTAAGGTAAATGAATTAATAGCTTTTTGACCTCCATCTCTTCTAATGGCAAATAAAGATGACAACACCAGTGAAGATGATATAATCACAGCACCTGGTTTACGGGAACAAAACACAACCGCCACGCCGCATAGTGGTCAATTTGATAAATTTTGAGGGACGAAATTATTAATAATAATAATAATAATTGACCGACTGGTCAAATTGTCGGGTCTTTCCGCCGAAAGGCGTGTAGCTTTAGGTATAAACAATAATAATAATAATAATAATAAAATCTTTATTTGCATGAAAATTGGTACATTGGAGGTCTTATTGTATACATAGAAGTTTCACAATATTCTACCGACAAGTGTCAGTGCGCAAATATTTAATTTTAGATATGTCGAGATACAAGATTACATAAGTCAATTACTAAAGTCAAATGTTCAAAAATAATTATTTATGTCACAATATATTTATCATTTAAAAATTCATTATTAGAGTAATATAATTTACATAGCAGGAATTCAAATAGAGTAGTTTTAAATTTATTAAATGGCAAACTTTTTATTTTGTCTGGTAGTTTATTAAAAATTTTAACTGCCATACACACAATGTTTTTTTGAAATAATGTTAACCTTTGGGCAGGTACATATAGTTTTTCTGCATGTCTTTTGCGACCAGAAATCATATCACGATTTTTTGGAAACAACTGTGGGTGTTTTTTTACAAATAGGCTCACTTCATAAATATATAGGCAAGGCAACGGTAAAATTCTGAAGTTCCTAAATATTGGTTTGCAGCTATCGATGTGTCCTGCACCGGATAGTGCTCTTACGCATTTTTTTTGAACTTTAAATATTAAATCTATGTCAACAGAGTTGCCCCACAAGATTATTCCGTAGCGCAAGAGGGAGGCTACGTAGCCATGGTACGATATTAGAGCAGATTTTCTGCCTGCTACCTCTTTCAATCTCCTTAAAGCATAAATAAATCGGTCTAGCTTGTGACAAAGCCTTTCGATGTGCGCTTTCCAATTCAAGTATTTGTCAAGTTGAATACCTAAAAATATTGCCGTTTCTACATTATTAATCTTGTTATCGTCAAAAGTTATGTCAATGTTCATATTATTAGAATTATATGTTTGGAATTGTATTATGTTTGTTTTATTAAAATTAATTTTAAGATTCAAGTTGTTTAAAAATGTCACTACCTGCGTCAATATTTTTTGGGTTTCAGCTTTCAAATTTTCTTTATTATTTGATTTAATTATTAGTGTTGTATCATCTGCAAAATTTATACATTTTTGATTTCCCATAATCTCTGGTAGATCATTTATGTATAACAAAAATAAGAACTGAATTAAAAACTGAAATCGTGAGTTAATCGTGTAAATTATAATATTGAAACATCATTTTACTTAACTTTTAAAACATATTACCTACTTAGTTACGTCACTACTAACACAACTTCAGGTTCTTGTAAAAGATTAACTACTTAGGTTACTTACTACAATTGGCATTACTTACATGTTTTTGCTTTACAGTTATTATTCTGATGTAAGATATTACAGGATCTGAAGAAACGAACAAATTTTTTAATTTAAAAATATTATTAAACTTAATAATACTTTTTATTCAGGCACCATTACCTAAAAAAACATAGAATCTAGCAATGACCGCAATTTTTTAAAATATTTTTGTATAACTGATATTCCTTGCTATAGAATGGTATCAAAATTATAGTGTACTAATTTGTACTTTTCAACGTCATACAATTCAAATTTAGAAAAATGGTTAAATATAATTACATTAGTTTTATTATTTTTTATATAATATAAAACGATTCATTTTATTTTTTTGTTTACATACCAATAAAAAGTAGAGACCTTCCGTAATGTGCACCATTTTTTTTCAATTCACAGTGTACACTAATAACGTATCCAAGTTAACTTAAGTAGAAGCGCGAAACAAACGATAAATCAGTCAATTTTGCTTTCGAGATAACTTTGAAATGGCATACTCATAGTGTTAAAGTTTTAGTATAATGTAAACAACTTACCTTAAGGTCCTAATAAAATGTTTTTTCGAACATTCGACACATTGACCAAAACTAATTTTGGGACGCTAACTTTTAATAGTTGATCAGTGTTAAATAAAATTATGGCAGACGTCCCACCACCGGCGAGTAAATTTCTCGCTCAAGAAACATACAATTGATATACCTACATCCTGTGTGATTAGAAGAGGCACTCGTATTTAAGTTTGTACGTCGCGCGCTCGCAGCGGGCGGCTCGGCTTGCTGTTCATACCTGCGCGCGGGGCTAGCATGCGACCATCGACAACTATAAATCGAAACCGTTATTAATTATCTTAGAATATGGCACTTGGAGTATGTATTTTTTTAGAATATGGCACCTTTGGTTCTGTGGGTTTAATCATAGCTAGCATGCGCACCAGACTATTATTTTGCACATGCTATCTAACATGATAGAATAATATTCGGTAATATTTATCTTGTCGGTCCGAGTCTTTATCGATGGTTGCATGCTATCCGTGCTGGAACATTGAACGTTTCATTACGATGAAGTGTTACAAGTCAGTCGCCAACTTTACTAGTTCTTGCTCTCTGACTGTTCACACTGCCGCCGGCTCTCCTAGTTCTATTACAGATAATAGAATATAGAACACTTGCTCAGCGATGCTCGCTCACTCGCTACTCCCTTCTTCTTTTGTTTTCAGTCAAAGTCGCCAAAGACCCAGGTGCTAAAAGCATACGGTGCTACAGAATTTGGCTTATCGCATTTTACGGAGCTGCTTGACTCATTAGGTCAATCAGTAGGTTTCGTTCGGACTCGTGTAAGTATTAGTATGAATGTTATAAAAACTAGCTCTATAAACTCTTTTAGATTCAAAATAAGTTTCCGATAAAAAATCTAATCAAAAATGTATGCGTGGTTTTTTAATTCTATTTGATCTGCAAAGTAAATTTGTGATTTGGAGACCAGCCCGACTAGTTTCAATATAAATGTTGGTTTCCCAAACCGGCCCGGTTGGGATTCGAACCGAGAACCTTTAAAACTGCAGGAGAACACGAGGCCAGTGCCCCACGGATGTCATTAAAATATCTAACTCTGGTGCAGAAATTTGGTCCATCACTGTGCCCTGAAAATAGGTACCTATGCCAATAGGTAGTCTACATAATGCCTTCATTATATTACTTTAAAATTTTATACTATAATTAATATATTTTAAGCCCTCGCATTAGAGCTCGACCCTTTTACTCTTATTTATATTTTTGCTGTCATGTATTTTTTACAATTCCTGACAAAATATGAGCAACTTCAAGCCTGATTTTTTTACTTTTTGTTTCACTATTTACTAATTAGGTACAAAAGTTCTTACCATTCTTCATAGAGCCTATGTTATCGCTTACGACCTTAATTGCAGCTTGTTGATCCCGAAACTCAAGAAGACGTCAATGAACCACATAGAAGAGGAGAGCTTTGGACAAAAGGACATACATTGTTTCTGGTAAGATTAAACGGATAAGTCAGTGAAAAGATCTAAATCAAATTGTGATAAGGGTTAAGCACCGCGCCGGCTACACTGTTTAAACAATGCTTCAAACTAAGTTGACTTTGCTGGTTTACACCAATGTAGACGCCAGACGGCTATTTGCGGCCAAAAGACATGTTTCCATTTCTTTGTACCTGGGGCTAGAATGTGATCATAACGGTACTATAAAGAGACTGTACGTACAAACAAAGATAAACCACTTAATTTCAGATAAAAATCGTAATAAAAAAGCACAAGATTTATTTCAAAAAAAAGCTTCGCCCTACATAGGCATTCCATTCCTACTAACTTCGTGACAAATGTGTACCAAATGACAAGACATGACAGTTTTGAAAAAGAAAAGCAATAAAAATCACGAGATGTATGGACAACCTAGCACGGCGGTTGATATTTATATTAAACTTTTATATTTCTGGATATTTGTATCGAGAACAGCGTAATTTTACCAAAACTATGGTCAAGTGTTATTATTATTATTATTAGGGGTTTTGGGACTATGTGAGCAGTCTTGTCCGCTCGTCACACTGCGACCTAAAAGATCTATTGTGTGAGTCCCAATTTATAACTCGCCGCACACTCCAATGGAGTCCAGGAAATTTAGGATTTTCCTTACGGCGATGCTCCTAATCTCTTTTGGATCCAGCTCGTGCTTATCCAGGTGAGCGGAGCGCTTGTGCATAACTGCGGGGCAGTGGCACAGTAGGTGTAGAGGGGTTTCCTCTGCGCTTTCGCAGTATCTGCAGAGCGCTGTCTCAGTGAGACCCAGGTTGGACATATGCTTGTTTAGTTTGCAGTGTCCCGTTAGTGATCTTGCCACTGCGCGTAGTTGGGGTTTGTTAAGAGATACTACCGATTTTGTGTATGACTTGGAGTATCCCTCTATCAGTTCCCTTGAGTGTCTCATGCCTAATGAAAGTTCCCAGAGGCTTTTGCTTTCTGAGAGGCACTGGGTGGTGAGTATTAAACGCGTCAGGCTCTTCGGGATGCCGCAGAATGGTTCTGGACCGTATCGGCTACCCATTGCTCCTGCTCTCGCGAGTTCATCAGCGGCTTCATTGCCGTCTATACCGGAATGGCCCGGAACCCATTTAATAAAAACTCTATTATGGCTTGCCAGCCTGTTTAGCGTTTCATGGCATTTCTTCACCAGTTTGGAGTCAACCCTTGAAGAGTCAAGTGCCATTAGTGCAGCTTTGCTGTCAGAGAAGATGTATATGGTTTGCCCTTTGTAGCCTCTGTTTAGGCTGATTTCCGCACATGATAGAATGACGGTGATTTCAGCCTGGAAAATCGAGGGGTAATGACCCATGTTGCAGCTAGTTCCATACTTGGGTCTCACCCCGTGAATTCCATAGCCAACCTTGGTGTCCATCTTTGAGCCATCCGTGTACCATATGTGGCTGTAGTCCTCGCAGACTACCCGGCTCTTGCTCCAATCTTCTCTGCTTGGGAATTCCACTTGGTAGAATTTGGTGAATAGCATCTCCGGCATTGTGCTGTCCGAAGGCATGCTTAGAATTGGATTTCTGTAAACCCTGTCCCTGAGTTGGGATAGATTTGCAGACAGCCATGTCTTTTTGAGCTGCGTCGTCACCCTCAGCATTCCCACAGCCGCCACCTTGCGAATTGTGAGGTGTAAGGGCGGGAGATCTAACAGTGCATCCAATGCCTGTCCTGGCGTGGTAGACATGGCTCCAGTGGTCATGATGTTAACCGATCTTTGAAGTTTGTTAAGCTCCATAATCACCGTCTTTTGGTAGGTCTTTTTCTGCCATACCACACACCCATAGGTGATGATTGGTCTTACGATGGCAGTATAAAGCCACATGATCATCTTGGGTTTAAGACCCCATCTTGATCCCACCATACGACTGCATAAGTATAATGAGGTTTTGGATTTATGAATCACATTCTCAATGTGTTGGTTGAAAGTGAGTTTTTGGTCAAAGGTGATGCCCAGGTACTTCACCTCCTTGGAAAAGTTAAGTAGCAATCCGTTGACTGAAGGCGGTCTAAGTTTATCCAGTTTCCTTTTGTTACAGAATGGTACTATTATTGTTTTGTTGGCGTTGATTGACAGTTCATTGTCTTTACACCATTTTAAGGTTATGTTAATGGCACCTTGAATGAGGTAAGATAGGACTTCTTGACATGGACCTCTAACTATGATAGTGATGTCGTCTGCGTATCCTATGACCTTATAGCCTTTCTGGCTTAACCTGTTAAGGAGGGGGTCTACCGTGAGAGTCCAAAGCAGTGGTGATAACACACCGCCTTGTGGACATCCACATGTGGTTTGAATCTCATGATTACAACCATTGAGTTCTAATTTTGCCTTTCTGGTTCTGAGCATTGCCTCTATCCATCTGTTCGTGGTCTGGTCCACCCCCTTTTCTGCCAGTCCCTTTAGAATGGAGGTTATGGGCGTGTTGTCGAACGCTCCTTCTATGTCCATGAAAGCACAGAGGGCAATTTGTTTGACGTCAGCGGCCTTTTCTAATTTATCTGTCAGCTCAAGTAGCGCAGATTCTGTGGACCTGCCTTTACGGTAGGCATGTTGCGCTGGATGCAGTGGGCACGAGCTTAGGATCTCTTCCCTGATCCACATGTCCACAACCTTTTCCATGGCCTTCAGCAAAAATGACGACAGACTGATCGGTCTAAAGGATTTGGGTAGTGCTTGGTCTTTCTTACCCTGTTTGGGAATGAAAATGACCTTTACCACTTTCCATGATTCTAGTATACTGCCCAGTGCATAGCTTGCCCTGTACAGTTTTATCAAGTGAGGAAGGAGAATTGGTAGTCCCTGTTGCAGTAGAGCTGGTAATATTCCGTCAACCCCTCCACTCTTGTATGGTTCAAAGCTGTTAATGGCCCATCTCACCTTTCCACCGGTGAACAAAATGGCAGCCTGTCGCCAATCTTTTATCCGTGGTCGGTGTCTCCTACCATCTGTCTGAGATGGTACCACTGGCATGCGTTTTAACTAGCACCGACCCGGGGAAGTGAGTTTGAGCCAGCAGTTTTAGAGTTTCCTCTTCAGTGGTTGTATGTATACCATTCTGGTCTTTGAGTAAGCCAAGTTGCTTTGGGGGATCCTTTGCCAGTATTCTCTGGACTTTAGCTACTTGGGGCGCTGATTCTAGCTCCCCACAGAATTTCTGCCACGACTGCCTTTTGGCCTTTCTGAGCTCGGCGTTGTATTCTGTTAGTGCTTTTCGGTATAGGTCCCAGCTGTGCCCGGTCTGGGAGTTCTTGGCCTTGTTGAAGAAATTACGTGATTTCTGTCTCATCGCCGTAAGCTCTTTATTCCACCATGGAACATTACTGCTGTTCGCTTGAGTTTTTTGGGGGCAGTTTTCCAGGTAAGCTTCCATGGTAATGCCTTCCAACATTTCCGCCGCCATGTTCAACGTTTCCGCAGTTTTTATTGCCTTTGGAAAACTCTTCAGCTTCTCTCCAAGTGAGGACCTGTAGGCATTCCAATTCGTACGTCTTGGATTCCTGTAGGTTGTTGTGGAAACCTCCGAGCTTCTCCCAATAGTAAATTGGATGTGTTTGTGATCAGACATCGATATTGTGTCGCAGACCCTCCAGGCTTGTACTTTCCTGCTGAGGCCTTCCGTCGCAAAGGTGATGTCTAGTACTTCCTTCCTGCTTCTGGTTACGAAGGTGGGCTTGTGACCTGTGTTAGAAATAAATAAACAATTAGAAATAAGAAAGTCAAACAGTAACTCACCTCTTTTGTTGGTGTCCGTGCTCCCCCAACACGTGTGGTGAGCGTTTGCGTCACATCCCACGATTAGTTCGGCGCGTGTCTTCTTGGCGTATTCCACCACTCGCTCCAAATCTTCTGTGGGATTAGTTCTGTCACCTGGGAGGTACGCTGAGCACACTATTGTCCTTTGTCCCCCTGTGTTTAGAACTGCCACTGCTATGTCGTCATTGCAGAGCTCTGTAACTGGCAGAAAATTAAAGCCTTTCCTAAATAAGATGCAGGCTCTGGGCCTAACGCCGTTGGTATTATACAAAAGATTACCTGTAGTATTAAGGCCCAGGATTTTGCTGCCGTTTACCCACGGTTCCTGGATGAGCGCAAGGTCTAAGCCATCGGATGTAAAAATCTTCTCCATCACTGCCGTGGCAGCCGTGGCATGCTGGAGATTGGCTTGCACGACCTTCACTCCACTCCGTGAGTACGCCATTGGGATTATGGCCTTCTTCCGGTCCCGTAGGACCTACCCCCCTTCCCCCTACCAGGTCTACCTGATGGTCTACCTCGTCGGGGTCTGGGCGGCATCCTCGGTGTCGTCGGAAGGCTTCCTCCGCCTCCGGACGGCGTTCCAGGTGTCAGACCCCTCCACATCCCTCCTACCTTCACATCGGGAGTTGTAGGCCCCCCACGTGGAGGCTGGAGGGCAGCGGGTATGGGAATGTACACCCGTTCCGCAGTCGGTGGCTTGGCGGCTTGCGTCGTCCTCGGTCCACAGCTTGCCCCCGGCGAAGAAGGTACCGCCGGCTTAGAGCCTTTGCTACCCCCCACCCCGCTGGCCTGCCGCGGACCAAAGCTCATGGCTTGTCTGGGCTTGGGGTATAAGCCTTCAGCCACTCCCGACGGTCCAGCAACAGGTTCAGGCAGTGGAACTGGCCCTGCAACCGTCCCGGCCGGTTCATGCCTTTTGCCCTCCTGTGCCTTAGGCGTAGGCGGACAGTTGGCAGTCACCGGACCGGGCTGAGGCATGACCTGCTCGGCCCTAGCTGTTACCGGCTTGGCCCCTGAGACCTTGCCGGGAGCTGACTTCAGCCAAACCCTCACCTTACCAAACCCACACTCTGGCCTGAAGTCCACTCGTTTGAGAGCCTCCAGCCCTTCCTCTTCGATGGAGAAGGTCAGCAGTTGACCTTGCTCAATCGCCTTGGAGTGCAGAGGCTTCCAAACTCCTGTGTCCAGTCCACAGTTTTGGGCCTTTAATAAGGCAAAGGTTGTTTCCACAGACGAAAACTCATCGGCCGGTATGAGAAGGGACGCAATAATGGGCTTGGGCAGCTCATCCATTACGGACAGCTGTGCGCCCTTCCAGGGTTTAATGCGACCCACTTCCGCCTTCAACCATTCCCTAGTGCCACTGTCTCTACAGTTGACCAGTAGCCACCCCGCCTTGTTCACCACACCGTCGAACAAAATGGGGCCCGTCAACGTCCGCTCCTGCGTCACCTGGTAGAGCAGCGCCTTCTTCACCAGAGCCATCTGCTCTTTAGACATGGGGGATGCGTTTTTAACACCCACCCTCCACGCCTTGGCTGCCGCGCTGTATGAGCCACCACCCGTGCTAATGCTGGGGGCAGCCGGCTCACAGCACGGCACTGATGTCTCTGGCCGAGCTTTGGTAGCTTCAGGCGTGCTAGTCTGCTTAGCAGCCTTACGCTTATGCTCCTTGGGGGACACCTCTTCGGTTCGGGGGCGCTTTGTAGCAGCCTTACGAACCTCCGACGGCATGTCCCTCATCTTCAACCTGGCCAGCTGTAGGGCCTCCGTCCTCAGAATCCCTTTAGCCAACAGCATTTTCAGGCGTGTCCTTGCCGCTCCACAAAGTCTGTTCCTAGCCCTGGGCTCAGTAGGCCCCTGAGAGGGCACACGTGAGCAAGGCTCAGGCTGCGGCTGAGACACGCTTGAGTCTACAGGCAGATCCGCGTCCATGGACGTGTCCGCCTCTGACTGCAGGAGGTTAGCCTCCTCCTCTTTTGTCAGATCCAGCTGCGCAAATTGCGCCAGATCCGACAACTCCTCCACCTCGTTGTTTTTATTATAAAAGCTCTCCATACTGTTCCCACGAGTAGCTAGGGAAATAAAGGTCCACCCCCGCAGAGCCCCGCTTGCGAAAGGTAAGGCAAAAATACACCACGAGTCTGCCTGGTATCGTGGAGGTACCGCTAGAGATCAACATTACCCCGTTGACCATGCAACCCCTCGGCACGGTTCACATCACACCTTGGGTTTCGGGGTTCTATATATATTTCAAATATAATATATACCTTATTAACATATAAATGCTAAAATACTTACTATACATAGTTTCATTATAATACATATCCAAACCTATATACTTAAACTAAGTGTTATACTAAAAGAAAAGCAGCGAAGCTGTGGACCGAAAAGTGCTGGGAGTAGGTTTTGGGGATTTGGGGATAAGAATACATAAGGGAGAAGAGGAACACAGGAAGGGGGAAAGGGTTGCACCACCACTGTTTGACTGCAGTGGTGACAACTCCCCTGTTCGGGGCTGCCTAAGGCAGCGTTCCCCCCCGCGTGCACGAAAGCGTTCAAGCAGAAGCACCCGAAGCGCTCGCACGCACCCGGGGGGGTGGGCTATCCACAACCTGCCCACCCGCTCGGTTGCATGGGAGATGCCCCCCAGTGCATTAGGCTGCATTGCAGGCTGGAATGCCGATACATTGCAGCCCACTGCACAGGCCGAGGATTAATCTAATATTCCAATTTGGAAACATGACCTTTCGCGTGACAACAAGTTGGGGGCGTGGTTGCGCGACCTTGGTTGGAAGCTTGTTGGAAACGCCGCTTACAACAGTGTGGATGAAACTCAGCGTTGGTTGTACCTTAACAAAAGTCAGCATGGTTAAAAGTCTTGTTTTAAACAGTCTAGCAGGGGCTTAAAAAAGGTTCTATTATTGTAATTACTAGTACTATTTTAAATAATAATAATATTTAGTTGAAAATGTAGTATCTTTTATATTGTGCAGTTGAGGACAAACAAGTTGAACGGTGTTCGATTTCTGATTTTTTCTAATTTGTAATCGTATCAATATGATGAGGCCATTACTGATAATAACATGTGTTAGTAACATTAACTTGAAATGTTTCAACAAAAATATTTGGAGGATGTGCTTATAGTTATTATGGTTACATTTTTTTCAGGGGTACTTTAATAATCCGACAGAAACAAAAAATGCATTCTCAGAGGATGGGTGGTTCAAAACTGGTGATTTGTTCTATGAGGATGAATATGGAAATATACATTTCGTAGAAAGAATGAAACTGTTGCTCAAATATAAGAACTATCAGGTAAAATTATTTAATGTTTGACTTAATAAATTATACACAACAATAATTATGGAAAATAAAGTAAGTACACTACTTGCAGAATTGTCTTCCTAAATATCTAAAAATTGTAGTTGTAACATCTGTCACTGAGATTATGGGTATGGGCTTTCCATGAGCGGTGGTAAATACCTGAAACTCAATATCTGAAAAAAATATTGAGGCGATAACATATTGAAATTCATGTAAAATAATTGGAATTAATTGGTAATATGTAAATACTTCATCATCATCATCATCATCATCATCATCACAACTCCGTGTAATGGGCCCACTGCAGGGCATGAGTCTCTCCTCTGGGTGACGAGGAGGTTTAGGCCATAATCCACCGAGCTGGCCCAGTGCTGGGTGGTGGATGTCAGAATTTTCAGGGTGCCGATATGGCTTCTGACAAACCCTAACGACTACTGTATACAAGTATACAGCACCCGGGACCGACAGCTTAACGTGCCCTCCGAAGCACGGAAATACTTATTTTATTATTTTATTTTATTTTATTTTATTAATTACAAATAATGGATGAGGTGTAGAAATCGGTAGTAGTAGAGCTTGTATTTTGTTTTCGGTATCAATGGACTCTAGCAAAAAAACTCATTTCTATTTTTAAAACTGTCCTGTAACTTCTGTTTGGAATCACATAGGTTTTTGTAAAACTATTGTTTATAAATCATTAAAAAACAGCTATCTAAAACTGAAAAGATATTTGAAATCAGACCATTAGTTTTTTTACAATCGATGTTTAAAGGAGTAGGTAAATCTGGGGTTTCAGAAATAAAAGGAAAACCCCAAATATTTAAAAAAATGGTACACTTTCGGATTACATGATTTGGGCTCAAATGATTGGAAATGACCTCCCTTATGTCACCCTAAAAGATTCTGGTCTAATTACCAATCGGCTTGTATAAGCTTATTTTGGAGCAATATAGTTGGTGTTTTAGTTTGGATTATTAATTTTATTTATTTTAAATTTAATTTATTTTCATTTAACATTTCAGATTTCTCCTGTGGAAATAGAGAGTGTTATCCTGCAAAATCCAGGTGTTAATGATGTTTGTGTAGTAGGAATCCCTGATTTAAAACTCGGAGATCTGGCAGTGGCGTTTGTGGTTAAAAAGGATGGAGCGACTGTAACAGCACAGGATATCAAGAATGTTGTTCAACGTAAGTGATGACTGAAATAGGTTGTTGGATACCGCTTTAAAAACCGTTAAGCATCCAAATTTACATTCATACATAACTGCACGCCTGTTTGTGTGCCTTATGGGGTAGGCACAAACCAGAGGTTATAAAACCATTTGATGTTACATAATAGGTTGGGGAAAAAGTCTTTTCGCATTATAGTATGTATGAACTTGTAATAAAATCTCTTTGGCTATAGTATTTGTATCTGGCTCGTTTTGGTATTATTGAAAGTTAAAATTTTAAAGAACATAATTCCAAATTCAAATTAGGAAAATGTATGATTTTCATTTGTTTTTCGTACTGTCAAGATGAGTGAATCTAATGAAGAAATTCGATACATTTTAAAATTTTACTACAAAAAAGGTAAAAATGCAACGCAACCGCGAAAAAAAACTGCGATGTTTATGGACCTAGTGCAGTGTCTGTGAGAGTAGCACAAATTTGGTTTAAGCGTTTTCAATCCGGAAATTTTGATGTCAAAGATGCACCTTGCTCTGGTCGCCCTATTACGGATTACGGATAAAGTGGATGCCATTTTTGAAAAAGTGGAGCAAGATCGATATATCAGTAGTTACGAAGTAGCTGAAGAACTGGGAATTGACCACAAAAGAGTTTTGGCGCATTTGAAAAAAGCTGGGTACACAAAAAAGCTCGATATTTGGGTAACTCACGAGCTCACTGAAAGAAACCTAATGAACCGTGTACTCATTTGTGATTCTATATTACGTAACGAAACCGAATCATTTTTGAAGAAACTGATAACTGGTGATGAAAAGTGGATCACGTACGACAAGAACGTGCGAAAAAGGTCGTGGTCGAAGGCCGGTCTGGCTTCACAGACTGTGGCGAAACCCGGGTTAACTCGCAATAAGGTGATGTTGTGTGTGTGGTGGGATTGGAAGGGCATTATTCATTATGAGCTGTTACCACCAGGCAGGACTATCGATTCTGAACGCTACTGCGAACAACTTATGAGATTAGAACAAGAAGTTGAGAGAAAGCGGCCGGAATTGATCAACAGAAGGGGTGTGGTGTTTCATCATGATAACGCTAGACCTCACACATCTATAGCCACCCAGCAAAAATTAAAAGAGTTTGGCTGGGATGTGTTAATGCATCCGCTGTATAGTCCTGACATTGCACCTTCAGATTTTTACCTGTTTTGGTCTCTTCAGAATTCTTTAGGCAGTGTTAGGTTAACATCACGAGACTGCCAAATCCACTTGTCGCGGTATTTTGATGAGAGGTACCAAAATTTTTTTAGCAATGGGATCATGTCCCTACCCACAAGATGGCAAAAGGTTATCGATCAAAATGGTACATACATACTTTAGTTAAATGTCAATAAACTATATTAAAATATGCTTTGAATTTTTTTTAAAAATGCGAAGAAACTTTTTCCCCAACCCAATATAACAAATTTAGCGGCATTATAATGATGGAGTGAAACCATTGCAGTGACAGGGGGTCAGCCTATCGCCCACAAAAAAAGCCTCCGATAAAAAAAACCTCTGTCCCTTAACTGACTTTTACAGTATGCCCGGGATGAGAAGCACGTCGCACATTCTATGTTTTTTTAGCACATTCTATGCTTTTCAAAATCTCTAAACCTTAAAAACTTTTTAGCGACTCTTCATTGTTAATTTGGTTGAGGTTTGATGTCCATTTATTTATTATTGGTATTTATTAGGATTAATAAGGATATGTCAGCAGTTTACAAATATACGAGTTTTTGAAATTGATTTTTAAGATTCGCAAAGTCATCATATGAACTTTATTTTTCATTTATTATCATTTCACAAAAAAAAAAATTAAAATAAACATGTTCATAGTGCATAAATAAACCACGAAGGTTTGTGAACTACACATTCGCTGTGGCTATAGAAAAAAAATCGATTTGTCCATTTTAACGATTCACGTGATAATTTGCACATTGAAATAATTTAAAAGATATTTGGTTAAAGTACGTAGGTATAACGTAATATGTGAACAAATATACGATTCTCGCTTTCGACCGGGCCGTTCACTTGAGAAACGAGCTTTTCCAAGCTCTGTTGCGTCTAGGCGTATAGAATAATAGGTATACGACACAATATCCTTTTTTATTAAATTATATCCTAGTATACCCCTGTACCGCTGTGTGGTACTATAACACAAGCTTATTTGTACCCTTATTGTAGGGATACAAAGTCTTTTTTTATAATATATGCATGGGACGTTTGAAAATGAAAATGAAAACTTTTTATTCGTAGTAGGTAATTTTATACACTTTACGAACGTCAAACGCTGGATGAGGGCGGCGCGGGTCCGAACGACATGACGAATCCTGGGGGAGGCCTCCGTCGAGAAGTGTGCGTCTCTCGGCTCATGAAGATAATGATCGCCCATTTTCCACCAATGTCTTGGTGTTGTCTACTATTACTTCTTCTTCGGCTTTAAAAAACGGATTTGTCTTTAATGACACCTGATGTTAAGTGAACATGAAGAATAAGATGGTACACGTTCATCTACGAGAAACCTATTCACTCGACACTTAAAAGTACTAGGACTATACCTACTGGTCTGGGAAAATAAACTCAGACAGTTCATACCAAACGGATGGATGGAAGTTCTGTCTGCGTCTAGTAGTCCGATGGTAAAAGGTTGAGGGTCCACTTTGTTCAAACAGAGCACTCGCGCACTCACCAAAATGTATCCTGTAGTAGCTGGTTACACAAGCAACCTTACGACGACGATGCTCTAGCTAGGGTCTGCAGTTTTTTGGTTGTAAGTTTGACGTTGTTTATTAGTTTACGGGCTCTTCGGTCAACGGAGTCCAGCCCTTCTAGTAGATATTGGGCTGAGCCATCCCAAAGATGACTGCAATGCTCCATGCGTGATCGCACTTGAGCTACGTATAATAATTATGTATAGTTAAGGAGCTGGGCAGGGTCGAAGTACCTGATACCCAATTGGGGAGATGATACCCAATTTTTTGTGATTCCCAACAACGAGTTGGCATGACAGTTGGTGAAATATTTTCTTTTTTTTTCAGAAAACCTTGCAGAAACGAAACACTTACACGGAGGAGTAATCTTCATTGATAAACTGCCTTTAACTGTGTCCACGAAGGTTCACAGACAAAAACTAAAGGAAATGGCGAAAACCATGGTTAGAGAATAATAGAACTTGGCCTTAAAATTTCGGCGTCTAATTTTATAGGTGCCTACTTAAATGAAAATAAAAAAATAAAATTTAGCTTCTCTTATAAACCCAGTGACTTTCATTTAAAAATATTCTGCTTATTAATAAGAAGTATTTAATGAATAGTTTACTAAGTATAAATAAAATTGGGTTGATTTCGTAGCTTAGGTACTGTTCATGATGAATGCATATTACATTTGCACATTCTAACAACCGAGGTCAAATTGTTACTAAAATATTGTTAAGCGTACTGATTCCATCTAAATAATCAAAAAGAAGGCGGTTTCATTGCTATTAAGACCCTTATAAGATAAAATAAAATAAAATAAATTAAAACATTATTATGATTATTAAATAATGAATGCTAGACATTATTTTTCTAACGCTATTCTAATAAGAAATGCTTGCAATTGGGAACCGTTTTTCCATAAAATATACAGGTTTTCCCGCCAACTTTATATAATACCTTCACGGAGGTATTCTAGTACCCATAAGGATTACAGAAAAAAATTAAAAAAAAGAAAAAAATCTAAATTTACATTTATAGGATTTTATAGGAAGGTATTACATAGAGATGGCTGGACACCCTGTATATCTTCTTCACGGAGGTATTCTAGTACCCATAAGGTTTACAGAAAAAAATTAAAAAAAAAGAAAAATATCTAAATTTACATATATAGGATTTTATAGGAAGGTATTATATAGAGTTGGCTGGACACCCTGTATATTAAATATAGTGTAAAATAGATAGTAAAATATATCTTAATATACAGGGCGTCCCGTAAATCGTGGACCAACGGAAAACTACAAAGGGTTGTCAGGAATCCGAAACACCAATTTTTGTTTTTCGTAGGCTAAGTAGTTTTTGAGATATACCGATTTTGAATATGTATAGGATTTTCCCCTACTGCGTGTAGAAAATGCATCATTACTTTTTTTAATGCCCTTTGTAATTTGTGAGGGGGATTATTGTGAAAATAAAAGCTAAAACATGTAATTTTTAAAACCCTAAAATTTATAAACACGTTTTAAAAGGATGCTGGTGTAAAAAAAAGTATGGCAGCTTTGGTTTTTTTTTTTTAAAACAGCTACTATTTATAAAGACTTCAAAAAGGTAAAAAAGTAAACAAAAAAAAAACAACGAAACCTTTTTATCACTACAAAACCTTACCAAAACCCACTTAGTCTTAAATATCTTTTTGATTTTAATACTTATTTTAAGATCCATGAAAAGTGCTGGCTGAATAGAAAATGGAAAACGTTCAGTTATCACACATAAATACTAATCGATTATTCTCAATTTTTGAAAATGCCCGCTGTTTTTACTGCTTGTGAATACGCAGAAATGTATTTTATTTACGGTTTATGCGACGGTGATGCTCTGGAGGCCGCACGTAGATATCGTGTGCGGTATCCAAATCGCGAACGCTATCCCGATCATCGAGTTTTCTCCGCGTCAGTAACGCGTATTTGGAGGGTCGATACCCTGGCGTTACCAGACGTGGAGGAAGACCTAGACAGGTGAATGAAGATCAGGTAATGATGAAAGTTAGACGAGATCCTTCTACTAGCATTCGCCGTGTTTCTAGACTTAGAATAGAATCTTGAAAAGAAACCGCATGCCAGTGGATTATCAACGTCGCTTAGATTTCTGTAGGGAGATGTTGCGCTGCGCCTTCCACGGTTTCTTGATTAAATTTTGTGGAGTGATGAATCTTGTTTTAAGAGAATGGGCGTCGTTAACATGCACAACCTCCATGAATGGGCCGTTGAAAACCTCCGTGCAGTAAGAGGAGACCGGTTTCAGCACCAGTTTGGAATTAATTTATGGGCTGGGATACTAAGCGGACAAATTATCGGTCCATTTGAACTTCCAACACGACTGAATGGAGCTCAAAAACGATGTACCAGAAGAAGTTCGCAATAGGATGTGGCTACAGTATGATGGTGCACCCGCTCACTATTCACGGCAAGTAAGAAATCATTTAAACGAGTCGTACCCGAACCGATGGATAGGACGCGGTGGTATAATTGCATGGCCACCCCGCTCGCCGGATTTAAATCCACTTGATTATTTTCTGTGGGGCTATTTTAAAGAAGCCGTGTATGAAACAGTAAATGAAAATGAGAGAGAGTTACGTGAAAAATTGAACCATGTAGCTGAATTGGTGAAAAATAACGGAGTGGCTCTTAGAAGACGGAAAAGAAATTTCTTAAGGAGATGCTGGCTATATGTACGAGCAAGAGGTAGACACTTCGAGCATTTAATGTAATAAAATAAGGCTTAATAAAAGTTAAAAGCTCGACTACTTTACTACTTGTATTTTATTTTACCTCGACAATTAGGTCTCTGATCCATATCCGAGTAATGATAAAAATATATTTTAAAAATATATTTTAGATATACCTTTTTGAAATCTGTATGAATTGTAGATATTTTTAAAATACAGTTCCATTAGGTTGTCATAAATTTTTTTACACCAGCTTAGTTTAAAAATCAAGTTTGAAATTCTTGAATAAAAAAAAATATACTTACACGCTTTCACTGTATTTTTTTTGTTACAGATAAATATTCGTTATTAATACATTGGATAAAAGAATGATCTTGCCTTAATTATCTTACGAAACAAAAAGTTTGAATAAATGCATGAAAAAAAAAATTATGATACATTTTATATACGCAGTAGGTGAAAATTTACAAAATATTTAAAATCGGTATATCTCAAAAACTAGTTTTTATAAAAAATCTTATTCCTTGAGTGCACGGATGTGATACTGGGCATAAAGGTTCTTCAATAAGTGGTTGGTTATGTTAAAATGTATATTCGCGTACAAAGTCGCGGGCAAAAAATAGTCTGTTAATAAAAATAGAATGAATCTTATTTTAACTCTTGATTCTTGAAGTCAGCATCTGAACTAACTTAACCTAAATTATAATTATATACAACTAGCGACCCGCCCCGGCTTCGCACGGGTGCAATGCTGATACACGCTCTTGCCGCACCGAGCGGCCGGCCGGTACCGCCGCAAACGCTACGTCCCGCAATTTTTTAATCTGTAATATCTTCGAAAATATTCACTTAAATCATACGGTGTAAAGGGCCATATAGATCTATATTAAATGAACAATGTATTCAAGGTATTTAATTGGTTAAGGATTAATGCTGTATTTGTTAAAATCGCTTCGAAAATTAGCCATTATTTGTCGTAAAAAGTAAATGACAAAAAAAGTTATTGTGGGCTATCCATAAGAGATAGACATATACCATCACGGACATTATTTTGATAAAACTCGTAGGGTTCAGCCTGCGTTTGCAATGCAAGCGGAAAAAATGTAATTATTTACGACATCACATTAGAAACCTCAAAAATAACAGTACTTCTCCACTATTTAATGGATGTTATTATACATATAAACCTTTCTCTTGAATCACTCTATCTATTAAAAAAAACCGCATCAAAATCCGTTGCGTAGTTTCAAAGATTTAAGCATACAAAGGGACATAGGGACAGAGAAAGCGACTTTGTTTTATACTATGTAGTGAGTAGTGATGATCTACTTGCTTATATAGGGTTCTTTTTCAATCACCAGCCAAATTTAAATGTTTTCTTTGAAACGATATAAACGTCCCTGCGTATTTATTTTAGTAACGCTCACAAGAAAAAAAAAGATATGACACCACTAACTGTTTTACTGTTTCACTTTTGATGAACATAGCTACTACGACGCGGCATTTCATTGTTAATACTACGACATAGTACTATGCATAGTCATCTTTACTTAATGGTATTCATTCATAATTTAGAGTGACCATGCTTTGCTTAATATGTTAGCGAAAATATTAATATCCTTGTTAAAAAATACATACCTTGTTTGCTAAAACCGTTTCTATAAATGATGCCCATTGAGTAAAAAAAATGTGGCCGGTGACTTAAAAACAACCCTCTATATGATAAGTATTTAGAGTTAAAAGTGTTTTCATTCGAGCGTACATGGATCTAATTTTGTTGGTGAATGCGGATCCTCTGATCTCATCATCATCATAACCCTCTATAATGAGCCGTCTGGCAATGAGTCTCTCCTCTGGGTGATGGGAGGTTTAGGCCATAATCCACTAACGACTACTGTATCAAGTAAGTGTGGGTGGTGTCATCCGGGACTGGCTGCTACCTTATCTAAAGGCCTACGTTACCTTTTCTGCGGCTGTGATTTCAAAATTTTATGCTTTAAGTATTTATAATCGAAGTGTAAAAGTCATAAGCTAAGTAATAACAAGTTTAATTATTGTTTATTTTTATAAAATATAAATTAAGTACATTACAAATATTTTTTGGAATCGGTATTATAATATGCTTATACAATATTTTGTCTTTAAGAATCTAAATCTATTCTTTAATTTCTTCGTAGGTTCTGATGCAGGTACCGTCCCATCCTTCACAGGTTGTTGTCTGAAAATAATAAGCGTGTTAAGAAATGTTTTAAGTTTGAAGATTTGTCCACGTATGGTTAGCTAAGAAGTCTTAATACCCAGTCCTAATTCCCCTGGATACGCGCACTTTCGCTTATTTTATTTTATGTTTTCTATTCTTAACCTATTTTTTTATTGGAGACTTAGCCTGTGTTTAGCCTCAATCACACCCAATGGTAAGTGGATATGAGTGACAGCACACGGGCTCAGGAAAGATTTGGTTCGTCATGAAATAACGCCGGAACACATCACCGCCGCCGGAGAGATGGTATTTGGAGGCAATTTTAATATGAAGGGTAGTTGCTAGCTAAGCGGACCTTGACGGGATCCAACTGCCAAGCACTAGGGTCACTCGGATTCAGGTTTTTTCCTTTTTTGTGGTGTATAATATTTCGATTAGGGGTTGCAA
Source organism: Stenoptilia bipunctidactyla (assembly GCA_944452665.1). Lineage (NCBI taxonomy): Eukaryota > Metazoa > Arthropoda > Insecta > Lepidoptera > Pterophoridae > Stenoptilia > Stenoptilia bipunctidactyla. The sequence continues at coordinate 13,810,360 of OX101737.1, read as the reverse complement.
TGAATTTGAATGTTGTGTGATCTACTTGTAAGTTTTATAATTGCTCTGAATGGACATATGTTTGCCTCCACCACTACAGGCTTAGGATGTAGATGCTACCGATCAACCTTCATATAATGTCTGCCGATAAATATCAAATTTTGGGGCGCAGCGTTGATGAATTACTGTATACATATATTTAATAAAGACACAATTTTTATCTCAATCCATTTGTTTATCTTTGACTGTTTAATATAAGGTGACATAGATGTCAAACGCGTGTTCGGAATTTAATTATAAAAAGTGTTATGTCACGTAGTCAGTCATAGTGACAGGGGAGTCTCTCCCTTGGGTGACGAGGAGGTATAGGCCATAATCCATCCAGCTGGCCCAGTGCTAGACCAGGAATGGCTTCGGACAAACCTTAACGACTACTGTACACAAGTATACAGCACCCGGACTGTCTGCTTAACGTGCCTTCCGAAGTGCGGAAGTCGACGTGAGACATGAAAGATCGGCGGTCAGTGGGTTGTAATAGTTTTTTTATATACACACATCAAAAGTGTCTAGGGATCAACATATATTTTTGCAATAACTTTTCTCCTGATTGATATTAATTAAAATTTTCTTTAAGGATTCATCAAATAAAGTGTTTTCGTTGGTCTACAGTAACGATAAACCAAGTCACCTTTGCATTAATAAAGAAATTTGCCATTTTTCTAATAAAGAGGTTTTTGACATTTTAACCACTAACATTAAAGTTCGAAAAAAAGACTAAAATAACAGTTTTATTTAAAATTTTATTGGGTAACTTAAACAATTAATAATCCGTGTTTCTACCACAACACAAGAACATCGGTTTGGCATACTCGAAATGAGTTCATCCAAATCACGCTGTGGAATGTTCGTTGCAACAACAAAAAAAGGTCTTCTTGCGACTGGATACCCTCCATATTCGGCAGAGCTCTTCTCTGTAGCATATCCCATGCATGCTCAATCGGGTTCAAGTCTGGCGACTGAGCAGGCCAGGGCAGGACATTGATGTTAGCTGCGGCGAGAGTCTGTCTTACAACTCTTGCGGTGTGCGGTCGTGCATTATCATGCATTAACTGAAATAAGGGACCGATTTGTTGTAACCTTGACTTGTAGAGGAACGATGACGTCTGATACAATCGTCTCAGCATAAATTTGAGCGTTGAGGTTGCCTCTGATCCAAATCAACTCAGTTCTTCCGCCGATCCAAATACCCGCCCATACCATAATGGTTCCACCACTATAAGGATGGACTTCCTGGCAGGATTTTAATCGCTGTTTGCGTCCAGGGGTTCTCCAGTGTCGTATACGTCTTGTATCCGGTCTCATACCAAAACGAGACTCATCAGAAAAGCACACGAAACGCCATTGTTCTTCTGCCCAATTTCTATGTTCAAGAGCCCATTGATATCGAATCCTACGATTGTGCATTGCTATAGGTGGTACCCTTAGCGGTCTTCGGGAATGAAGGTTCACTTCATGCAAGCGGTTTCTGACTGTTTGGTTGCTAATTAAGTTCCCTGAAGAGTGATGAAGCCTCACGGCTAACATCATGGCGGTTATTGTTGGAGCTCTTCGAGTTGTGATTTGAATGTATCGGTCTTGTCTCCGTGTGGTGCAGCGATACCGTCCTCCATGGCGCAGCCACGGTACCAGTGCTTCGGTAACGTGTCCAAAGTCGACTGATAACACTCTGACTTGTATTCAGAGCTAAAGCCACAGTACGTTGCCGGGAACCAGCTTCTATCATTCCCACGGCTCTGAGCATTTCTTCCCTGCTTAAATGACGTCGCCGCTCCATAATAACGTTTTAATCAGTAGTAGGGAAACAGTAGCACTAATAATGTCTTCAATGCGTTGTATGTTTTTATAGGGAAAATATTGACAGCTGATTTCCATCTTTTACTCGAATTTGATTGACAGTTCCTGTTTCAAATTATGAAATGCACCAAAAAGGATCCATATAAATTTATAAAATCGTAAATTTATAACAAAGCCACATCTCAATCTCAAGAAATCCGCATAAAAATGCTTGATCCCTAGACACTTTTGATGTGTGTATTTATGTTGGTATGTAATGATGAGCTATGATTCTCTCCCTTGGGTGACGATTTGTGTTTGGTGGTTGGTTTGACGATAACTTCCAGGTGGCTGTAATGGCTTCTGACTAAAACTCGGGAGGAGACACTACCTAACGTAATAAATTACTGGTCGGCGTCCTTGTACAGACTCGGCCGAGCGTTGCCAAAACGACTATATCGTATGACGCAAAAGCCACTGACCCCCGACGACTTCATTATTAACAAATAATTAAATGCTGTAAGAAGACAGCACAAGTACGAACTATTTTAAATTAGTTACTTAACTCGCATTTTACCTTAAACTTTCCTGGTGGTTAGTGAAAATGACAGTTCAGGGTCTTAGGAAGCACCTGGCCACGGTACAGATATCTATAGTAATTCAACTTTATACAAACGGACGAAATGCGAGCTATACCTACGCGGCTTGATCTCAGCATGCGCTCGGTATGCGGTCAGTCGCGAGTGTCTGCATGTCGAAATAATTGCTGATTAAACTTTATGTTAATATGCGGATTGTTTATACTTTAAAATTTAATAATACATCTTTTCGTACGTCTCAATCGAGGCGCAAGTATTTTTCGGTCGATAATTTATAATTCACAAAGTATTTTATTTCTTTCGCAGAAACCACAGAATACATACCACTATCAATTTGTCGCCGGCGAATTCACGGGATTGTACGGATTTGCGTCCATTCGGTTCCACTTGCGTCTGCACCAATTTGTTGTCTTCTATGGTGAATGTTGTTTTTACCTGGAAGTAAAGAAAATATACCTTTAAGATAGTATTTTGGTAAATAAATAAATCTCTAAAAATATTCTTGTATACAGGGTGTCCCGAAACTCAACGTCAAGCGGGCACTGGGTGAATTAATAGGAACATTCATTGAACTTTTTTTGAAAGTTAGACCTATATAGTATATTTGGAATATTTTAGGAAAGAATAGATGCGTTGAAATAAGTTTAAACTGTGACCCATGAAAACGTATCAGACAGGGAACATTAAAGTGTGTTTTTAAATTTGGATAATAATAAGCCTAGTTTCATCACAATGGTTCCAATAAATTTTTTTAACTAATGTGTTACAATTAAATAGTCAATCGAGGAATTTGTTTAAGCCATATATGATTTCAACAACAAAAGTACCTAAACAGGAAAAGACACGGAAACGTCCAAGTAAAATAATATAATCAAGTGCAAAAAAATAAACATGTCTAAAAAAACAAAAACTTTTTATTAACCCATACAAAAAACATATGATTGAAACCTGCGTCAGTTACAAAGTGCAATACAATAAAGAAGCACGTCATCTCAATTCATCACAGTTCATATGATTACGACCGGCAGACAAGGTAAATTTAATTCCTCAAAACCGGTTCTATTATCATACTGCCGTATTTTGTAACATTGACTTTGAATTCTCGAGCTAAGGAATCTATGAAGACGTACAGAAGACAGCATATCAAGCGTTACAAATCTGTCAAATATCCCCAACCAATTTTTACTTAATGTCGAAGGCATAGAGTTCAGATTCAATTAATTATTTTAACCTAATAAGTGCCGATGAAGCTGAACATACTGTAAAAGGTGTACAAAAGGACTATCCGCTTAAAATAGCCATACAGCCCGTGGAATAATACATACATACATACATAACGTCACGCCTGTATCCCTAATGGGGTAGACAGAACAACAGAGGCTATAAAACCATCTGATGTCACGTTTGACAAATTTGGGGGGAATTATAATGATGGAGAGAGACTTGCAGTGATAGGAAGTCAGCCTATCGCCCACAAAAACGTCAAAAAAGCCTCCGTCCCTTAACTGACTTTTACAGTATGCCCGGGCAGAGAAGCAGCTAGAACATTTTATGTTTTTCTTTCGCTCCCAGTCCAGCATGGAAGGAATAAGCATGTCGTAAAAGGCGACTAATCCGAGTAGGTTACCGCTTAGTGGTAGGTAGGTAGTGCGCCTTCATTCACCTGGCTAGCTTAATCCCTAGACAAACAATTTAGTCGCATTTTACGCGTTTAACCCTTAAGAATCCGCTTTCAAGAATCTTATGACTTTGAAGTGATCTGCTTTATTGTACTGCAGTTCGATGTTTCCGAAATTTAGAGGAGTGATTATTCATATCTTTTTCTTGTGGTTGTTTTAAGCAAATTGTACTTTTTCTAATTTTTGTTCGATACTTTTTTTATTTGAAAAAGAGGTATTTTTTAGAGATTTCTCGATATATCTCTTTAAACTGCCGGAGCAAACAACGTGAAATTTTTTTGAGTGTAAGATATTATATATTATTTACTTTAGTAACAGTTGTTGCGACTCCGTAGATTTCTTGTTCCTTAGCATTGAACGCTGTTGACCTGTGATGGCGCCATTGGCGCGAAATTCAAATCTTAAATGTTTAATGACGAGTGTAGCGTGAGGGGCGCGTCAGGGGCGCGCGGAAAAGGGCAGTGCGTTATGAAGTTATATTTTTTGAAAGTGGACTCTTAACTAAACTTTTCGATAGCAATAAAAAGGACATTTAGAACAAGATGTCACCAAATAAAGTAACTCAAAATACTATTGAAACAACCTATGTTCTATAATAAGTAAAAAAGTTTAAAAGGGTTTTAAGTTCTACTTATTTATTACTTCACGGTTTGACAACTTCAGAGTCGTTAAAGTTCGATCTTCACACATGAAGCCAGATGAAGTCGTAACGATATCGTAATCGTTTTTATGTTTACTTGGATCGTATTACACTAGGTACGTGATCGTACCTGACCTTACTGCTTCAGCGGTTACCCGTTCACCGAGATCTGTGCCCTGCTCATTGCCACTGCAACTTTACAATCCTTCGTTTATTATGTACCTATAATTTAGTATAGTGGGTATGAAATATATAAGTATTGAAGTGGGATTTAGAAACACACTAGAATTAATCACTTCGCCATTACTTAGTGCCGATTCCGTGGGCTTTGTATAAACCGGGATTTGTTTATATTGAAATCTTTATTCGCGAGTCTGTTCTTTCTAATTGATAGGATAGGATTTGAGGTGTCCATAACTAAATACCGGGCTACAATTACCTAACTGTCAGTTTATGATGCGCCCACGCGCCTGGCTGCCCTAACCTTCATACATACCTACATAAATACATAACCTCACGCCTGTCTCCCCTTGGGGTAGGCAGAGACAAGGGAACACCAATTGCTGCGATCCAAACATACCTCTTTCGCTTCTTCCACATTCATCAATCTTTTCATAGTATATACTATATATATTGTTTGGAAACAATAATGTAGGTATATATAATATATTATGGTTTGGTCAAAGGCCCTAACCGGAATCTGTCACTTGCCAGAGTCATACCTACTCATTGAAAAATAAAAAGTTAATTACATTTAGCGCCCTCTAAGACGTCGTATCTTCCGTTGCCATCGTGTCTTCGCAATATTGCTATCTTATCATCAGCTTCGCCATGTATAATACCTATAAATACTAGAATGTATAGCAATGGCATTCAAGTATAAATAAAATCGTCAGAATCAATCAAATATTCACCTTTACACCATCAATACGCGTTTCTTCGAACTCCTCATCGAGTCTAAAGGTAAGGTCATAGCTCTTGATGGGATTTGTCACCGTCATCGTGAAGGAGCCATCGTCGTTCTTTTTGAAGACGACCACGGGGTTAACAGACGCAGCTGCTTTTCTAGATATGTAGCCAATTCCTTAAGAAAACAAAAACAAATGTTAAATATTATTAACTTTAAACTATCTACATCAATGTACTCGGATTCGTGAATGTGTCGGAAAAAACATCTAATCCGGGTTTCCCTTTGGTGGCAGGAATTCTTCAGGGTTCGCCTGGATATCGACTACCTGTCATATAAAGTCTGCCGCCATTTTCCTCACTGGCCATCAGGTGAGATTAAAGTCAAACTCGGGCTTAGTCAAAAAAAAACAGAAATTTAATACATAATTATTTATCTGGTTATTTTATTTATCGACCATAATTAGCAAGACAATTTGCAATTTATCTGATAACATTTAAATGAACGAGAATGAAAAACTAACCTAAAGTTTTTAATATTGAATTTCCAATGGGCGGTAATTGTACTTCTAGTTTTCGAGTAGGTACAGAAGGCAGCACATCAAGCGTTACAATACCTGTCAAATTTCCCCAAGCAATTTTAACTTAATGTCGAGGGTATAGTGTTCAGATTCAAGTGATTTTTTTGACGGATTTGTAACGATTGATGTGCTGCCTTCTGTGCATGAGTACTTAGGTTATACACAATAATTTTTTTGATAACAGTACGATAAATTGGGTCATAATTATACCTAAATGTAGTTTATGAAGTCGCCGTTGCGTACAACTCCTATCCATATCATTAAATATGACTTCATGATAGGTAAAGCAACATTTAGCTCGGTCAATACAGGGATGGGTGACACAACTTAAATTGATCGATTTGACAATTAAAAAAATGTTGCTGTTCCCTTTCTTTTCCCAAACATGCTATACTATTGGAAGTCAAATATAAGAAATAACGTAGGTACCTATGCTATTTTGTCTCATCGATATTTGAGTTCATTGCTACTCAGCAAAATGACAATATATCTAGTCTTTTTTCAGCGAAATACCCTATCTACGATATTTAGGGTACTTTCCCTTGATGTCCCATAGCTTTGGGCCTCCTTGTATACAATGGCCCGGTTACCTACCTATAGTTTGTTAGACGTAATCTCAGTGACCTCCAACAAACAGCACTGATTATTTATACAAAGGGTCACGATGTTAACACTTATGTGTCGTATTTCCTTAAGTTTTTACGATATATTATATCGAATGAAAGACTTTTTAACACGTTCATTGCCAATCACGCGACGTCGCGTAATCGCAGGCCTTTTTAATTTGGCCCAGAAAGTTTTGGATGACGTAATATTTCGTAAATCGTAGAGATCTTTCTTTTAAAATAAATAATAACAGTTTACAGCCAGAGAACAATAAATCAATATCACAATCTAAACGACACTGACTTTTATCACAAAGCGGCTCGTTCTCCACTCCGCCATTTTAAAACCCAACCTATCCGGAAAGTAAAAATCCCACCAACTTTCCAATGCTACCAACATACCAATTCTAATTAAGTCAAATCAACAACTCTGGTTTTATGGGTTCAATGCTTACATCTTGTATTTCCATACATTTATGAAAGCTAACAAGGGTCATAAAATCTCTATATACACTATATAGAAATGTACTGTAAATATGCATCCTCCATGGCTTATCACGCGTTGTCGCGTTATATATAACAATACTACATAAAATGGCATACATATATACTAAATGCATAGTTAAACCTGAAATCATTATGTATTACATTTAAGACTAAAATAATGTAAAAATAGGATTTGGGCCACCCGGATAAACCTTACGATTTTGGCTTGGCAATGAACGTGTTAACAGAATTTAATAGTTTACGATTAACAAGTGAATCTTATGTGCCGTGCAGAGATAAAATGTCAGATATTTACCGTAATTTTAGAACTCAAAGATATACTTTCAATTCTTGACAACTTTGAATTATAGGTTCGCAGCCGTGCTATATAAAACATTGCAAAAGTGGCTACTGCTGCCGCATTGAGTAATTAAACCGAAGTAAGTGAATAGAGGTTGTGTTATTGCAGATTATGAAAGTGAAAGGCTGCGTATATTCTCAAGCTACTCTACAACTGAGGTAAATAATACGAAAATGATGAAATATGCAGTATAAACGGTTATAGTGGAGTTTGTGGGCACAACGGAATAACTTGCAGTAGTCATATGAACTAAATAACACATTTCATTTTAGTATGGATGTCTGGTCAGCACCTGTGCCAAATAAAATAGTTGTGGAATACCATTATGAAAACACTTAAGATAACTGTTAATTAAATTGTTGGTTACTTTTCGTGTACATTAAGAAAAACTACTTGAATCCACAAAGACCGCAGGTGACTGACGACGACGCCATATTTAAGTCATATTATTCACTGACATTTCTATATTTTTGATTTCTGCCTGGACGTAATAGATGATTTCAATAAAAAACTACAAAAACAAACTGAATTCATAAAATATTGTATGTTTTTGATAGATAAGTAGTTATTAGTGGTGAAATATCAATTCCGTACATTGTCCTTTCGGGATCATCACTCATTAACCGTTTATACCTTTTTGTTAAAAAAGTCGTATGCTGTAATAGTATATTTTTTAAGTATTTGTTATTTTTTATACATTCTAAAAACAAAAGACAAATCCCTATAGGTTTGGAACACATTTTATTGGTAGATATGGCCATTTTGTAAAACTGCGGAGATTTATGGCAATAACGTCATTTTGATTTTTATTTGTACACCTAAATTACTGATTCAACTTTGAATTTGGTATTTTTGTTTGGTTTATGAATAATTTCCACGATCCTAAAATTTAAGATAACACGAGACAAAACCACTAAAAAATATTATTCTCGGTGATTTTCTGGTCTTTCTTTTTAATAAGTGACCTAACGAAGAACGATACCCTAGCATTATCCAGTAATACTTATTTTATATGATTGTCTTAGTTCATGACTAAATGACTATAAGACGATTTGGGATCGTGATAAGTGATTTCCATACTTATTTAAGTCGTCGCTTGTGTCTAGACAAACAATTCCCGTGTACCGACCTTCCAAATCAATATAACTTTAAACTTAATTCTACATAGTCATGAGGCAAAGGTCAGAATGATTTTATCAAGCTTTGTTTACGCTATAATCAATAAAAAACCACTTTATTGATAATGATAATTAAAATGAATTTAATTAATTGTGGCATCTTGATTAACCTGTAGACAATTTAAAAACTAGTAAGACAAACGAGGTGCGTAGAAATAAAGCAATGAATACAATCATAAAAACAATTTACTATTAGTATATTATGTAACAAGTGAGCGAAGTTGCTAATTACAGTCGAGGCTGTGATTTGAGCCCGAGCCGCAGGCGAGGGCTTAATAATGAGCCGAGACTGTAATTAGCAACGCTCACGAGTCACATACGACGTTTTTCAACACACTTGTGAGTAAAACACAGACATACGTGGTCATAAAATAACAAACACACTTCATAACAAAGCTGTGAATTGTGATTGAAAAATGGCGCTGAACCTCGCGCATGCGCGTAGGTTTTTTTTTTCTGCCAAATGTGTCAATGTCTGTATAGCATATACAGCCTATTTTACGTGAAAATGTTTAATTTGGAGTGGTAAATGCAAATATTTTAATATTTTATAACAAATTATTGTAAATTGTGAACAATTTGTTTGATATACATATTTATTTTACTAATATAAGGCGCAAACATTTCAAAAATGTATATGGATTTGAAGTGGTATAAAACCTCTTTGTTGTTTCTGAAAATATTTAATGTATAACCCGGATCAATAAAATATGCTCTGTTTACTCGCTTGTAATTTGCACAAAGGTACAATTCAACTTTGTAGGATTCATTTTATTATGCACTAGGGTATAATATATTATGCACGCGTGACTTATAGCCCAGTTTATAGTTCTAAATTCAATAGAATAAGGCTCACTTTACGAGCAAGTGTGTTGAAAAAATAGTTGAGGACGGCTTCAATAATTATAACGTACATGTCATACATACATCACTTGTATCCCGCCTGTATCCCTTATGGGGTAGGCAGAACAACAGAGGTTATAAAACCATCTGATGTCACGTTTGACAAATTTTGAGGTATTATAATGATGGATACAGACTATTGCAGTGACAGGGGGTCAGCCTATAGCCCAAAAAAGCCTTTAATAAAACCTCAGTCCCTTAACTGACTTTTAAAGTGTGCCCGGGAAGAGAAGCAGCCGGCACATTCTAAGTTTTTCTTTCACTCCCAGTCCAGCATGGAAGGATTATAACGTATTTTAGTAAAATGGGTTAGCAACCAAAGTTGGCAGACCATTAGCCTGTATTCATACATAAATCTCAACTTTGAGACCGCTCTTCAGTTCTAAAGGTAAACCCTTAAGTTAGATTTAAGATAAGGTTTGATACGGCCCTCGAACATCTAATAATGTCTTTAGTTTTCACAATTCATAATTTAAAATAAGAACGTTTTTAACCGGATTTATCGCTTACTATTTACTTCTTATCACGAGCGAACTCGGGGGTCTTCAAAGACCGAAACGTCGAGTTAAAATGTAAAATATAAATTGTACGCGATAAATCCGTTTAAAAAGTGTTTTTTAAGAATGAAAATCGAGTAACAAATGAAAGGCATTTACATTCAACATAAAAATGTCTACGACAAAGGTCGATAAAGTTAATATATGCAAAGCGACTTCTGTGTGTATTTAAAAGTGATTGTTTATAGATAATTTATCATAATAGTATCTTTTTATTCGTTACTGAAACGGAGTTTCAATTTAATCTTACCTGATCTCTTAAATCTTATATATAATAGAGTACGTCTGTTTGACAGTATGTTTATGGATTTTTTGGCACTACACAATAGATTTCGGTTTACCAAAAGGCTTTAGACCATGCTTTGTATGTGTTGTTGTGTACTTGAGTTTATAAATGTACCTAGATGTAAGTTTTCATAAAATTCTTAAAATAAAATAAGTATAATCAACGAATACAGAGCATTAAAAATACCGACTTCACGTTAAAACTTTGGCTGAGTTGAGAATGTCCTCAACGTAAACATTCTCCGAAATCATATATTATTTTTTCAAAAGTTTGAAATTTTCAATGAAATGTATAACCGATTTCGATGAAATGTTGATGACTATGAAGTATCGTCTATCACATGAACCAACAATTTTTAAAATCAATTAATTTGATTTGATTTGAAAAAAAAACATACGGACGAATTGAGAACCTCCTCCTTTTTTGGAACTCGGTTGAAAATTACGATACTTTCCTTTCGAGCCGTGCTAATAAAGTTTTTGTTAAACTGTTTATTGTTAGATAATTATTTCATTTCCTAAATCCATGTGTTGTGTGTGCCTTCGACCTTCTCTGCACTTAGCATCAGGTAAGATGGCGTTCAAACAAGGGTCTAGTAACCCATACATAAAACAATGGTAAATAACCTAAATATGTAAGACTATCTCATTAATTAATAATATTTGTACATTACATACATACATACACACATACATAACCTCACGCCTGTCTCCCCTTGGGGTAGGCAGAGACAAGGGAACACGAATTGCTGCGATCCAAACATACCTCTTTCGCTTCTTCCACGTTCATCAATCTTTTCATACATGATCGCCGGTTACGGGTACTTTTGACTAGGCCCTTTTTCAAAATGTAGCCAATTTGATCGGCATACGTTCGCCTAGGCCGGCCCCTTCCAACGACACCATCCATTCTTGCTCTGTACACCTCTTTCGTAAATCTACTTTCACTCATCCTTTCCAAATGTCCAAACCACCGTAGCATACCCTTTTCAATCTTAGTCACTACATCCTCTTTCAATCCGCATCTCTTTCTTATTTCACTGTTGCGCACCCAATCACTCAATTTCACTCCACACATGCTTCTCAACGCTCTCATCTCCACAGCATTAATCCTACTTTCATGTCTCTTCTGCCACACCCAAGATTCACTACCATACATAAGTGTTGGCGCCAAAACTCCTTCAAGTATGGCCAGACGAGCCTTATTCGGTATAATTTTGCTTGCCATAACCGAGTACAAGGCGCCATTAACACAATTTCCTGCTTTTACTCTCCTTTCAATATCACCTTCATTTTTGTACATTTTTATTCAATATCAAATATAATACTTATGAAATTCTTTGCCGACATAAAATTTTATTTATTTGAAATCTTAATTTAATGATCACCTAATGTTTTACGCGTATCCGTATAACCTATAAATTTTTTATTTATTTCAATTTTATAAATTGAGTATTTACCGAAAACTATTTAATTTATTTCATTTTAATTTAATTGTTTCATTAATATTCTTTTGTTTTTTTAATCTTATGTAAAACGTAACAATAACATAGGTAGTAAGAATTTTTGTAACTAACACATACCTACCTATGGAGTTGATCCGAAATAAAAGGATTGAATTGAATTTAATTGAAAAGACATTAGCAACCTCTATCCAAACTGCACGCGGGCGGAGCAGGTACAGATTATAATTATTCACTACTGTCATCAATAGTTAATTATGCAGTTATATTATACAATGTTTATTTATGTTACTCAATTTATTTAGTTATTCTACGAGTAGTATGATTTTTATAAGTAATAAATGAGTTAGTCTATTGACTTTGTTTTTTCCGGAGAGCAGACTGACACGACGGTTGGTAGACGACGACATAGCATAACGTGGTCCGATAGTTCTGGCGGGAAAGTTATGGGAGGGGAAAGAGAAACCGGGATTGATTTAGTCAGTCTACTCTCCGCTTTTAGAGGAGAACGAGCCGCTTTGTGATAAAGGTCAGTGTCGTTAAGATTGTGATATTTACTTATTTATTGTTCTCTGGCTGTAAACTGTTACTATGTATTTTACAAGATGATTGCTGTTGAGTTTCTTGCCACTTCTTCTCAACAGATCGACTTTCCGAAGTGGTGGTAGATTATAATAAATATAAAACTTAAACTGATAAGTTGTTTGATTGAGTGACTCCCTTCTGAGACGTTTTCTAACATCTCAGAAGTGGGATTGTACTCAAAAACATAAATTTTGTTTAACGTCCACATGAGTCCTGACAAAAGTATTAAATTATTGAGCGAAGTTGAAATAAGTTTAAATCATGTAGATGTGGTTTTAGAAGTTTATTTCCCGAAATAAAAGAATACAATTCACTTGTCTTTAATAACGATCAAAATATATTGACAACTTATGTTGAGTTTGTTCTTTTTTTTTTATTTATTTAACTTTTATGTGAATGAGTTTGTTTTTTTTAATTTGTTTATTTTTAATTAACTTTTATGTACACACCACCCTGAGGCACTCCGGCTGCGAGATCGCACCAATCAGAGTAATTCTCATCTTGGTGGACACGCTGCGATCGGGCCCGAACATAGGAGTCAAATCAGCCCAGTGCAGAAGTGGACATGTTAATGGATTTCAGAATACCAAGAAGGATGTCGAAATCTACTGAATTAAATGCATTATTAAAATCTAGAAGAATCAGTACTGTTAGTGACTTGTTCTCCATGGCCCAACGAATGTCATCAGTAACATTGATTAGTGCAGAAACAGTACTGTGGCCTGGGCGGAACTTGAACTGAAAATTGCTCAAAATTGGTGAATGATATGCTCCAAAACTTTAGAGAGGAATGGTAGAATGGATATGGGACGAAAATTGGAAACACAGGAATATGAATTGAGTCAGTTTAATGAAAATTATGTACAGCCTTGACAGAAATTGGGATGTTTTAATGACTTTCAAATTAATGTATTAATTACACACTGAAGACATGAAGGGGCTTCAGTGTGATATTGTTGTAGACATGAAGGGGCTACACAATTAGCATAGATAGATAATGGACACCCTGGTCCGAATAGATAAATAATGGACACCCTGGTCCGTATAGGACACCCTGGTCCATATGATATGATATGCTTAAAGTAATAACAGATTTTAAAATTAAAAAATTAAGACATAAGTAATTATTGCTAATTGAAATTTATGAAATTTTGTTGTAATATATACTCTTAGCATCTTATCAGATTTGTAAATCGTTCGAGGACGCACGATGTAATTTGGATGGCCGACTGTCATCAATAGTTAATTATGCAGTTATATTATACAATGTTTATTTATGTTACTCAATTTATTTAGTTATTCTAGTATGATTTTTATAAGTAATAAATGAGTTAGTCTATTGACTTTGTTTTTTCCGGAGAGCAGACTGACACGACGGTTGGTAGACGACGACATAGCATAACGTGGTCCGATAGTTCTGGCGGGAAAGTTATGGGAGGGGAAAGAGAAACCGGGATTGATTTAGTCAGTCTACTCTCCGCTTTTAGAGGAGAACGAGCCGCTTTGTGATAAAGGTCAGTGTCGTTAAGATTGTGATATTTACTTATTTATTGTTCTCTGGCTGTAAACTGTTACTATGTATTTTACAAGATGATTGCTGTTGAGTTTCTTGCCACTTCTTCTCAACAGATCGACTTTCCGAAGTGGTGGTAGATTAAAATAAATATAAAACTTAAACTGATAAGTTGTTTGATTGAGTGACTCCCTTCTGAGACGTTTTCTAACACTACCCTATACCTACGGGCTCTTCAGAATCATAGAAACGTGAACTGAAAATGTTAAGTATAGTATATACGCTATAAAATATAAGTAGTTAAAGTTACTACAGTGCGGACGTTGCGGGAATGCGTTCCTGACAGCTCCTTATATCCACTGAATAAAGTTTATTTCCGATTCGAAAGTTAAAAAAGCTATGATTTTGACAGCTGTCAGGAACGCTAACTCCCGCCGGTCGCAATATAAGTCATTTCATTCACATCAAGTCATTTATTGTCTTCTTATAGTAAGTCTACATAAATTACTGAAGTATCTACTTATTATAGGATTCTTTTTGACTAGGTCGTCATGCAACAGCCACACATTGGATTAAGTATATTTTTTGTTTACTTCTTATGATTTTGCGCAAGTTTTTTTAAAAATCGAAGTAGACTTTCGATAACGGATGTAAACAAGTCAGTCAGCTGAATAAAAATAAAAAGTATGAAGTGTGTATAAAAATATACTCGTAGGCTTATCGGATATTAAATATTAAAATAAAATAACTCTCAGGTTACATAAATTACTAAGGCAATTAAGTCTTTATTTTATGTTTTTTCATAAATATAAGCTTATGATATGGAGACCAAACAGTGGCACTAGGAGGTGTCTGAGTCGACCACTTTGGCGATGGGGTAACACTGTCTGCCTCAGACACCAGTGGTCGCGGGTTAGATTCCCGCACGGAACAAAAAAGAAAATATTCCGGGTCTAGGCGTTAATCTATACAGTATTTATATCCTGGGTTCCCCCCTAGTTCGCTACATGGTTTCTCATATGAAAAGCTCTGCTAAGTTTGGGGCCATTGTCATTAAGTGTCCTCATTATTAGGTATTATTATCTATTTAAACAAACTTTTTTTATCGCTGACTAGCCCACGTATGACCTAAATATCAGCATGTGATTATCGACAACGATAAATTGGGCCTTTTTATCGATATTTTCTTAGAAATGGAACTTAGAGTATGTATGGTGGAAATTGCGATAGTTACTTAAATAAATATTTTCTTTCTTTCTTTCTTTCTATTATTTTCAGAAAATGGCATCTTTGGTTCTGTGGGCTTAATCATGGTATCGAATCGAGTAATTCTATCTATTATGGTGCACATGTTAGCTAACATGAGAGGATAAAATAAGAAAATAATATTTGTCTTAATCGATGTTCGCATGCTTGCCCTGGAGAGTGAATTGTCACAAAACACTTGATGACACTTGATTGAAATTTCTAAGATGAATAAAACTTTTTGAATTTTTTTTTTTGAAAACGTGGTCGAAGATGACAGGACATGGGTTTAGGCAGAAACTGGAAACTGGTTTTTCTTTAATCATTTCTACAAGTAGAACTAACATCAGTGCCAATGTTTGGTGATAGATTTTATAAATGAAGAGTAGTACCTACATGCGAAAAAATTAGAACCAAATCTAAATCAGCGTAAAGATAGTAAAACTACATTTATTGTTTTATATTTTTATATGTTTATGAGTATATATGAAATGTTTGTAACAGTCATTTCAACCATGCTTGCAGTGGAAAATGCTATAGAAGGTGATTTTTTAACTGCATTTTTAGTTGTTTTGTCAATTTACCCGGAATATTGGCTAAAGCTGAATCAATGCTACATAAAATTGAGTGATATGATATATTCGTTAAATACACTTTCATATTATCAAAAAGGTGTAAGCTAATACAGACCTGACAGACCTGATACCTGTATGATAAGTTATCTGAGATAAGATGGACACATACACGAATATATCTATTTATACACCGAGGGGCTATTGGACTTTGTAAACCGGCTTAAATACTCTTTGGTTATTCAACTGAATTGATAAATATGTATCCTACTAATATTACGAAAATAAAGAAAGTATGTATGGATGTTTGTGACTCTTTCACTCAAAAACGGGTTGATGGATCTGAATTGAATTTGGCATAGATAGTCTGGAATAACACATAGAAAACTTCCTATCCCGATAATCTTGCGGGATTAGAAAATTGCGACTTAATAAAATAAAACTGAAGAGTTTGTTCTTTTTTAAATGCGGTAATTTAAAGACTAGCCAGATAATAAGAGATCGAAATTAAAGTTACAGGGTTAAAATTACAGACATACATCTACGACGACCACTTTGACGATGGGGTAAACCTATCTACCTCAGACGCCAGTGGTTGCGGGTTCGATCCCCGCACGGAACAAGAAAAAAAAAATGTTCCGTGTCTGGGTGTTTATCTATTCATGTATTTATATTCTAGGTTCCCCCCTAGTTCGCAACATGGTATCCCATATCACAAGCTATGCTTACTTTGGGGCCATATAGTTGGTGTGATTGTCTGGGGATTTTATTTATTATTTATTATTATTATTACATAAACAACGCAAATGCATGTACTTCGCGTGTCCGAACGCCGACCAAGCGTCTAGGTTGGGCGCCGCTAGATTTATTCGCGCGTATGTGTGTCTGTTAGAGAATCGATATCACAATATAGATATCATTCTTAATAAACGAATTCATCGGTGGTATCGGTGTCTTTGAATCGGTTTGTATTTTATATCACAAAATAGCGGCAGTGACGTCACAAAGGGTGTTAAAAAGTCGGCACGCTTGGTTTCAATACAAATCGTGATACTTGCGTCATCTATGTAGATGTATATCTGTGGTTAAAATACAGATTTTTGGAGTGCGCCGAATAGCCCATAATTTTCCCCTGAGTGTATCGTAAAACGCTGGATGAGGGCGGCCGAGCGATGACGTGGAAACCCTTTGGGGAGGTCTTTGTCCAGCAGTGGAGACGCTGATGTTGATAATGATCATGATGTATCGTAAGAACCAACTAAGTTAGGTGTTAATTAACAAGATCATGACAGGTATAACACGAAGTCTGTGACTGTCGAAATGTTTTCTTCGACAGTTCCTTTATATTTATTTCCAAGACGCGCTATAAACTGACATCTTCTGAAAAAAAACATCTGTTTTTTTTGACTCCTATGAGTCGACTGTTATGAACTATTGGTTTATCACTGACTGCATCTGAAGGACTTTAAGAAAATTATGTTCGATTGGAGCATTAAAACTCATGATATTTTTAAGAAAGTGATAGTTGGGAGGGCTAAAACGCTTTGTGGGCGCTTTCATACAAAATGCTGGGTGCTGTAACAATACGTCGCGCCGTACCGTGAAGCTCGACAACAGGACGGCAACGTCGCAAACATCACTTGTTTATTTTGATGTACTGCAAGAGCACTGTACTGAACTACAAGAGTTATGTTTCTTCATCCCAGTTCATGGCTTGACTGATGTTACATCACTGGGATAAAAACGTGCTGCAGTAAAATACGCTTTCAATTTAGGCGTTCGTTGCCGGATTGCTAACGTAATGCAGCGGCACGGCAAACGTTCGGCAGCGGTGCCGAAACGCATAAATTAAAAGCGCCCTATGTCTTTCCAATAAAGTTTTTACCTACTATTTAAAATTGTCACAGACTTATAAAAATCCTTAAATTACTAAGTATTCCGAAATTAAATGAGAGAAGTCGCAAGCTATTCCTAGGTAACCCATTTAAGGTGACATATTGAAAAAATGCATTGGCTTAGGTACATCGCAAACTATGAGAATATGGCAAGACGAGCGGATCTGAAATTTTGACATGTGTAAATTCATATCTTTATCTAAACTTTGCTTGCTCAAAAACATGATTTAATGATTTTGACTCGATAGTTTTTTTTTTCGAAAACACGTCTAATAAAATACTTTTTTCTTAAATTACTAAGTAGCTATGAAATCCATATGCCTAGAAATAACTTAAATACAATCTCCACATTATTGTTCGAACTTTGGTTGCTCAAAATTTACATAGCATTAACAATTATTTTTTTATCGATTTTTGAATCGATTTCAGTATCTGAGCGGTATCGATGGTGGCGATTTCTATGCAATACGCGACCTTATGTCGGAGTGTTAAGGTGCTGACATTTCAAGAAAAAAACATTTCGATGTGCCGCCTTAACAAGAATCCTACTAATATTATAATTGTGAAAGTGAGGACGAATTAAGGTAGTCTACAAAGTAAAGCTAATTCATTTTTCGCGATTTAATCGACGCGACATCTATCGAATAAAAGCTAACTAAAATTTTGCATATTATAAATGTGAAAGTTTGGATGGATGGATGTATGCATGTCTGGATGTTTGTTACTCTATCACGGCTTAATGGATTTGGATGAAATTTGGCATAATGATAGTTTACAGTCTTGAATAGCGAATAGGCAATCTCGATTTCCCGCGGGATTTGAAATCGCGCGGGTAAAACCGCGCGAAACAGCTAGTTTATAATAAACCTTTATGCGCCATCGTAGATAAAAAGAGTCCTGTTGTGCAATACAAGGTGCTCTCCTTCAGTATTGCAAATTTGTTACTAGTCACCCTGTGTATTAAATTTTCATCATTTTGTATAGTCTCTATAAGCAGCAATGATATGGCGAGAAATTTCATCCAATTAAAGACCTGAAGTGTTTTTTGCAGAAATTTTATAACAATAGATAATATCTACGGAAACAATGAAAGTTTCCCACGATTCACGCTGATGATGGAGTAACTAGGCAATCGTTTACCGGTACTATAAATAAATACTACTATAATTAAGAAAGGCAAAATCCTCAATTCCTTTGGTTGGCCTACCCGTATTTATAACACGCTGTCAACTTTATGAAACCGCGACAAATCGCTCAGATCGCTCAGCAAACCCAGTCTGCAGCAAGTGGGTTACCTCGATGCTTTTAGCGTCACTTGAAATCGCTCTCAAAGTTAAAGCAGTTAATATGTAAGAGCCTGCTTAATAATTTTACTATAATTTTCTTTTGAAATTTAAGGTCGATACGAGATCTCAACTTACATACGTTGATAACTAATACCATTATTAACATAGAACAAATCTAATGGAAACTGATTATACAAGGGTAGCTACTACTAAGTAGTTATTTTAATAATCGGACTGGTCGCGTGGGACCGAGAGCGACTAAATAGTCGGCATGCGGACGCGGATTGCGATCGCTCCCCCAAAAAGATGCGGGATGGTAATAGGTTAGATTGAGAATAGCTCATACTATCACCACTTCCACTTATTGCCTGTGTTGAAACGGACTGGGAGCGAAAAAGAAACGTAGAATGTGCCAGCTGCTTCTCTTCCCGGGCATACTGTAAAAGTCAGTTAAGGGACAGAGGTTTTAAAGGCGTTTTTGTGGGCGATAGGCTGACCCCCTGTCACTACAATAGTCTCTCTCCATCTTTATAATACCTCCAAATTTGTCAAACGTGACATCAGATGGTCTTGTAACCTCTGGTCTGCCTAGCCCATAAGGGATACAGGTGCGACGTTATGTATGTATGTATGTATTTTAACAATTACCTGGTGTTTAACTTTAAGTTCTTGCTATAGATACTGAATAAGAGTTAAAATTTATGTGGCTGGACATTCACAGTACCTAATCTGCGGTACTGCGAATCATGTTTGAGGTGCTCACTGATAAGTGTGAACAAATAAGCATTGGCCCTTATCGAAAATATAGATATGTAATAGTTTCCCACGAGAGCTACTCAAACAAATGTGGTCCTCGAGCTAAGTCGGGGTGCGTCATCAATAATTACGACACGAACTTGGCTTTTAATAATTTTTTTGACTTATTTATAATGCTTTTCAATCAATGTTTTCCGGAGTATACGGTAAAAAAGACATTAAAGTATAATAAAGTATATTGGCTAACTAAAGGACTGCGAACTTCTTCTGAAACTAAACGGAAGCTGAGGTTTAAGTTCTATAAATCAAAATCTTCACAAGACAAAGAAAATTTCTATAAATATAATAAACTTTTTAAAAAATGCATTCTTACAGCAAATAAAAATTTTAATATTTCGTATATAAATAAAGCCCAAAATGTAGCTCGAGCTTCTTGGAAAATAATAAAAAACAACATACAGCCCCTACCTACAAACCACGAAATAAAAAAAATTAAAACTAATAATAAGACTCTGTTTAAAACTGAAGATATATGCAATGTGTTTAATGATTATTTTACTAATAATTCCAAATTTACTTATAAAACTAGCTCTAAAAATACTTCTAACAAAAATAATGCAAGTATGTTTTTATTCCCCACAAACCAGCATGAAATCTCTAATATTATATTTTCCCTTAAAGACACTACCTCTGTAGGCTATGACGGCATACCTACTAAAATTATCAAACAATGCAGACACCTAATCGCCCCAGTTATGGCTCATATTATAAATCTATCGCTCAAACAGGGAATATATCCAGATAAATTAAAATTAACAGTCATTAAGCCTATTTACAAACAAGGAGAAAAAGACGATCCATCGAACTATAGGCCAATAGCCCTAATCACAATATTTTCAAAAGTATTTGAAAAATGTATGTATACTCGGTTAACAAATTTCATAAGCAAATTCAACATACTAGATCCTAGCCAGTTTGGATTTCAAAAAGGAAAATCTACAGGGCTGGCGGCTTTTCAATTAGTGAATCAAATAATAAAATATACAAATAGTAAGACTCAAACAGTCGTAGTATTCTTTGATATGAGTAAAGCATTCGATTTTGTCTCACACTCAATGCTTCTTAAAAGATGTGAAGGGTATGGTATACGAGGACCTTCGCTAGACTGGATACAGAGTTACTTGAAAGGGAGAAAACAGTATGTTGAAATTAAGTCTACGGATTCATCTTCCCAAGAAAATATATATAGGTCTTCGATCACTAACAGTAACGTAGGTGTGCCGCAAGGAAGTCTACTAGGACCCCTTCTCTTTCTATTGTACATTAATGAATTGCCACAAATTTCTAATTTTCAAATGACATTGTATGCTGATGACTTTTCTATTATAATTCCTGACATTACTAATAATACTAATAATAAATTTGATACAATAATTAACAACACCATATCTGACATAATTAAATGGCTAAGTGCAAATAATTTAACCGTAAATATAAATAAAACTAAGTTTATGCAATTTTCAAATAAAGGTGCTAAAAAATATAATTTAAATTTATCATACAACCAGCTATCAATAACTGAAACTGATAGATACACCTTCTTAGGTATTATATTTGATAGGAACTGTACATGGCACGACCACATTGAAAAAGTTTGTTCACAAATTCAAAGATTTACTTATGCGCTCTGGCGATTGGCGAAGATGTCAAATAAAGAAACAGCACTTAAAGCGTACCACGGTTACGTGGCTTCAATTTTGAGATATGGTGTCCTCCTATGGGGCAACGCGACAAATATAAACAAAGTTTTTATTGTACAGAAACAGTGCGTTAGAGCTATAGCGGATATTACACCTTGGACCACTTGCAAGCCTTTATTTAAAGAAATGAGGCTTTTAACGGTACCAAGCCTTTATATATATGAGTCTTGTATATTCGTTAAGCAGAATCCAGATTGTTATACTAAAAAAAAGGATACGTTAAAACATACAAGATTCCCTGATAAATTGTTATTACCGAACATAAGAACGGAAATATGCAGCAGAAATAGCCTTGCTATGTCAATTAAAATGTATAACAAATTACCAAGCGAAATGACATGTTTACCAATTAATAAATTTAAATTTATTCTGCGTAACTGGCTAATAGACCAATGTTTTTATAATGTAAATGATTTTTTAATGTTAAATAAAATTTACTTGTAAGTTATTGTAAATGACAGATATATAATTTTTTTCTCTTGACATTAATATAAAATGAAATAAATGTAATCCTATAAGTGTGACATTTGTACAACCCTAATACTATATGCATGCTGTCTGACAGTTAAATATGCGATCAAAAGCAAAAACCCAACAACCTAAATGTACCATATTTTATGCAATAAAGGAATTTTGAATTTTGAATAATGTAGTATTCCGTCGTTTCCGAGGACGGTTACTTGACACAAAGATGTCGCGTCCCCCGTCGCAGCTCATACGTGGGAATTGAAGTGTAGTTTTAAGTATATTGTATGTATATTAGGGTAAGGTATATATTTTCTATGGGCCTTAGATTTAGTATTTAACATCCTGTACTATTCTTATGTTGCCTGAAATAAATAATCTATACTTATAATAAATCTGTAGAGAGGTCAATTCTGTACACGAAATATTTTTTCAAAATAACTATCAGGGGGTGATTAGTGATCGATACTGATGCCAAAAATGCAATCAGTAAAATTTTTGTCTGTCTGTCTGTATGTTCCTTATAGAAACAAAAACTACTCTACGGATTTTAACGAAACTTGGTAAAATTATTCTTCATACTCCTGGGCAGGTTATTGTATACTGATTATCACGCTACAATTAATAAGAGCAGAGCAGTGAAGGGAAATATTGGAAAAACGGGAGAAGTTACTTCATTTTTTAAGCTTCCGTCGCGTGTGCAGCCTTAATGGTTAAAGCTACATAGAAATCATGTAAGACAGAAATATTCTTCATAAAATTATATAAAAAATATCCCACAACAGTATATGTCTATATTTTATGGTTGACTCACAATAACACGTGTAAATCCCGATAGCTTAGCAGTTCGGAGCTTTCTGATTATATTTGTTTACTCTTACGTTTATAATACTCTCACTCATCCCTAATTAAAAAAAATTAACATTATTACCTATTCAATAAAAAACGAATCATAGAAATCGGTATAGGAACACCAAACTTATACATGAAATACGCTAATAACCCATCGCGCGTGAATACTGAATGATATAGGGATTATTTTTGCGTAACGGTTGCCGCACTCGACGCGGCTCGCAGCGGTAGGGCATAAAAAGGCGGGAGGCGAGCGCAAGCTTTTGCGCGATTTAATTTAATAGGTAGGTACAGAAGGAACAAGCGTTACATTACCTGTCAAATTTCCCCAACCAATTTTAACTTATTATCGAGGGCATAGAGTTCAAATTCAAGTAAAAAATTTTGATAGATTTGTAACGCTTGATGTACTGCCTTCTGTACATACAGTAGTCCAGTCATTTCGTCCGAAAAAAAGGCAAATAAAAGAAAATGAATTTGCGCTTCTAATTTTTTTATATGTGGTACATAGAAAAGCTTAACTTGAGATTGTCGACCAAGCTTTCCTAGGAGCTTTCGCCGCCATCTTGGAAAACGCTTAAAATTTGTTTTTCGGCAATAACTCGGCTACCCGATGAGATTCGAAAATTTTCGTAAGACACTTTTTGTAGCTTTCTTTGTGCTCTACAATAACGCCTGAATCATTTTTAGCGTATCATGCATCGTTATTGAGATATCGATCGATAAAGTCAAAAATTTAGGACACAATTTTTGTTTTTTCCTTTTTTTTTCTTTGGGTCTTAATAAATATGAAAAATTGTGGAATTCAAACTTGTAGAGCATATTCAGACCTACAATTTCCTTCTTGGATTTTTTTATGTTGGACAAAAATTACGATCTCCAGCGCGCCGCAAAGTCGGTGAATCCACGCTCAGCGTCGAGCGCGCTCAAGTTAGTATATCGTATCGTGTTGAGTTTTTGCTGTGCGTAGTGTAAATCGAGGGTTCCGATATTCTGGGCAAAAATTTCGATATCTAGTTGGCTGTAAACACGTTATAACGGAGTGCCCGCATAGAGCGTCCGTTGGAGTTGGAGGGGTCAGGTATAAAGGGACCCTTTTGTTGATGACTCCGTGGAAATCGTCGGCGAAGATATTGATCTTCTGGTTTTACTCGCCGGGTTTGCTCCGGATAAAAATAATATATTTTTCCGCAAACCAGCAAAAGGAAATACGCCGGAAAAGTTGTACTCGCCGCACAGTTTCAAGTCAGTTCTGGAGCACATTCTTTTCATTCACGCTTTTAGCGGTTGCGACACGACATCATCTTTCTATAACATCGGCAAGTCGAAGTTCATTAACACTCTCGAGAAAAATCCAGAGCTACGGTCATCGGTGGAATTATTCAAACAAGAAAAGGTCGATCCGGAGGTTCTCACTTGCGCGGGAGAGCAATTCCTTATCGCCCTATATGGTGGTGATAAGCACGAGAAGTCCATAAATATTTTGCGATTCCATCGCTTCGCAAAATCAATGACAGCGAATAATAGAATCACCTCTCACTACTCCCGCCAACCAAAAGCGCTGTGCGTCAACACATTTTCCGGACGTATCTCCAAGTTCAAACCTGGCTCGGATTTTTCAAGGATCCACAAGGACGGGGTTGGCGACAGACCAATCGAGGACTCGAACCAATCCCCAGCACCGCCGAACCCGCTCCGCCTGAACTATTAAAGCTCATTTCCTGTAAGTGTAAAGGAAATTGTGAGGCCGCCTGTGGTTGCAGAAAAGCGGGAATCAGTTGCTCCGTTATTTTCATGCACTGCAGTGGGCAAACATGCAGTAACGTCGCCAGAGTCGACATTTTGCTTGACGACGACGACGATGTCTGTAACGATGATGATGACGATGCTCTCATCGAATCAGCATCATTTCCAACGTTTCAACAGACACAACAACTCGAAGAGTTTACGGAGGACGAAGATCTTCAGCCTGGACCATCCAAGCGAAAAAAAGACATGAAAAAGTCCATCGTTCGTGTCTCGAGTGCAGAAAAAAATATTTTTCTTTCCGTTTATTTTGTTTTGTTTATTTTGTATTGTAAAAAATAATATTTTTTACTGCACAAACAAATTATTTGTTTAATAAATTACTATTGTGTGATCCTTAATTTGTTGCTCTATGTACTTATTTTTTATCCCATCAATTTCCTGAACAATTTCCCATTCGATTCGACATCCAGACACAACCGAGCGAGCAGCTCGCTCGACGCTGAGTGTGGATTCACCGACTTTGCGGCGCGCTGGAGATCGTAATTTTTGTCCAACATAAAAAAATCCGAGAAGGAAATTGTAGGTCTGAATATGCTCTACAAGTTTGAATTCCACAATTTTTCATATTTATTAAGACCCAAAGAAAAAAAAGCAAAAAACAAAAATTGTGTCCTAAATTTTTGACTTTATCGATCGATATCTCGATAACGATGCATGAAACGCTAAAAATGATTCAATGATTATTGTAGAGCACAAAGAAAGCTACAAAAAGTGTCTTACGAAAATTTTCGAATCTCATCGGATAGCCGAGTTATTGCCGAAAAACAAATTTTAAGCGTTTTCCAAGATGGCGGCGAAAGCTCCTAGGAAAGCTTGGTCGACAATCTCAAGTTAAGCTTTTCTAGGTATCCCCTACAACATATTAAAAAATTAGAAGCGCAAATTCATTTTCTTTTTTGAATGTACGTAATGACTGGACTACAGAGATAAAATGGAAATCAAGGTTTTGTTTATTTCATGATCGTTTCTGCCTCTTTGAAGTCAGAAACCGTAGATTTCTTCGGAATAAAAAGTAACGTATGCGTTAAATACTATACCAAATCACATTAATATTGGCTTAGCCGTTTGGCAGTGAAAAGCAGCCATACATAACTATAGGTAGTATTGTATGTACACTGATAATGGCTGGATGGATGGATTTTTGCTATTTTTTCACGCAAAAACTACTTAGCTTTACCTAGAATAACAATAAGCTAAGTATAATTAATGAAGATATTGCATGAATTAAGTAAAATTGAAAGCATTAAATAAAACACTTTTTAACCGGATTAATGGCGTATAATTTATATTTTACATTTTAACTCGACGTTTCGGTGTCTTTGCAGACCCCGTGGTCACGAGCGACTGTTAAAATTTAAAATGTAAATATACGCGATAAATCCGGTTAAAAAGTGTTTTATTTAATAGTCATACATATTAGTCATCGCGTAAACTTAAGACAATATTAAAATTTAAGGCACTTTGGCACCCGATTTGTTTATAACGCTATGTGCCTGTGTAATGTACCTAATAGATAGTTACCTACCTATGTTTGTGGTTAGGAGTTATACATATTATATGGACGAAGATTCTTCATTTTTATTTTTGTTATTAAAGATAGTTAGGACCTTGGAGAAGAAAATAACCTACTCGAAATACTAATTCAATACAGACGAAGTCGCAGGCATCATCTATGTAATATAACTACCTACCTATACTTTTTCACAAAACCTAGGTGAAACTGCGGATCACTGCTTTGTTGTAACAGTTTTTGAAGTAATTCTGTCTTTTTATCTATCAGTAACGCTTTCACAGCTAAACTGAGTCGATTTTGACGAAATTTAGAATAAGGTAAGTTTTAACTTCAAGGAGGATATAATAATAGTATTTATCCAACTCTAATAAACGGTATCCACGCGGACGAAGTCGCGGGTCACAGCTACTTTTATATAAACCTAAGTTGTCCATCTGAACATAAGTTTTCGTCATTATTATGAGTTATATCCACAAAAACTTCCATACGTGACAACAAATGTCTTCACTTTTCTAGAACGAAAAATATCATGTTTTTTACTATCAGTTCCTAGTAACAATTTTACTGTATTGTTGAAAAAGAATACTTGAAATATTGCGGATATTAATCTAATAAAAATCAAAACATTACGTTGATAACTAATGATTCATATCAGTTTATTTATAGTCTGTAATAAATCTGAGGCAAAAAAACATATTAAGTTATTTTTGCGCCGCATAAATCCTGATTCGGCGGGGATATACAAATCATTTTTAACCGACTACGGCGAAGCAAAAAGGAGGGTTATGATTTTGACCTGTATGTATGTAAGTATGTATGTATGTAGGTATGTATGTGGGTATGGATGTTCATCTGTTCCCTCAGAACTTCTAAACTAGTAATCATAATTGGACAAATGATGTGTCGTTGGAAGCCTCTTTACTGTCCGCTGGTTATAAGCTATATAAAGTTACTTTATATTGACTATAGCGACCTCTAGGAGACCTAAAGTGAAGAACTTAAAAATGTTTTTCTTTATAGTTTCGTTTGGGGTATCAAATGAAAGAACTTTGTGAGCACATATATAAGAAATATTACTCAAAAATAAGTGAAATAGTAATGATAGTAAAGAAATAAAAAAAGTTCTTGAATGTTTTGTGTGGGGTACCTACGGTATCAAATAAAAGAACTTCGTTAGCACATTTCAAATATGAAAACACTATTACTCAAAAATAAGTAAAAAAAGAAAGTTTAAAAACTAAAACCCGACTACTAAAAACACGCTCTAAAATGTATGAAACAAGAAAATAGTCTCCGCTGAAATATTTATGTATTTACGTCATATTGATAGAGATATGTTCAAAGGATAGCCGTGGTCGTGTGCCACCTTTTATAATAAAACATATCCATTTTAATAATAAAATAAAATCAAAGTGGCATAAGATTACGGCTACCCTTTGAACATATCTTTATCAATATGACGTAAATGCTAAAATATTTCAGCGGAGATTATTTTCTTGTTTCATACATTTTAGAGCGTGTTTTTAGTAGTAAGGTTTTAGTTTTTAAACTTATTTTTTTATAAAGTAACGATAAAACGTTAACACGTCCATGTTTGTCACCTGTGGGCCCAGATTATGTAATTACCACAATTATGCTAACATAATGTGCCTAAAAGGTTAACATGTGAAATTTCGTCGATGAACACTTTGGCAATGGGGTAACACTGTCTGCTTCAGACGCCAGTGGTCGCGGGTTCGATTCCCGCACGGAACAATAAAAAAAAAATGTGCCGGGTCTGGGCGTTTATCTATATATGTATTTATATTCTAGGTTCCCCCCTAGTACGCTGGTATCCCATGTCACAAGATCTGCTTAGTTTGGGGCCATGTTGTTGGTGTGATTGTCTGGGGATTTTATTTATTATTATTTTGTCAGTATTATGCCAATACCATACTAGGAGAACTATCGATGGACAATACGCACCTCACCTCGTTCATAATGTTAAATGTTACAGAAACGGGCCCCTAGTGGTATGTGATCGTGAAGAGTAAGGTGATATCGGGAATGGTGGTCAATATCCATAGGGATAATACAATGTATTTTCGAGATAAAAGGAAACTTTTGTCCTTTCGCAATTCGCAAACTCCAGTTTATATCTATACCATGTTGTTTACGGTAACAGAGTAACAGAAAGATTTCAGATTTATAATATCAAAGTAGTTGCAATTTAATTTCGCTTTTATTTTTCCTGGTTTTACTCGTAGCTTGGTACACAGTTGCATGCAGTTAGAAAACACTAATTATTAATTATGGGCTCTAAAATAGAACTAGGACTACGTGAATCTGGAACTGAGAATAGATGACTAGAATAATTAATCATAATATTAAATCTCAATTTATACAAAGACCAACGTTCGTTTATTTATTTATCACAAAGTCCACAGCCCTTAGATATAAGTGGTCACAAAACGCATAATATCATTGATTACAACCAGTTATGGAATTACTTTCCCAAAGAATAAAAGGGTCCGTATATTTTGTAATATATGTAAACATACAAATTATTCCTCTTTCACGGAATATTCGAGTAAAAACAATGTAAAAACACCACAAAGATTATTAAAAACAATCAGTATCAAACAAAGGTACTCACCCAGTGCTTTTAGATATTCATCAAAATTGTCAGAAGTTTTTAACTTGTACTTCTTGTTTAAACTTTCCAAAAACATTTTGTTTTTTTTTTTAATAAAACACACACAAGCACACCGTACAGTCGTCGATCGATGAATGAAAGTGCGATAACGCGGATAACGTAATATTGTATAAGAACGCGTTCGTTTAATAGTAAATGGATTGGCGTTAAAATCATTCTACGGCATTTATCTACAATCACTATCCTTAAAATCTACAATTACAATTATCACTAAGATTTGTAATTGATTTGATACTCTTCAACCGACTTTATAAAACGAGGAGGTTCTATGCTACAAGTATTTCTACGCGATTTGATAGATCATATTTTGGAGGTGGTGTGCATGCGAATTTTATAAAATATGATAACGAGGCAATTTCAAAATAATGGCGCTTTAAAAAAGAAGTACTCACATACATGTCGTTTTATAATGTGGTCCCTTTTAGCAAAAATATTGATAAGTCGTAACATAGTCGTATTGCCTGCTATGAAATGGGTCCTGGGGTTCTAATCCCTGTAGCGGAGGGGGATATGTGTGAAGAACACCAATATAAGCTGTCAAATCATGGATTTTTCTATGTTTATTTTCGAATGTATACAGGGTGTGGCGTAATGAATGGATATCCTGGTACCTATGGGTAGAGGGCACTATGCCGGTTCAGAAAACTGAATGTTATGTTCAGTAAAAGTCCTTCCGCTTCCGAGATATACGACACTTTCGAAATTTAAAAATATTCCAATTTGGTACCAACGCATAAAGAATTTTTTGTAACTGATTTTTGGAAAGTACTCTTGGATAGATGTGCTATTGAATGGAACTAATATTTGAAGTGATTTTAAGTAGGAAATGAGGTAATTTAAGCTTAAACCTCTTAATTTAGGGGAGTATATTTTCTCTCTTTAGTCTATTGGTACCTATTTTGACCAATAATGGACAGTCAAGCCAATTTGGATGGTTGTAAAGCTGAGTTAGGCAACAATGTACATTTTGGAATCAACTTGTAATATCATCAAAATTTGGCCTACCTCATTTTAAAAGAATATAGTTCAGAGTCTGAAGGTAGATCATACCATGTATCATAAATTCTGGAATTCGCATAAAATAAACTAGTTTCTTATAAACTTGCCGTTCTAGCCGCCATACATTTTTTTAAACCACGGCAGAGTAAAAGTCCAAAACGAAAAAAAAAACATTAAATTTGTGTAATAAAATATTTTGAAAACAAACGGTGTCAATTAATATAAAAATAGTAGTTTTCATTCGATAGCACATCTATCCAAGAGTAGGTACTATTAAAAAAACAGATTAAAAAAATCTTCATTAGCAGTCTTGGCACCAAAAAGAATGAGGAACCATCGTTTTCTGAAAAAGAAAGGCTTTTTTTGGTGTATTCCCTAATAGGTGATAATGTTGGAGTTGCCGAGGGACTCAGTTGTGGAATAGATTTTTGTGAGTTTGGGTGTTTGGCACTGACTCCATTTTAGTTAACATCAATACAATAAAAAAAAAAACTTACAATAAACAAAATATTTGTTATCGACACAACCAATAAAAAAAATACTTCAAACAAGGCACAAACAATTATTGTTTTTGAAAGTAATATACAGGGTGACTGGCGGGTCACTTTCGAAATTCGAGGACATGATTGCTTTAGATCATAGGTACCTACATAAAGAAAAAAAATATTAAAAATTTCATTTTTTTTTTTTTGTAAACTTAACCGAAAGTTTAAGAATTCATCAAGCAAACGCATGGTTACACTAGCGCACATAACTACTACCTACTTTTGCAGCGGCGCGCGGCTTACTACTTTTGATGCGGCGGCTTACAGAGTTGTGAGTGCCGCGAAATAACACTTTATTCTAGTGAAGTGAGTGCAGTGAGAAACTAAGCACCAAAGAAACTTTTCAAATATGTACCTAAACACTATTACTCCAAAATAAATTAAAAATTATAAATTATAAAGGATAGCCGTGGTCGTATGCCACCTATTATAGCAAAAAAGATTCAAAGTGGCATACGACCACGGCTACCCTTTCAACATATCTCTATCAATATGATTTAAATACATAAATAGTTATTTCAGCGGTTACTATTTTCTTGTTTTGCACTTTTTACGGCGTCTTTTTAGGAGTTAGGTTTAGTTTTTAAACTTTATTTTATTACATAATTATGACCAGAATCGAGTACAGAGTGCTCTTTTTCAATATCTACAGTCACCCCGTATAGTATTAAATAAAAATTTAAGACAAAAACACAAATAAAAGGTAATAATATTTTCAAATCTGATAGATATTTATCAGATTTGAAAATATTATTCTGATAGATATTTATCAGTTCAGTGGAATAGCCAAAGAAGTTTTTAGCCGGTATACAAAGTCCAATAATCTCAGATAGCTAATCATACAGATATTATGTCTGCTATTATTAACATGCACTTTTATGATTATAATATTTGGTCTACGAATATATCGGTCTCAATATTATGCAGTAAGTATTTACTAAGTTTTAGTAAATATTACTAAATAAATGGACAAAAACTAAATATACCTTACTTTTATGTGCTGTCTTTTACGGACTATTCTTTAAGTACCTACTAGTACCATTCGCATGAACAGCTGTGAATGGAGAAAATGCTTTGAATAGTGAGGTATACTAAAACCGGTTACTGGAAAGTTAAACCCAATTCTATAATAGAAAAAAAATAATAGTTAATGCTAAAAGCTCAGCTAAATGTCATTCTGGGCACGCTAAGATTTTAACGTAAGTCCAGATGGTGAAACTTAAATGAAATCACTTTCATGTTTTTGTCAACTAGGCATACGTTCTCATTTTACCCCAATAGATGACAATGTATAGTGTAACGTAAAAAATGGTTTAGTGTCACGACATCATCGGCCACTATATGTACTGCTGTTGGGAACTGGTAATAAAATGTAAAAAAAAATGTAAAATTAATCCCCATTTGTGAACTTCTATATTTTGAAATACCAGGACGTCATAGGTGAATATGGTAAATTATGGAACAGCAGCTGCAGTAGGCTCCGTTATTAGCTGCGATGTGAATAAAAATCTTTATTGGTAAATGGTTTATTTTAATTAGCGCATCACCTGTTGCAGGCAGCTTCTCCACATCAAACCCAACAACATTTTTGTTGTACGACTTTTTACCAATCTTGATCATCATCATCATCATCACAACTCCGTGTAATGGGCCCACTGCAGGGCATGAGTCTCCCCTCTGGGTGACGAGGAGGTTTAGGCCATAATCCAACGAGCTGGCCCAGTCTGGGTGGTGGATGTCAGAATTTTCAGGGTGCCGATATGGCTTCTGAAAAACCCTAACGACTACTGTAAGTATACAGCAACCGGGACCGACAGCTTAACGTGCCCTCCGAAGCACGGAAGTCGCCGTGAGAAACGAATGGTCGGCGGTCACCCATCCAAGTACCGACCGCGCCGAATGTTGCTTAACCTGTGATATCGTAAGATACACACAGTAACCACGGCGCCACGACGACTTTGATAAATAACACAAAAAAAGAAAAACAAGCAAATTAAAAAAAAATACAATGCATAAAACTATTGTCTGTGTAGGGTCTCAGAATAGCCCTGTCGCCCTTGGATAAGCGTGTCTTAAAAGGCGACTAATCCGAGTGACCCCTGCTTGGTGTTTGGACCCCGTCAAGGTCCAACTGGCTAGCCACCACCCTTCATATAAAATCTGTCCCCGAATACGTATAATCACCCTGACGGTGATGTGTTTTGGCAATATTTGACGTAGAGCCATTGCTTCCATGCTGGGCTGGGAGCGAAAAAAACATAGAATATACCAGTTGCTTATATTCTCGGGCATACTGGAAAAGTCAGTTAAGGAACAGAGGTTTAATCGGCGTTTTTGTGGGCGATAGGCTTACCCCTCACTGGAATAGTCTCTCTCCATTATTTTAATACTTCCACATTTTCAAACGCGACTTCAAATGCATCTTGTGTTTTGCCTTCCACATAAGGGATCATAAAACTATTTCGTGACAGTATTGACGCATTATTGTATTTTTATAATGTTAATTATTTGGGTTTTTTCAACTAAAGATAACGTAAAATGTATCTTAAGTACCTAAAAAAAAGGAGGGTAGTTCGTGGAATACACTTTCGCTCTTGTAAATATTATTAATTTTCAATGTATTAAGATTATATAAGTTAAAAAACGAAGTGAAATCTGTATAAGTGGTGTGTGATTCGTTTCATTAATTGAAGTCAACGCTAATTATTTCGTAATTTGTGTGAAATCTCCAGTGTTTATGTCCAGGACTAAAAGTGCAACTAAAGAACTAAAGCGCATATAAACATATCTAGAAAACAGTGCTAACATAATACACGGTTGAAACGTATGTTTTTTCCGTAATAAACAGTGTTTAATTCGAAATATTTAAATACTTTCGTCATAAATACTTCTAATATAATAATAATAGCGCCATCTAGTTGTTATATTTTAAAGTTTTTGGTCGGAAATCAGAATGAACAAATGCAATGCGTGTGGCAAATTCCAATCTTCTACAGGTGGCGTTACTTGTCCTAAGTGTAACGGGAAATACCACAAAGCCTATGTTAATTTAAATCCAAGTACAAATATTAATAAAGACTGGATGAGTCCGTGCTGTAAAGCTAAGTTACCCAAAAATGATAACGCTAATACACCAGTGAGAGGCATAGACGATACAGTTAATATGAGATAGATGGGCAACTTGATTTTATTGGCAAAATAGAATAATACCTCAAATCATAGATGGCGCTAGTAACTAAATTTAATTAAAAAAATGCACGGCCTTAGTAGATAAGTCTCCATTATAAAAAAAAATTAAGGTGAAAATATCTTATCCTGTTTATCACATTTAATGTAACATTTTAGAGAATTTTATTATGATAACTGCTTTAAAAAATACAGAATAAGGTATTTATAGTAACTAAGTGGTCAAAAAAAAAACGAAAATCTTAATTTTTTAAGGTTATTTATTGTTTTTGTTTTCTTTTCGTGGAATATTCAAAAACCTCTTTCTTCGCTCCATCTTCCTCATCAAATTTTGTCAATTGTCCATTTATTATTCGGTTCACCCCATTACAGAAACTGTGAATCAACATTTTCAGTGACATTTTTTTATGAAATCGACCAAATTAATCTTATGACTTACAGCAAATCATACTTAAATCACATGCACAATCACTGTATATTTACACAATATTTTACACAATTTTTACACTGTTTTCGCTTTCCCGCACTTTTGTTGCTGAAGTCTTTTAAGTTGTAAGTAAGTCACACAAGTAACTTCACGGCCAAATTCACAGTGAATTTGTTAAAATAATCTAAGTCTTAAATAAAATGGCGGAGAAAACACAAAACGCAACAGACGCACACGCACACGATCATTCATAGACTATTATAATAGTCTGTTGACTAGTCTGTCAAAGTCAACATCTTTTCCCGTTCCTGACGAGATATTAACAAATCGGCTATCCCAGCGCTACCTAGTTAATAACAGGAGAAATAACTTGCCAAAAAGTTGTAGTCCGTCATATCCTAGATGGTGCAGAATTCAATTTCATTGACACTAGAGTTGCATAGGCCTGGTGAGAGGTTCGAACAATGACAACAGTACGTGTACATCTCCCGAGAATTCAGAGAAAACAACTTGATCCTAAACGATGCCACTATCAGAAAATAGGTCTGATTTATTTTGTGACCTAATATCTGAACTTGTTACGGAAATACGCCTATTTAGGAAAGATATACAGAACACTCGAAGTGATATATTAACTATACGCCAGGAATTGAATGAGATAAAAAATGCTCATAAATTATACAAAGAAACCATGGAAACTATTAAGAATAATAATGTTAAAATTGTAGAAACATCTGAACAGCAAAAAAATAGAATAATAGTCTTAGAAGCATCCCTAGCTGCTGTTAAAAGGGAGCTCATTGATAAAAATCAGACTTTACTTAGTAATGACCTTGAAATTATAGGCATACTTGAGACCAACAATGAAAATTGTATGCACCTTGTCGGGTTGGTAGCCTCTAAGCTAGGCATCACTGTGGACGAGACAGAGGTGGCGAATACCTACCGAGCTGGCCCGCGTCACCTCCAGGCGAAGGACGCGAGTCACCCTGTGGTAGTGCGCTTGCTGCGGCGCACTACTAAGTACCGAGTGCTGCAGGCCGCGCGCATGCAGCGCTCGCTCACCACTGCTGATATGGGCTTGTCGGGGGAGCCTACCAGGGTGTACGTCAATGAGCGATTGAGCAAAGAAAATCGTGTAATTTTCAAACAGCTCACGGATGTGGCTAAAAAGCACAACTGGAAATATGTATGGTCTAAGAACGGAAAGATCTTTGGACGCGAAGCAGAAGGGAAACAAGCGCATTATTTTCGTGATGAGGAGGACGTCAAGCGTATTTTTTTATCTGAGGTTGATATTTAGGGCTATTTGTCATAGTGAGTTTATAAAACACCTTTTTTGTAAACAAATAAATTGTTTTCTTTTGCTTTATTTCAATAATAATCTAAGAATCTTGGTAGTTCTTAAGAAAGTAACTTTTTTACACACCTTTTCAAAATTAAAAATACAGTATAAATATTTGTTGAATTTGTTAATATTAGTTTTTGTAATTAAAGTACTTATCCATGTATTATTTTCTGCACATCTTTCAACATTTTACTCTGTTGCATTTGTTGGTTGCAGGATTCCAATTGTTACAAATAATTGCTTTTTATATATTATTGTATTCCTAAAAGGTTATAGTGTCATTATATGCGTTTTGGCACTCCAGCACATACACAATATTTTACACGTTTATGGTTTACACGTTACAAATCTCACATACACACTCAGTCAAGAAAAACATGACACATTTTATTTTTATTTTTAATTATTATTTACTTTAATAAATTATTATAAACTTAAATATTATGCACTGATATTCGTTTTTATTTATACTTTAATTTTGTATCTTATATCATCAACGTTTTATATTATAACTAGATTACATCAATGTTGCAAGTTGGAATGATTATTTTTTTATTATTTTGATTATACATGTTTTGTGCTGAACACAAATATTTATTATGTTTATATTTATGTAAATTTCGTGCATAAACCAGAAATAATTGCTATCAACGAGACATGGCTGAGGGCAGGGGGTGACGTGTGTGCCCCTTCAGTGAGTGGATACAAAATCCGACACATACCACGTCCAGTACATATGCGGGCCCGTGGAGGAGGCGTTGGTTACTACATACGTAACCACCTAAAGGTACGAACTTTATCTCATCCTGAAGCTGACATTGAACAGATGTCGCTTTCGTGTAACGTCAATGGGCAAAAACTCCTTATAGGTACGGCATATCGACCAAACTGGGTCAATATCGATATTTTTCTCGATGCAATTACGAATTCCTTATCAACCTTCGGTGAATTTAAAAATATTGTATTAATGGGAGATTTTAATATCAACATGTTTAATGTAACTTGTAGCTCAACACGGAAAATAATGCAATTTTTCGACTGTTTGGGGTTGGTACAAGTAGTTAAGGATGCAACCCACTATTCTGTGACTTCGGAGACTCTTATAGATGCTGTCTTTACAAATTGTAAACTCAACTCTATGACAGTCAACAGTGTTACAGGGTCCTTGGGTCATGCAATGGTCTCTTTTACTTTGACTATTCGTAAAAATAAACCTACCCCAAAACTTATTACATATAGACCAATCAAGGATATTGATACTGACAGTTTTGATCTAGACCTTTGTACTTTAGATTGGGTTTCTCTCTTACATATCACCGATGTCAATGAAGTTGTAAAAAAATTTAATCATAATATTTTATATTTAATTGATAAGCATGCTCCTTTAAGAAGTCGCTGTTTTAAAACAAATAGTGCACCATGGAACACTGACACAATCAGGATTATGATTAGGCTTAGGAACTCGGCTTTTGTTAGATTTCTAAATTACCTGCACATAAAATTTATTATAAAGATTTAAAAAAGACAGTGTCTTGTGCAATATTAAATGAAAAGAAACTTTACTTTGATCGTTCCCTTAATTCAAACTTGAATAGACCGAGTTTGTTATGGAGTAATTTGAGAAAACAACTTAAATATAATGATAAACACAGTGTCTTACCGGACAACTTGCTAAAGGCCGATGAAATAAATAGATTTTTCCTAGATGTTCCAGGACTTTCCACGGTGCCACTATCCGAAATCACCTATTTTGAATTTCATAAACATTCCAATGCATCTTTCAAACTTCAACCCGTTAGTGAACAGCAGGTCGCAAATATAATTATTTCTATTAAATCTAATAGTCAGGGGTACGATGGGATAACAAGGGACATGGTGATGCTAATACTTCCTCATACATTGGGCATAATAACACATATTATTAACTTATCCATTTCGACGTCAACATTTCCAGAACAGTGGAAGACAGCACTAATTTGTCCCATACCTAAAAATTCTTCACCCATGAGCTATAAAGATCTTTGGCCAATAAGTATCCTGACATTTTTATCTAAAATTTTAGAAAGGGTTGTTTACATACAATTAAGGCAGTTTCTTGAAATGAATAATATCTTACCCCTAAGGCAATCTGGGTTTAGAAGTGGTCTTAGTACAACTACTGCTATTTTGGATATTATTGATGATATTCTTGCTGGGCAGGAGGAAGGTCAGGCAACCCTACTTGCTCTTTTGGATTTTTCGCGCGCATTTGATAGTATTTCTATTCCACTCTTGCTCTCTAAGCTAGCCTATTATGGTTTAGACATTAAGACCATCAACTGGTTTAATAGCTATCTTAGTCCGCGCTCGCAGTGTGTTAAATTGCGTTCAGAGATTGGAGAAGAATTCGTGTCAGCTATTCTTCCACTGCAAAGAGGAGTACCGCAGGGATCAATTCTCGGACCTCTGCTTTTTATTACTTACACTGCTGATATTACTATCCAAATAAATTGCTGCAATTACCACCTTTACGCAGATGATACCCAAATGTATACCTCGTTTAGACCTGAGAATATGAATGATGCTGTGCTTAAAATTAACCATGATTTAGATAAAGTAGCAATCTGGTCAAAACGTAATAGCTTAGTATTGAATCCCAGCAAATCAAAAGTCATGATCTTAGGTTCCAAAACACAAATTGAAAGAGTCAAGCTACAGAACCCAACCTTAAACCAGTACCAAAGAAGGGAAGCCGTGCCGATCCTGTCAACTATCGACCAATTTCAATCACTTCCATACTTTGCAAAGTCATGGAACGTGTATTGAACAATCGACTCCTGGCATACCTCGAGACCAACGAGCTCCTAAGCGATAGCTAATAAGGTTTCCGCAACGGGCGCTCGACCGGCGATCTTCTCGTGTATGCCACTCACTTATGGAGCGAGGCCTTGGAAGGTCATGGTGAAGCAATAGCTGTATCCTTAGACATTTCCAAGGCCTTTGACAGGGTCTGGCATGATGGTCTCTTAAGTAAGCTTCCAGCTTATGGCATACCGATTGGGCTCTGCGACTGGATATCTGATTTTCTGAGGGAACGGTCAATTCGAGTAGTTTTAGATGGCTTCTCCTCCGACCAAATGGCAATTAATGCCGGGGTACCTCAGGGATCTGTTCTTTCTGCAACATTATTCTTGCTGCAAATTAATGACCTTTTAACACCGGGCATTATTAGTTATGCTGATGACAGCACTGTTGTGGAGAGATACGTATCCAATGCGCGAGCGAGCCCCCGTGAAATCCAGAGTTTAAGAAAGTCAATGATTGAGCGCGTTGATTTGACCTTACGGAAAGTATCCGATTGGGGTGAGTCGAATTTGGTCAAATTCAACGCGTCCAAAATTCAGGCGTGTCTATTCTCCGCAAAAAAGAGCACCTTCACATTAACGCCCACTTTCCAAAATGTATCTGTCCCCATCACTGACCATCTAGGGCTTTTAGGCGTAACTATATCATCAAGTATTGTCTTAAGTTTTCACGATTCATAATTTAAATAAAACTACTTTTTAACCGGATTAATCGCGTATAATTTATATTTTACATTTTAACTCGACGTTTCGGTGTCTTTGCAGACCCCGTGGTCACGAGCGACATCATTTCTTTGTTCTTTAATTTTTTTTTTTTTCAATTTTTTTTTTTTTTTCAAATTATTTTTTTTTTTTCGCTCGCACGGGTCGCTCGTGACCACGGGGTCTGCAAAGACACCGAAACGTCGAGTTAAAATGTAAAATATAAATTATACGCGATTAATCCGGTTAAAAAGTAGTTTTATTTATATCATCCAGTTTAAACATCGGTCAACAAATTGTGTCTATGGCTCAAGTAGCGTCGAAAAAGTTGGGAATCATCTCGAAGGTACGGCGGTACTTCAGCCCTGCACAGCTTCTTAACTTATATACAGCTCAAGTGCGATCATGCATGGAGTACTGCAGTCATCTTTGGGATGGTTCAGCCAAATATCAACTAGAAGCGCTGGACTCCGTTGACCGAAGAGCCCGTAATCTAATTAACAACCTCGACCTTACGACCAAAAAACTGCAGACCCTAGAGCATCGTCGTAAGGTTGCTTGTTTAACCGTGTACTATAGGATACATTTTGTTGAGTGCGCGAGTGCTCTGTTTGAGCAAATTGAACCCTAACCCTTTTACCATCGGACTACTAGACGCAGACAGAACTTCCATCCGTATGTGGTTGATATTCCGAAAAGTCGAACTAAGCGCTTTGACAGTTCCTTTTTGATATGGGTCGCCAAGGTTTGGAATGAACTGCCTGCGTCGAGTGAATAGGTTTCTCGTGGATGGACGTGTACCACCTTAGTATTCATGTTCACTTAACATCAGGTGTCATGGAAGACAAACGTCCCATCCATATTTTATAAAAAAAAAAAACATTGATGAAATAATGCCTATTGTTGATGAAGTGCGTAATTTGGGTATTATGATGGATGGTGGGTTGAAATTTGAAAAACATGTACAAGAGATGGTTAGATCTTCCTTCTTTAGATTAAAGGTTAATTAAATTCCTTTACAACATCAGAGATTTGATTACTATGGATCT
Organism: Stenoptilia bipunctidactyla; assembly: GCA_944452665.1. Taxonomy (NCBI): domain Eukaryota; kingdom Metazoa; phylum Arthropoda; class Insecta; order Lepidoptera; family Pterophoridae; genus Stenoptilia; species Stenoptilia bipunctidactyla. Next base: position 13,770,260 of record OX101737.1, on the reverse strand, counting down.
TACAGTACTTTTATGCGAGGCTCTTGTATTGTCTAAATTAAATTACGGAGATTTAGTTTTTGGTCCTTTAATTTCGTCAACTACTAAAAAGATGATCCAGAGAGTTCAAAATGGCTGTTATCGATTTTGTTTTAAAACACTACCACGTGCCCATATAACTCCTTTTTTGAATGATAGGAGGATGCTGAATATTGCATCGCGTAGGGATTTGCAATATGCCGCTCTCGTGCATCAGGTAGTGACTAGGGAGATACTTAAATATCTGTATGATAAGTTGTACTGGGCGGCAAATGATAATAGATACAATACAAGAGCATCCTCTTATTTGCTTAAAAATCAAAAGCACAGAACATCAGCGTTTAGAGGTAGTTTCCGCTACCTGGCCACAAAGTGTTGGAATAACCTACCACCACCATTGCAGCGTCCATTGTCAAAGAATAGTTTTAAAACAAATTACAAAAGAATATTATTCCATAAACAAATTGAACTTTTTGGTCAGGTTGTGAATAATTAGGAAAACTATATTTTGTGTTTCATATTTATTTAATTATTATCAAGTTACTTATATTAAATTATTTATCTTCAGTTAGATATTTATTGTACATACTTATTAATTAATTCTATTTATATATTTTATTTATGTATTTATAACAATATATTTTTACATAATGTATCACAAACGGCAGCGTCTCACAAAAACATACTTACATACACACACACTCATTTACTACACACTCCACAGAAATGTACTCATCTGGCTGCACTGAAAACCAGTGTCTTGATTTTAAATCAAGGCTTATGCTGAGTTGTAGCCTTTTGATGCAGCAGTGCATGCAATGACAATCTTATTTAATTTGTTTTTTGTTTTCTATCTTTATTTTGTTTTTGTTTTGTCATGGTTTTATTATTATTACTATGTACCTACCTTAATGTTTTTATGCACTGTATGCTTCAATAAATGTATCATTCATTCATTAATTCATTCATTCTATGCGTACGGCTGCTAAATTTAGATTAATATCATTTCGCATAATTTACCTGTGATGATAATGTTATCTATTGATAATTAAATGATATACTTATGATATGCACAGTGCGGAAGGACTGACAAGCGATCGAATCGAGAACGGCCGTGTATGTAGCGCGAAGCATTACCGAACAGGACTGTATTATACCTAATATCACTACTTACCCCAGTGAAAAGTGAACGTTACCTAAATCTAAACCGATGTATCGTAGTACATCGTATCTAGTACGAGCAATAAAGTTACAGAGGTTTTTCAAAATTGTCCTATTTGGTTGGAACTCTGGACATTTTATTCCTGAAATGATAAAATCCCCACAAAAATAAAATCCCCAGACAATCACACCAACTACATGGTCCCAAACTGAGCAGAGCTTGTGATATGGGATACCATGTAGCGAACTAGGGGGAACGTACAATAAAAATATATATATAAATAAACGCCCAGATCCAGAACATTTGTTTTTTCTTGTTCCGTGCTGGAATAGAACCCGCGACCACTAGCGTCTGAGGCAGACGGTGTAAAAAATAGCATTATGGTAACCCCGAGAATAGTACGAAATACATGGATCAAATATCATGGAACTATCTAAAGAATGAAGGTCAATCACGACCTGTCAACTGATTGATGTGATTGATAGCTGGAAGACGGCGTCTTAGTTTCAAATATATCACAAAAAGAAGTAGATTTTTTACTGATTTTAAAGTAATCAAAACCTTTATAAGACGGTCTGTGGAAAAAAAGAAAATAATTTTTAAATATTTACGAGAAATATTGTTTTTGAATGCAGCCAATCTAATGTTTTAAGTCTTACAGAAAGCAACCTAATGAAGGGCAGAAACTAAAAAGATTATTAGAGTAAAGATCATATAGAAATAAAAATAATATTACGTCAGTAAATACATACTTATAATGATTGTTATAAAATATTGAAGCTGAACGTAGCCATAAGATATGAAAATACGGGTTTTGTCACTCACTTCATATACATCAATCAGACCTCACTAAACGTCAACCGTTTGCTTGTTGTTAATATGTTGGCAAATTGTAAAGGGATTTATATAGGTGTATAATATGACCAAATCTCTGCAGATCTCTTGTTTTGAACTATGCAGGCAAGATCTCTTATATTTCATGTCATGACATTAAAGGAGGTCTCAAAACTACTCGAAGAAATCAATTACATTGGCACGTAATTCCCTCTCGCAACAAATGATGAAATAACTAGGTTATTATGATATCATTTACAACAATATATAACAAGGCGCTTTTTTTATGTTAAAAGGGTGTTTTCAGCTTGATTTGCCTTGTTTATATGTTGATTATTTTTACATTGCAGAAGCCACTTATTATTTCGCAAGGGTTAAGCTAATATCCTGATATTTGAGACTATTTGGCTGAGCATCTAACACAAATTGTTATTTCTAAAAGTCCGAGTCTGAATTGACGTCTGACATTGACAGCCAGTTTATGTATTTATTTTATGAAATAATTTTATTTCTGCGTCGAATTTTTAAATATTGATAATAGATATAGATATTTATTACAATAAACAACTGTTTAGAGCAACAACGTATTCAAGACGGGGTCGATAAAAGAATTTAAGTGACAGGTTTTTGAGTGTATGGACCTTGACCAGCGTTCTTTGTTTTTTTTTTTCATTTTCAGATACGAAAATTCCTCTATTACCAAATCTCTATTACCAAAACCACCAGCAAGAAATCGATTGACAACAGTGACACCAGGAAAACGATTTTGACATTCAAACTAGTACTGCCATATAAAAAGTTTGCAAAAATCCCCAGTGTCTACTTTCGTAAGCCAGACACTAGATTGTCAGCGGCCATAGAGTCGGTGGTACTAGGAGAAAAAAAACTGTGTCAGTGTTCGAAATGAAGATATTTTTTATATAACTTAATTTTTATGAACTTGTGAATGGTATTAGAATTGGAAAAGCTTGGAAAATCTGGTTGTAAAAGGCGGTATATCCGAGCGACTTTTGCTTCGTAAGATCCCTTCCGCGTTGCCGCCTGGCTAGCGACTTTGATGAAGAGCCAGTCCTTTTCTGGGGGCTGAAACTTCGACCTCATAAATAAAACTACTTTTTAACCGGAGTAATCACGAGTGACCACGGGGTCTGCAAAGACACCGAAACGTCGAGTTAAAATGTAAAATATAAATTATACGCGATTAATCCGGTTAAAAAGTAGTTTTATTTAAATTATGAATCGTGAAAACTTAAGACAATACTTCGACCTCATATTCACTCATCTTGAGGTGAGATTGAGGTCAAGCGCAGATGACGTCAAACGTAAGTAGGTGTTAGGAATTATAAGCGCATACGCGTTCCTATTATTTCTCTTACATTATCTTTCAACTTATAAAAATATTTCTAAGTAATAATTAGTTATAATTGGCATCTACGTCCGTATTTATTTATAATGAATACCTAGTGTTAATATGCAGGATTGTTAACCTCAATCGATTAGTTTATCTTTGTTTGATTTAACACTGATAATAAAAGGATGTTTCTTATCTTACGTTGTGATAACATGATAAGCTAAAGAGGGATCGGTTTTTAATACCTACTCTATGCACCGGATTTCAACTTAAAATGTACTAAAATAATCACCGAGTTCATTTCGACAAAATACCCTCTAAATTTAGGTCTCTCTTATTTCAAAAGAAATGTCCTAAGATTGTATGGAGCCTTGGCTAGGTCTATGTACACCAAGCGAAATTATAGCCATAAACGTGAAGAACAGTTTTTAACACACAAATTACTAGGTACAGAATTACTTTGTATTTTGGTTAAAACAAAAACATAACCAGTATTATTTCAACACAAAAAAACATGGCGGATAATAATATGAAAATAACGAAAATAATATGGATTTGTTTTTATTTTTGAACCACAGAACCACAGTACAGATATCTACAGTAATTCAACTCGGCCGCATCTTTGAAATAATGCCTGCAGCAGCGCCGCGTTCCGTTCACATGATAGGGCTGTGCGCCTTCAGCATTTAAATCACTTTGCCTATTTTGTATTTAATTTTAATGATTGCAAATATACTTTTTTTATATAAACAAATAAAATACTTTGTAAATTGAATAGAAAGTGTTCAAGAAAAATACGTTTTGTGTAAAAAAACCATGTTTAGGTACGTTTGAATAACAACTCAGTGTTATAAATTAGCGACCGAAAAATACTTGCGCCTCGACTGAGGCGCACGAAAAGATGTATATTAAATTTTAAAGTATAAACAATCCGCATAGCAAAGCTCAATCAACAATTGTTTCGGCATGCAGACACTGGCCGCATACCGAGATCGAGCCGCGTAAGTATAGCTCGCGTTTCGTCCGTTTGTATGAAGTTGAATTACTGTAGATATCTGTACTGTGACAGAACTATTTGGTATATCGCATTATGGGATTTTTCGTAGAAAGAGTTATTACTCTTTCTATTATGTCTTTTGTTTGAGATGTTGTACAAGTTCCTAGCCGAGGTTGGGACATGTCTTTTGGAAACTTCAAACTCAACAGTCGAAAACGAACACTGATTTTGAAGTCTCCGAGTTTGAATTAGAGTTTGGGAACAAGGTGTTTGTTCCCAAATCCCAAGAAAAGGCATGGCATGCCGCGGCCACAACTGAGTTGAACTATCTATAAATATGTAGTTCCCTTTAAAGTTATTGCGAGACGTTATGCGCAGGTTTTTTGTAAGTAATGGTAATACGGCACACAGTAACCACGGCGCCACGAAGTCGTCGTGGCGCCGTGGTTACTGTGTGTATCTTACGATATCACAGGTTAAGCAACGTTCGGCGCGGTCGGTACTTGGATGGGTGACCGCCGACCGTTCGTTTCTCACGGCGACTTCCGTGCTTCGGAGGGCACGTTAAGCTGTCGGTCCCGGGTGCTGTATACTTGTATACAGTAGTCGTTAGGGTTTGTCAGAAGCCATATCGGCACCCTGAAAATTCTGACATCCACCACCCAGCACTGGGCCAGCTCGGTGGATTATGGCCTAAACCTACTCGTCACCCAGAGGAGAGACTCATGCCCTGCAGTGGGCCCATTACACGGAGTTGTGATGATGATGATGATGATGAATGGTAATACAACTGCGCGAAATGTCTTGCAACAACACCAGAGGGGACAAGATGTTTGGCGAGAACTGATATTATGAAAAACTAGTATTGTCTTAAGTTTTCACGGTTAACTGTCCAGTATCAATTAAAGAGTTTGTTCATATTTGCTAATGATACTATGACTATTTTATTCCATTCTTGTTCAAATACTCTGGTCCCAGTTTGTCATGTTCGTATTGTGCATCCATAGCTCATTGCTATGTAAGCAATTTGGTTGTGGCATGACATTGGCTTTCACAGTGAGCTGTCTTGTGTTTTCTTTTTTCTTGTCACGGTCAATTTGTACTGTACCTATTTGTATTAATTTGATAATTCTGACTGAAAAAGAGTGCCAAGAGTTTTTTTCCGCCGGCTTTTTTGTCTCTTGGTCTACTGTAATATCTTATTTAATAATTATCAACAACTAGTTAAAGCCGAAGTATGTGATGACTGACTTCATCAAGTGTTTTGTGAAATTCCTAAGATGAATAAAACTTTTTGATTTTTTGATCATATGAAAAAAGCAGTTGGATTTGATGGAGAAGTTTTTTTAACAATTCAACCATCCCATCACTGGAATGATGGACAGCACATTTTAGCTCTGCTGCACAAAGATACACGATATTCTACGTCACGTTCTGCCCTCCCCACGCCCCGCTCCCCTTGCATCGCCCCGCCGCCGTGCCACTGCTGCAGCTCCCAACGCAGAGAAGCTGCCCCGCGTCACGGGTCCTGCTTCTCCACGAGGATACGCTGAAGTAGCGGCAGTGCAGCATGCAAAGCCCAGCCACACATGAAGGAAGAGTTCTGGCCGCAGGGTGTCGTATTCTGTCGTTTCAGTTTTAAGTATGTTTTATGTATATTAGGGTAAGGTATATATTTTGTATGGGCCTTAGATTTAGTATTTAACATCCTGTACTATTCTTATGTTGCCTGAAATAAATTATTTTTAATTTTTTAATTTTTTTTTTTAATATTCATTACCTACATTCAATTGTTTTTTGTTTTCCACAAAGAAAAATCTTTGGTTGTATACGTTATGGATCAATTTGAAAGAAGACTACTTATAATGTAATAAGACGAGAAATGTAAGGGTTGGTAGCGTTAGTACATGTTCAGACCACACGCCTAGCGCAAGCCATGCGCCTCATCACTTGCTTTCTAATTTGTTGCAAGTACGTAACTTCGTATAAAGTGGCCATCCGTGGCCCGGGATAATAGCACGGGACGAAGTTGTTCACGCTTTTAAACTGCAGAACAACTACCTATGGTTGCGGAATCGAACTTTAATTTTACTTGTAGCATTATATTTACACACCTCAAGAAAAGGAACAGCTTTTTGTCATATAGGTTTTATCTAGTTCAGGAAGCTTAGAATCAATGTAACAACGTAAACATAGTGGTAATGATAAGTATTATTTTTCATTTTCACAATTTTTATTTAGTTTTAAACCTCAGCCGCAGCACGCCGTTCATCGATCTTAGCGAGAGCATCTCCGCCTATGTGGACGTGCTCTGTCGGGGACGCATCTAAAAATAAGAATGATTGCGATTTGGGCCAGGTTTCGACTATGTAATAATACTTTCAGTGTTTGCATAGATCTCATTTTAAATACTTAAATAACGCATGATTAATCCTACCATCTCCAGTTTATAATGAGCTCGGATGTCACTTACCAGAAGGTTGATCCATACCTCGTTTGCAGGCGTTGATTACCAAGACATATAGAATAAAGCGGTACACAAACCAATATAATTAATCTTTGTTTAATACAGTATTTTTTCACTTTTTATCAATAGGATCGCACATTCTAGCAGCACATTCCCTTCCGCATTTGGCTATTTCCTCTCCTTTTGCTTCACACATTTGCAGGCAATCTTTTATGCAGTTACCCTTCTCCAGAACTTGCTGGGCTATTGGTACTGAAAGAGAAATTTAAATTTAATTAAAGTTTCTAAAGAATAATAAAGGGTAGTAAAATAATTGGTAACTCTTCCTTAAGCATCATGTGCATTTTTAAGATGAAGAAATCACTCTGATAATAAACGATTGGAGGGGGGGGGACCACTTTGGCGTTGGAGTAAACCTATCTCACCTCAGACGCCAGTGGTTGCGGGTTCGATCCCCGCACGGAACAAGAAAAAAAAATGTTCCGTGTCTGGGTGTTTATCTATTTATGTATTTATATTCTAGGTTCCCCCCTAGTTCGCTACATGGTATCCCACAACACAAGCTATGCTTACTTTGA
>OX101737.1:11799247-11962653 GCA_944452665.1 Stenoptilia bipunctidactyla | reverse complement strand
GAAAGGAATCTTTACTTATTTATGTTTATTTGAGATAATCTTTAGAACTGCGAAACCGATTTTGATCTGATTTGCACCAGTCTAAGAATATGTTCCCGGGGCTGACTATAGGTTCTTAAACATCAGGCCCGATAAACTATCAAAGAGCGATCGAAATTTTTATCAACAAAGTCGGTTTAAAGTATCGGTTTGAAAACTTCAATTCTAAAGATGGCAACATCTTAAAGCTTAACAGCTCCCGAGCAGACCCGGGTACTACTTTTAGAAATATATTTTAAACTAGCTTTATCCCGCAACTTCGTATGCGCTTAACTACCCTTCTCGTGGAAATTTCAAAAACTATACAACCAGACACCCACTGAAAGAACCTTTATACCAAGTATCACACCTATGCACTCAAGGAATAAGTTTTTTTCATACAAACTAAAAATCATATATTTCCCGTGCCCGTGGGAATTTCGGGAATTTTTTTCGTAGCACAACCAGTCACTCTTTGAAGAACCTTCATGCCAAGTGTCACATCCGTACACTCAAGGAATAAGATTTTTTGTACAAACTAAAAAGTCCAACCCCTTCCCGTGCGAATTTCGGGAATTCCTTCCATAATACAAACAGACACTTATTTAGGAACCTTTATATCAAGTATCACATCCGTGCACTCAAGGGATGGGATTTTTTCATACAAACTAAAACATCATATATTTCCCGTTCCCGTGGGAATTTCGGGAATTCCTTTCATAACACAATCAGACACACATCGAAAAATCTTCATACCAAGTTTCACATCGGTGCACTCAAGGAATAAGATTTTTCATACAAACTAAAAAGTCCTATATTTCCCGTTCCCGTGGGAATTTCGGGAATTCCTTCCTTAGTGCACCCCTACATCTTTATATCAAGTATCACATCCGTGCACTCAAGGGATGGGATTTTTTCATACAAACTAAAACATCATATATTTCCCGTTCCCGTGGGAATTTCGGGAATTCCTTTCATAACACAATCAGACACACATCGAAAAATCTTCATACCAAGTTTCACATCGGTGCACTCAAGGAATAAGATTTTTCATACAAACTAAAAAGTCCTATATTTCCCGTTCCCGTGGGAATTTCGGGAATTCCTTCCTTATTGCACCCCTACATCTTCTAAAGAATGTATGTTCCAAATTTCAGCTCTCTACGCCCAGTAGTTACGGCTGTACGTTGTCTGTCAGTCACTCAGTACCTCAGTCACTCAGTACCTCAGTCACTCAGTACCTCAGTCACTCAGTCAGTAACGGAACAGTTTTATATATATTGATTAGGCGCATTTTCACATAATTGCATTTTTTTTACAAACTTGCGAAAATATAGATAAATGTAGAGTTGAAAAATTTTCAACTGCAAATACAGCAAGTACTTAAAGCCAACTGTAGTACATACTGCAGCTCAACTTAACTACTACAGTAAGGCCAGTATTAAGAAAACACTCTCAACTCTGAGACCGCTTAAGTTCTGCTAAATGTATGAAATGCACAACCTTAAATTCGGTCTTAGAGTTGAAAGCGGTTAATAACTACGAACTTACGAAGGACGCAAATCGTGAAAATCACCAAAAAGTGTTACGATTTTTCATATTTAACCTATTTAGATATGATTGATAATGGTGTAAATTGCATATATCATAATGAAAGACCAAAAATTAACATCATGCTCATTTTAACTCTTAAAACATAATAGTTACCTATTATATAATAAATGTTAACAAACGTTCAAAATCCTCGTAGTTTTCAGATATAACCCAGTAAATCAATACAAACTGATTAAAACAAATATTTTTGGAACACTGAAGTAACCAATAAATATAGTCAGGTGCTTTTTTTGTACATTTACAAAGTTTTCTTTTTTTAAGCCCTAAAATCTAGATAAGTTTTACGTAAATTCTCCATAAAAAAATGTATGAAATTCACGCACATCCCGAGCGTACGATTTAGTACTCTCATCGCCAGTGCGTTTTTAGATTTCAAGGCGACACCACGCGTGTTTAATGCACCAGCAAAGTTACGTGTTGTGAATTAAAAAGCTAATAAAATAAACTACTCTTAGGCTATTTTACCAACACACAGTCGTTTATTCAACTTCAAATAATAACTCAACGTGGAATGTTTGTTGCAAACATTTTGGCGCGGCGCGGTGGTCGCGCGAAATCGAAGACATTCTTAGGCCCTTAAGACAGTTGTCCGCTATATCTGCGAGTGGTATATTACAATTCATAGCTCTTGTCGGTCAACGATGAACGAGTCAGGCCTCGTTTAAGCACAGGCGGAACGTCACGCGGGGCGACGTGCGTTTTTAATTCATCGCATACTATGCTCAAACGAAGCCTAAAGCGAGTATTTGCCGGCCGAGGCGGTGTGGATAGTCACCGATCATAGATCAACTATTAATATGTTCATCTCTTTTGTTTACACAGATACACTATTGTACGTTTCGTAAGCCACAAAATCGCCGATAATTACTCGTTTCCTCGCCTAAGGTGGGACAACAGCCTTATACCCTGGCAAATAATTCAATGCGGTAAAATGACAGCTCCGTTGTGCCCGCTTTAGGGAAGAAAAATAATAGTGACGTGGTTTAAGTGATCAATGTAATTATTTTTAAATAAAAATATCATAATGTATGGAAAAAAAATATTTTGGCTAACAAGATATTTCTTTTTTTATGGTGCTGTTAGCAAAGGGCCACTATTCTTGAAATTTATTTTTTAACGACAAAAGGAGTTTGAAAGTAAAGAAGTTATCAAGTCGATTTTACTTCTACTGCAACCTTTTTAAAGCACTAGATATGTGTGTTAATTAATTATGTTCATTAAAGTTACTTTTATAATACGGTATTCACCTCAAATTCAATTATTTATAAACTGCTTTAAAATTTTATGCAAAAAGACTCGTTCATTTTCGATCATTTTATTTCAGTAGGTACTGACACTAGGAAGTTTTTAACCGGTATCATTATTTTCCTGTTTGGCATTTGGAACTGTCAGTTTACTCAATTGAATGATTTCCCAGAGTATACTAACATATAAGTACTTACATTAGCGTTATTTTCGACCAGGCATAAGAACACGACATCCTCTCTCAATAGACGGACGGCGCCGTGTAGAGGCTGCGGGGTTTTGCTTTTCAGCATCCGGTACAGGAGGGCCGATGACATGTGCGCGAAATCCTCACCTGATAGAGAGAAAGAAGTCTTATATAGTTTGTGATAAGGTGTATCTTAATAAACAAATAATGCGAATGAGGGCTTTGGGTTTACATTAGAGGCAATTCCGACAATTATAATAAAAATGTAGATCCTTTTTGAACCAGGCGGACTTCATCTGTGATCTTCAGTCTTATAATACTTTCAAACAGTTAAGATTGAGTTCAAAAAAGGAATTCATTCTATAGTCCGATATTTGGCTTCAACGAAATTATTCTCTCATAAATTATGTAACACGAATTATGAGAAAAAAAGTTCAGAAAGTTTTTGTTTATTCTGTGAATTTGAAATCAGAATAGCCGTACTATCCATAGATAAGGTATGATACTTTAAGATGCGCCAGACTAGCAACTATCTAAGCTCAAAGTCGATCGCTGAATATGACTATCCCACTATCCTTTCTACATGCACTCGTACGTTCCTGCTACGTTCCTATCACGTATCAGGTGTGAACAGTTTGAAACCTCTTTCACTTTTTGTTAAGATTTAGAGGTCGCTATCAGCTGTCAAAAATTTTCAAAAAGCGTTGAAGGACAGCTTGATTTAGGGTTTCATTAATGTTTAATTTGGTGTTTATTCACATTTGACGTGCAAGTAATTTATCACAACCAATGAAGAACAAAAGCAATAGTTACTTTTGTTGGTAAAAGAGTATAGGAAAAAGTACCCTAATGCTAACAAGTCAAGCCTTGTATATTAGGTCCTTACATATGAAATTGGCGTTTTGTATGGGAGGAATAAAAGTCGTTTATTTTTGTAATATAATATATTTATTTAATCAAAGTATGATCCATTGCTATCAATGCACTTCTGCCATCTCATAGGTAGTTCATTTATGCCTTTTCTAAAAAAAACATTGGGCGGGAATCAATAAAATCTTTGAAGGTGGTTTGGACTGCCTCATCGGAGTTGAATTTTTGCCACTGCAAAAAGTTATCCGAACTTCAAAAAAAATGGTAGTCTGTTGGAGCAAGGTCCGGGGAGTACGGTGGATGTCTTAAACATTCCAATTGAAGCTCCTTAAATTTGGTAGCAGTCTGTTCTGTAGTGTGTGGTGTTGCATTGTCCTGAAGCAGCAGTGGCCTTGTGCGATTGACCAGTCTCGGTTGTTTAGCGGCTAGTTTATCCCTCATTATTTGGAGCTGACTACAGTAGATATCTGCAGTAATCGTCTGGTCAGATTTAAGGAAGCTGTAGTGCACCACATCGGCGCTAGTCCACCAAACGCTGACCATTAAATTTTTTCTAGTTAATTTTCTCTTGGGGCAGAATTTGGATGGTTACCGGGGTTCAGCCATTGCAATCTGCACTTCCTACTGTCGTAGAGTATCCACTTTTCATCACAGGTAATGATTCAATTTAAAATACCTTCATTATTGTGCCGGTTCAGTAATGTAACGCAGCAGTCAACGCGCGTTTGTCGGTTTGCTTCACTCAATTCATGAGGTACCCACCTTTCGAGCTTTCTTTGTTTCAAGTAGATTAAAACAGTTTTATTACTAACACCGCAGCCTGCAGCAAACTCGGACGTAGTTTGCGATGGATCCGCTTCCACAATAGCCTTCAATTCTTGATTGTCAACCTTGGTCTCCGGCCGTCCACGGGGATTGTTCTGAAGGTTGAAATTTCCAGAACGTAAACGTTGGAACCAAAAACGCACTTTGCTTCCTCTTGCGACACCACTGCCATACACTAAATTAATTCTTCGAGCCGTTTGTGCAGCACTGGTGCCACGGCGGAACTCATATTCTTAAACAACGCGAAATTTTAAATTTTCCATTTTGTAAACTCAATGACGCAGAGAAAAAACCAAAAGAACAAAAAACAAATACGGTTTTCGAGACACAAATTGATCAGTAAATAGCTGTATAAATTTGAATTTGGATATCTAAACCAAAGAGGATATATTTGAGATTAAAGTACGACCAGTACGACAAAACACTAATTTCATATGTAAGGACTTAATATTAAAAATAAATGACTCAAATATTCATAACAACAGCAATAATTTTGTAATATTTCTTATGTCCTTTCTACAAAAATAAATAATCTAACAAATACAGATTTAGAGTTTTTATTTAAATTTCAAACCTTGGTAGCGACCCCTAAATGTTAGTCTGAGAACTAGTTTCTAAGAGTATACATATAAACATGGTACGTGAATATATTTATCTTTTGGTAAATATATAACACCCAGTAAAATGAATTACAGCCATGACAAATATCTGCAAATCATACAACATTTGTCATCCATCGAGGAACGAACCCGGCATCTCTCGCGTATTTGCATGCACCGCCACAGAAGCCGAGAAATTATCAAATATAGAATAGGTACATTATTACCAGTCAAATCATCCCAATGTGCAGAAATGAGCCCGGAACAGTGCTCTTTCAGAGCTAATGCGCCGATTTCATCAGCCGCCGAGTAGAACTTCACACATGTTCTGTGAAAGAGAAAGATTAGAATAATAATTATTTATTTATTATTAATAATACTAATTACGGACACATTTGACAGGAAACTTCGATATAAAAAATACGAAATAGGTAGAAGAAGTAACTTTGGTCAATTGAAAGAAAAATCGAGTTTTACATCGATTATTATGTGTTTCAGAATAATTCATACACAGATAGGTACCTACTTTGATTATACATCGTCTAAAAATGAACTTCTACAAAGATTTAGATATTTTCCAAAATTTTAGTTTTTATTTTTAAGGGGTTAGCAGAATGTACAATGGGTGTGCTTAATATGTGAAAGTACGCTAATAGTTTATTTTAAGTTTCAGCAGTTAGTAATAATAGAAGAGATCAGGTAAGTACAATAGCTGTATTCTTCTGGTTTAAGATATATTAGTTAAGTCGTCTTATTTACAAGTTTGTGTTGGCGAAGCTCAGATTTGTCCAAATTTGTAATAGAAATTTATAGCGTCGCATATATTTAAAATTAATAAATAATGATGTAATGTTAAAATAGTGATCCGCATTTGTAAAACATAGGTTTCATGTTTTACAAATTACTTCTACTTTAAATTATAAACGTAACCAGTTTAGGAGAACGGATGGTTGGTTTTTTCTTGCTCTTTTTCGGTTTCAAGAATTGCGCAGAAAGATAGTGGATATTTTTAACCGTGATGGATATTTTTTTTAATGTTAATAAACTGTACCTAACCCAAACTGACACACCAACCACACATCCCCAAAGTAAACTTTTATATGTATAAGCTTGTCTTATGAAGACCAAACAGCGGAACTAGAGTACCCCCTAGTATACACTCAGACACGAGCCAGTCTAGAAAAGTTCGTTTCCTAAAATAGCCAAGCTGGGACTTGACCCCAGCCAAACACTCCACCACTGCGCCTGCAACTAAACATTTTAAAACAAAGATTGCCATGACGTTTACCTGTGCGCCTTTTCTATAAACTCAAAAATAAGTATATCGTTAATGTCTAAAAAATTCGACATGTTAATCTGTCCACACGCAATAATAGCTTTCGCTTACGCAGATTAAAAACGCGGTCAGTCAGATAACGTAAAAACCCAAAAAGATTTATTTATATGTAGGTATATGTATAGTAATGTGAATACATATTCATTTTTACTTATTTTGAACAGTTAATTCATTAAAATAAAATAAATAAAATAAAATCCCCAGACAATCACACCAACTACATGGCCCCAAAGTAAGCATAGCGTGTGTTATAGGATACCATGTAGCGAACTAGGGGGAACCTAGAATATAAATACATAAATAGATAAACACCCAGACACGGAACATTTTTTTTTTTCTGGTTCCGTGCGGGGATCGAACCCGCAACCACTGGCGTCTGAGGCAGATAGGTTTACCCCAACGCCAAAGTTTTATTTTAGTTTTATTTATTTTTGACTAAGCCCGCGTTTGACGTCAATCTCACCTGATGGTAAGTGAAGATGAGATCGAAGATGACAGCGCACGGGTTTAGGAAGGATCCCAAGGGAAGGGAACCCTTCATAAAATATAGTGGGAACACACCACCGCAAGAGCGGTGATATTTGGCGGCTGATTACATGAAGGGTGGTCGCTACAACGAAGCGGGGGCACTCGGATTAGTCTCCGGACGACACGCTTATCCAGGGACGTTCTAAACCCATCCATCGCGAGCTAAAATTTATTCATTGTAGGTACTTAAATACATTTTGTTAATTTATTACAACACATGCAATGCCTGCATAATAATACACACTACAGCACTAATGCATTTAAAATTAACATACTTTCATTAACAGCAAATGCTCTAATGATGGAGTGCTGTGAAACTATAGCAGGTTATATGAGACTGGGTTACTAGTCATTTTACAACCTCAATGAATTCAACAAGTAACATCACCTATAATTTTGCATTAATGACTTCGTATGACTGTATTAATTAAAAAAACTGACATCTGGTTATGACTTAGAGACCAATATTTTTTCTTGTGTTTTATTACAATGATGTTTTTTTAGTTTAGTTACTTTTTAGTAACAATTTATGTATGAGTTTTAAGTCTTAGACATATGCCAAACTTTAATAGGCAAATAATATACCTACAATATACAGGGCGTGGCGTAATGAGTGGATAATCCTTTACCGAAGATTGGGGGGCATTGCGGCTGTTCGGAAAATGACAATTTTCGAGTGGAAAATGACGATTTTCGAGTGTTTGGACATTTTTTAAAATTTGAAAAAAGTTAGGCCTTTACCCACTCTTTTAAGTGCCAAATTCACAATACAAAGAATTTTCTCAGTCTGTTTTCTCAACAGCATTCAGTGATAGTGGTGCTATCAAACGTACACTACCAATTTTGTACGATAGCCAAAGTTTTTTTTTTATTTTTTTAAACGTACAGTTTGTGCTAAGTTCTATTTTTTTCTAACTTTGGTACCTCGTGGTGTAAAAAAAATGTAAATTGACATGAGTGCCCAATTGATTGAATAATAGCCTATTTTATTATGATTCCAAAATGGTATAATTTACGATATTTCTAGCTCTCAATTTAAAAATATTGCGTTTAAGATGAGTCAAGGCCAACTTTCTTAGGAGGTTTTCTTTCGCAAAATTATTATTTTTTGTAATAGTTTTAGTTCATCTGCCTTGGTGTTCACAAAACCGACTCCTCCGTCAAGTTGAATAATAATTCTAGGAATCATAGCGCACCTGCGTTTCCTACTAAAGCTAATGTTTTGTTTTCTTCTTTCATTTAACGAGTAAAAAAGATAAAAAGATAGTGACAGTGCTATTGTTTGTCCTGGGGTACTCTACCTGATTTTAGGATTCGTTGGCTAACTCCTTGCCTGCGTCACCCCAGTGTCCTATCATACTACTTCCGTGCGCCCGCGTTTTTGCTCTGCTTTGGATTGGATTTAATTTAAGATTTGGCCTGTGACCTCGGACTTGATTTTCTTTGTGATTTGGACATTAACTTCATCGTTTTACTTCTGTGACCTTGGACTTGATTTACCTAGTGATTTGGACTTGGTGATTTGGTGTTGAGTACCGACTGCAATGTCTCGCAACATACCGTACACTCCGATGGAGTATGCTAAAATGCATTTTTTTACATTCATGCATGCATTCGAGCTCACGGTGGGAACTTCGAACATTTCTTGTGAATACATTTGATAAATGTAATTTTGGATTACTATTTTGTTTCATTCACCTGCTCTAATACAGTTTCTAAACAAATATTTGTATCAATTACTTATTAAAATTTAATTCATTTTAAATTAACTTGTAAATTTAAAAACTGCTTCTAACTCATCTTAAAATCAATATTTTTAAATTGAGAGCTAGAAATATTGTAAATTTATAACATTTTGGAATCATAATGAAATGGGCTATTAATTAATTAATTGGGCACTCATGTCACCGTACATTGTTGTTACACCACGAGGTACCAAAGTTAGAGAAAAAATAGAACTTAAAAATAAAAAAGCTTTGGCTAAAAACGTTTGATAGCACCAATATCACTGAATGCTGTTGAGAAAACAGAGTGAGAAAATTCTTTGTATTGTAAATTTGGCACTTAAAAGAGAGGGTAAAGGCCTAACTTTTTCAAATTTAAAAAAATGCCCAAAAACTCGAGAACCGTGACACTTTTACTAAATACAAATTGTCATTTTCCAAACAGCCGCAATGCCCCCCAACCGTCGGTAAAGGATTATCCACTAATTACGCCACACCCTGTATATGTTAAATGTTTATATTATATGAAACCACATATTTTGTATAATACCATTATCAGGCTACATAACAAAAATCAGATCAATATGAGCAATAGTTTAGTAACAGGATTGGTTTTTGTTTTTCGTTAGTTTAATTTAAACACATTGTACCTTTCTGATCATACTTACCTTCAGGTATAGTTATCTGAGGGTCATACACAACAAAAAGGATGTTTACATTTTAACTTAATGATTAAGCTATTTGAGTTCTTTGAAAAAGTTTCTCATTTTTTTTTTTGTAGGCTTTTTTTAAACAGTGTCAGATTAACAGTAGGCACTTATAATATATGTGGTTTCATTTAATGCGTCTCACTTTATCAATGTCATATTATGTAATGTGTTTTGGTTTTGTATGCCTTTTCAGTAAACAATAATGTGTAGCTAATTTGTCTCTGATAAACCTTTAATAAGTTAGTATAATTTCAGATTATTTTACTACAATTCGTTGAAACTTTTATATGCATTAGGGCTTCTATAAATTTACTGATTTAAACTGATTTCCTTCAGGATAATGTAACAGCTTAGTAGAATATAAGAGTCTTAGTAACATACACTCCTGTTTGTTGTTAATGGTTGTTATCCTGTATCCTGGTTGTAACCAAAGTAACATATTATATAAGCAAATTACGTTTAACATACAAAACAATGAAAATATTTCTGTTTACTTCATGTCTATGCCACAACTGCTGTGAGAAATGTAGGTTATAGTAGTAATCTTATGAACACTTAGTGACTGTATAATACAAGCAAATTATCAGCTGCAAAATTTCTAATAGGGAAGCCTCAAACAAAAAATATATAACTTCCTCACGATCTTTTTACTAGCAACTATTAGCTAAAAAGAAAGAAGTTTTCTTAATCATAGCTGTTATAAAAGTTTTTATTAGTTGATTTAAGCTGCTCAGCAGATAGTCTTCAATCAAGAATAAGTACTAAAACAACTTAACAAAAGAACTTTGGTAAAAAGGACCATAAAATTGTTGATACATTAAAATGTATCAACAATTTTATGGTTCCTGGTATTTTCTTTTACAATCAGGTGTAATATAAAGTTAGAATGAACTTTAAATTATAACCATCTTACCTTACTCCAACTGAAGCTATTAGGGCTTGTTCACATTTGTTGACTAGGCCAGACAATTTAAATGATGCAGCTGACTTCATCATTTGTAAAGCAAATGAGTCCCCTTTTGTTAAGTCCACAACATCAGTGTACAGATACTTTAGAAGTGCTGCTCCAACATCATCTGGTAGCATGGACCAATCTGAAAATTATTAATTCAAATGTATTAACTTTTGTGTTAACTTCTAAAAGCATTTGAGTTTTAAAGAACATGTGATTCACATTGCGGTAGCAAAAATGAAACATTGAAATTGTGTCTTGTGCACTAGTTTAAACTATCCTAAGATAAAACAATTTTTTTTAGGGTAGGTATATATAATACCTAGTTCACTGAGGTCCCGGAGAGCTTGTTCATTCCAATCATCAGATCGTGCATTCAATACAAACTTGTGCCCTGGCATTACTTTACTTTGAAGCTTTATTTCTATATCAGAATATGTTTGTTGGCCATAAAGAGAAGTGACTGTCATAAGAAGCCTCGCAACGAAACTTGTTTCACTCAGGTCACCGGCCGATGCAGCGGCAAGAGTGTACTTCCGTTCCACTTCAGCACAATGACTCTGTAATTTGCCATACTCTTCTTTCAGCAGCGTGAGATGCTGCTGAAGTTTTGTTACTTCACTTGAAGCTGTAAAACAAGACATAGTCCTTATTTAAAACGAATAATCACGACCGCCCACTATTACATGTAAATTATGATGTTGACATCTTTAATGCAATATAATTAAGTTATATTCATCTGTACTGACCCATTGCTGACCAGGTTTACAAATGTAAACCCTCAGAATTATCAGGGCAATAGGTAATTATTTTCAACAAAAAAATAGATTGTAAACTTATGAAATGTCATCACAAAATTATAAATGTGATTGACAATGACGTTGAACACATAAAAGTGACATTAATAAAAAATATTTTTACTGAGTATGAACCTGTGGTGAGAAATCAATGTAAGGGTGAAGGTGAACCTGTGGTGAGGTGAAAAGCAGGCCTTTAAGCACGGAATAGAGAAAAAAGGAGAAAACCTGTGGAAATGTAATGCAAAGAATTATACAAAAAAATAGATTGTAAACTTATGAAATGTCAACACAAAATTATAAATGTGATTGACAATGACGTTGAACACATAAAAGTGACATTAATAAAAAATATTTTTACTGAGTATGAACCTGTGGTGAGAAATCAATGTAAGGTTAAAGGTGAACCTGTGGTGAGGTGAAAAGCAGGCCTTTAAGCACGGAATAGAGAAAAAAGGAGAAAACCTGTGGAAATGTAATGCAAAGAATTATACGGGGTATCTCATAAGGACCCGACTATTTCAACATGCAAAGAGATAAATAATACCTAGGTTTAAAAAATATTTATTCGCTTAAATTAATACAGGAAAATAAACTTTTTTGACTATTGAGCATGTTGGGGTGGTTGTGGGTGGTGCCGACTTCACACTTTAGGGATTATGGCGCCTCGCTCGGCTCGCTCACGTGTGGCCTATACCTATATGCAACCTACCTAACTGCTCCTCCTCGCTACGCTTGTCGACTTCATCTTCCGGTGCGGGCGCCCTTCTTGTCACATAATCTTTGTATCACAACGTTGATGACTTTATTAATATAAAACAAATAAATGAATATGTATGATTAGTTTTAATTATTTATTCGAATGATTATGACTTTCGATCATTAGTATGAACAAATATATTAATAAAATCAAAGTGTTTGAAAATATTATGAATTTCAATAATAATGTTTTTTTTTAAAGATTTACGCCCGGTTTCTGAAAGACCAATCAAATCTACAATCAACTAACAGCCCTGTTAACTTAACATTACTGTCAAATCAAATCGAGTTTCTGAAACGCTGATTAGACAAAAATTAACTAATCTATGATCATTTTGATTGACATACGAATTGCTAGAAATATTGACTGAATTGTTCAGTTTACATTCAACAGTTCATTCTTAGCTGTCAAAAGATATTTCCGCGGTAGATACAAATTATAAAATATTTATTTTATTTACTACATTATTTTTGTAAATTACTTTGAAAACAAGTTCTCTTATTTTTCGGAAGTCGCTTTTATTCACAGAATGAATTCTAGAGGCAAAAATTTCACAGAGAGAGAAAAGTTTAAACTTTTGGACCTAGTTTTGAAGTAAGTATATACCTACCTAAGTAGTAACTATAACCACAAGACAATGATAGGAACAATCAATAAATTATAACATTACTCATCCTTTAATTTCTAGATATAAACATATCATCGAAAATAAGTGCACCAATGCGGTCACCACAATAAAAAAAAATGAAGCGTGGGAATCCTTAACTTCTGAATTCAACAGCACTGCTGAAATACCCAGAACTCAGAAGCAATTATGCAATGCATATTTCAATCTAAAAAGGACTACTAGGAAAGAATTAGCAAATGAAAATGTAAGTAGGTACTCAAATATTATATACTTGGGACATAATTTGAGCTATACAAATAATACACAACAATAGTATGCAACATGGTTTTATTTTTTCTAGGCAAAAGCATATTTGAAACAAAATCAGCAAATAGTACAGCCAATTGAGTGTACAGAAGGACTATCACAGGTCACAAATTCAACGGATCAAGTCAGTATTTGCTTTTGGCATATTTATTTATTATTTATATTTATTTTGAAGAATATGTGCTAGTCAAATTATAAAATTGTTACAGTTAGATACACAAATGAAAAGTATGGAAATGAAATGTCTCTTAAAACAATACAAAAAAGATGAAATAGCTGATAAGGTTTGTAATGTGGTACATACACAGTATATTTAGTTAAAAGATGATAAAACACTGATGACAAATATAATAAAACAGTAAAATCTTCATAGAATATGAAAAACACAAATAAAAATATCTATAATACCTATAATCTCCATAAGTTGTCATAACTAATTAAATTCATATTTTCAGAAAGGTGTAAGAGCAACCGGTGGTGGTGTGTATAGCCCGATACTGAGCACTATAGGTGCTCAAATGCTAGCAGTAATGGGAGATCAGATAAAACCACTTTCCAATAACTGTGATAGTGCATCAAGCTATTTCATAAATGGTATATTAACAGTAACTTCACTCACATACAGTTCACAATTCATTACTAATATAAAATCTTAATTAAGTATAAACATATTTTATTATTTCAGATAATAATGCTGTTTCAAACCAAAATATGGATGTTCTGCCACCACCACAAAGTAAAACGAGTCCCATACCACATACAACTAAAACAAATGATTATGTACCTCAAACATCTCAAAAAACTCGTAAAACTCGCAGAGTACAAAAAGTTTTTAAATACCAAACAAGAAGCAATGATTTATTAAAAAAAAAATACTATTTAACAAAGATGGAAAGTGCCTTATGGGAAAAAAAAACTAAAGTTTTGGAATATAAAATGGCTTTAAAGAGGCAAAAATTATTGGACTTAGAAATAAAAATAAAAGAAAAAGAATACCAAAATATATTAAACAAATAGTGATTATAATATGTAACTTATCTGAAGAGAAATTATTATATAGAAAAAAGTGATCTTTTGCTATGAAAAATGTTAATTATTGTTAATAAAATGTAATTTATAAGCTTCTAATTAGTATTGCAATTAAACACTTTATTTGAATTCTTTTTTATATTTAAATAAAACATCTAACTATATAATTATGGGAACTGTAGTTATTACATGAAACTATAGTTGAATTTATAATAGGAAAACACATTAATTTTTAGTGTTAACTTACTTTAAATAACATAGTATATATAAGTAATAATATTGGTACAGTTGATTGCACACACATTAAAATACAGTCTCCAGGTGGTTCACAAGCAGAGCTCTACAGAAACAGAAAAGTATACTTTTCATTTAACATCCAGGTTATCTGTGATTCTAAATGAACCATAATGTATGGCAGTGACTACCTACTGGGAGATAGTGGTTATCCTTGCAGATCTAAACTTATTACTTTATATAAACAATAATGCTATTGATTGAAGTGAGTTAATACTAAAGCAGATCGCACAGATGTGTTCCCATTAGTCACTAAACTAGCACTAGAAATTTCGGGGATGTCATGCTCTATGTCAGGCAGGTCGTCATCAATGGGATCATTATGGCTTAATGCTAAATTATGCAGTATGCAACAGGCTACTACAATATTCATTGTTGTTTCAATGTTTACTCGAAGCCCCATCGATAAACAAGGGAAACGTCTCTTTAAAACTCCAAAGCACCTTTCCACAGTATTCCTTGTCCTTATGTGTGATTGGTTATATGCTTCCTCACACGGAGTTGATGGATGTAAAAATGGTGTTAATAGATATGATCTGCAAGGATAACCACTATCTCCCAGTAGGTAGTCACTGCCATACACTCCACTTTCAAAATCAGCCCGAATATGGGAGTCATTAATGATTGTTGTGTCATGTGCAGACCCAGGCCACCGACAAATAACATCCATTATGGTTAATTTAGAATCACAGATAACCTGGATGTTTAATGAAAAGTATCCTTTTCTGTTTCTGTAGAGCTCTGCTTGTGAACCACCTGGAGACTGTATTTTAATGTGTGTGCAATCAACTGTACCAATTACATTTGGGAATGAACTGATGCTATAAAATCCACTTTTGATTAGATTGCACTCTTCTTCTGTTCGGGGCATTGTGATGAATTGAGGCCTGAGTTCTGCAATAGCTGCAGATACTTTTTTTATTATTCTACAGGCTGTTGATTTATGCACCCTTATATGATCAGCCACTGTTATTTGGAATGCTCCAGTTGCATAAAAACTTATTGTTAAAAGGACTTGTTCCAAGGCACTGATGGATTTGTTCCTGAATGTCACAGGCTTTATTTTAGTTTCTATTTTAGAAACTAGGAACATTATTGTGGCCTTGCTCATCCGATACCTAGATTTAAATTCTTCCTCACTGTAGTACTCGTAGGGATTCATCCTTTTTTTAAAAGTTCGCCGAGTTTGATGAAACTCTTCATCACTGCTGCCGGAAAGGCTAATATCCGAAAGAGACATCTACAACAAAACACAAAATGAAATTAGTAAAAAAAAGTATTAAAAACAAAATAAAACATTGTGATTATTATAAAAATACATAAAATACAGACCGTGGATGTAATAATCTGCCGACAAACTACTAGATTTACGTAAAACAATATAGTTCAAAGTTTAATTCAATTGGCAACCAGAGTTTAAAAGTTAATCAGCCCAAATGCACTGATTACTTGACAAAGCTTTTGACAGTAGTTTAATCTATGATTAGCGCGTAATTGGCGTTCCAGAAACCCGAAATGGCGATTGACAATCAGATTTGTACTGATATTTAACAGCCCTGTCAACTAACAGGAGAATCAAATCAAAGTAGTTGACCGGGCTTTCAGCAACTCAATTGACAGTTAACAAGAGATTTGACAGCTGGTTAGTTAATTTTTTCGTTGATTGGCGTTTCAGAAACCGGGTGTTAGTGTTTAATTTTTTATGAAGAATGATCATTATGATTTTAAATGGTATGAGAAACATTTTCGTACTTCCAATTTTAGGAGTTGAAAAGTTATGTGAAATATCTATGTCTTTGTTACACGATTTTAAATATTCTCATTTCTTTCGTATGATAAAAAATACTTCAGATTGAGCATTTTATGATTTTTTTACATTTTTGATAAAATATATATGATTAGATGAATATGTAGGTACATTGACAACCTTTATACTTCAGCCAAAGTTTTGACGTAATTTTTTTAATGATCTGCATTCTTTGAGTATATAAGTTATCAAATAAAACAGTTTGTTTATAATAGACATAGTACCTACTGGTGCATTTCCACTATGTCGTGACGACGAATAGTTGTGGATTAGGAAGGTTTACAGGGTCCGCGTATAATAGTCAATTATATTTTAGTAAAAGATTAGGAATGATGAGTGGGTCTGAATTTCGAAAAAGAAATAATATTTTTTTAAATATTTTTCAAAAATGAAAATTTCAAAATTCTTTTAACTATGTGAGTAAAATTTAAGATTAATCTACATTTTATGACTGCTTACATAAAATTAGATGGAAACGTTTTTATTACTTGTTGTGTAGTCATAAACTACAGATCAAACTTAAATTTTGATCACTTAGAAGAATTTAGAAAATTTTATTTAAGTACCTATGATAAATACATACATACATACATACATAACCTCACGCCTGTCTCCCCTTGGGGTAGGCAGAGACAAGGGAACACCAATTGCTTCGATCCATACATACCTCTTTCGCTTCCTCCACGTTCATTAATCTTTTCATACATGATCGCCGGTTACGGGTACTTTTAACTAGGCCCTTTTTAAGAACGTCGCCAATTTGATCGGCGTACGTTCGCCTAGGGCGACCCCTTCCGACAGCACCATCCATTCTTGCTCTGTACACCTCTTTCGTAAATCTACTTTCACTCATCCTTTCCAAATGTCCAAACCACCGTAGCATACCCTTTTCAATCTTAGTCACTACATCTTCTTTCAATCCGCATCTCTTTCTTATTTCACTATTGCGCACCCTATCACTCAATTTCACTCCACACATGCTTCTCAACGCTCTCATCTCCACAGCATTAATCTTGCTTTCATGTCTCTTCTGCCACACCCAAGATTCACTTCCATACATAAGCGTTGGCGCCAAAACTCCCTCAAGTACGGCAAGACGAGCCTTATTTGGTATAGTTTTGCTTGCCATTATCGAGTATATGGCGCCATTAATACAATTTCCTGCCTTTACTCTCCTTTCAATATCACCTTCACACTTCCCATCTCTTGTAAACAAGGACCCCAAGTATACAAACTCTTTCACTTGTTCCACTTTTTCATCCCCTATCATAATATTGCATTCCGTCATATCTTCATTCCTCTCCATAACCATAACTTTCGTCTTTCCAACATTCACTTTCACACCTTTTCTTTTAAACGACTCATGCATCACAGTGACCATTTGCTGCAATTCCGACGCTGACGATGCAAGTAGAACCTGGTCGTCAGCGTAAAGCAGAGTTTTGATCACTGTCTCATTCATTTTTAAACCCCATTCACACTCTTTCAGATCTTTCAAACAGCTATCCATGAAAAGGTTGAACAGCCATGGAGACGCTACACAGCCTTGTCTAACACCGCGATCGATGCTAAACCATTCTGTGTAGTCATCATTCAACCTGACACAAGCACTCGAGTCCTTATATAAGGATTTGAGTGCTCGTATCAAGTCACTGTCCACCCCAAACTCGGATAGAGTTGACCAAAGTTCATTCCTCATCACACTGTCATACGCCTTTTCCAAGTCAATGAAGCAGCAGAAAACCTTTCGGTGTTTAGCCAGAACCTTCTCGGTTACTGATCTTAAGGCAAAAACTTGATCCGTGCATCCCATCCCCTTTCGGAATCCCGCTTGCACATCCCAGATCTTGTTTTCCGTTTCATCCATCACTCTTTCGATTAATATCTTTGCATACATTTTGCCTACAATACTCAAAAGGCTAATGCCACGGAAGTTTTTGCATTCCTGCTGTGACCCCTTTCCTTTATAAAGTGGCACAATAACGGCCTTGCACCAGTCGCCCGGAACACGGCCGGACCGCCAACACTTATTAAAAAGCTGGTACAACAGGTTTGCCGTGACACTTTCACCCGCCTTGAGCATTTCGGCATCTATTCGATCATACCCTGCCGCTTTACCCAATTTCAAACCTGCCATTGCTTTCATAACTTCTTCCATACTTATCTCACTTTCACGATTGGCCACACCACTCGAAGGCGAGTGCGTACTTTCCAAAACATCACTCGCACTTCGTTCAAATAAATTCTCGAAATATTCTTTCCACTGATTCATAATATCTTCATGCTCACTAATAATATTCCCATCCTGATCTCTTAACACGCTCACTTTCGAGTCTCCAATCTGCCCTCGGGCTCTTCTGACTAAGTGCCAGAACAGTTTGGAATTGGCTCGAAAGTTTTCCGAGAATTTCCTATCAAGCTTGTTCTTACATTCTTCTTTCTTTTTGCTCACAATATCTTTCACAGTCTTTCTTAATCTATCATACTTTTCTTTTGCTACTCTTTCATCATCATTCAAGTCATCTCGTATTCTATTTCTGCCCCTCACTGCTAGTAGATCTAGCCACGCTTTCTTCTTTTCTAGAACAAAACCTTTCACTTCATCATCCCACCACTCGTTCTTATCTCTTCTCACATTTTTCTTCACACTTACCCCACAAATTTGGGTGGCCGTTTCTACCATACCATTCTTAAATCTACTCCAATATTCCTCTATCTCGCAGTCTTCATCATTCAATAGCTGTCCCAACCTTTCTTTCAATACTAACTTATATTTCTCACGGACAGTCTCTTCTTGCAAATTTTCGACTTTCACTCTTTTCCTTCCAGACATACGTACCCGTGGGCGATGTCGCCATTTTTCAAGCAGACCTGCTATTCGTGACACCACAAGGAAATGGTCGCTTCCGACATTTACTCCACGGTACACTCTCGTATCCTCGACTTTCGTTCTCAACCGTTCATCCACAATTACAAAGTCAATCATACTTCTCTCAGACTGTCTCTGCCATGTATACATATGAATCATTTTGTGAATAAACATAGTGTTAGTCACCACAAGCTTTCTCTCCAAACATACATCTAACAGACTAGTGCCATTATCATTTATCCTTTCATCACCAAAATTACCTAACACCCTTTCATACCCATCACGCTTTACTCCCACCCAGCCATTACAATCGCCTAACATAACAATTCTTTCATTATCTTCACACTTTCCAAGCACATCTCTAACATTATCCCAAAACTCTTCCCTGACTGCCTGTGGCTTGGACATATCTGGCGCATACAGACACAGGATAAAAATCCTGGTCAAGCCTACTTTCAGTCTCAGCCACAGGAGCCTGGGACTCACATACTCATAACCTTTCACACAATCACTCATTCTTTCTGACAAAAGAATGCCCACACCTTGGCTTCCTCTCTCAAACTCTTCTACTCCCGTCCAGTAAGCAGAGAGTCGGCCATGCGTGGACATTCCACAACCTTTCTTTTTCGACTCACTCACACCTAGCACATCAATTTTCCTGGTATTCATCACCTCGCATACTTCGTCAATCTTATCGTCTATTCCTCCGCAAACATTCATCGTCGCAAAAAGGCATTCCCCTGCCCTCTTTTTGCCTGCTGGGGGGACAAGACGTGACGTGTGGCAATGCACGTCGCCGTCGGGAATTTTGCCCCCCCCCAGATACGATGGGGCTGCCTGAGGTGGCCTCAGGGAGGGATTCTCCAGGTGACCTATGATAAATATTAAAAAAAAATATTTTTTCGTAATTAACTATGACCTAATCATCAGTCTTAATCTGCTATTAAAATATTATTGACTATTATTAGGCGACCCTATTAACCTACGCAGTGAAAGCTATTCCATAAACTATTCTTAGTGTTTTCTTCTTCTTCGGCTAGCTAATCCAAAACTTCGCATGCATGCTGGACCCATTGAGATTATTTTCTTGTTTCATACTTTTTAGAGCGTGTTTTTAGTAGTCGGGGTTTAGAAGAATAGTTTTGTTTATTTGTTCACTTTAAGTCCCCTAGAGGGCGCTCTAGCCAATTTAAAGTAATTTTATATAGCCTATAACCAGCGGACAGTGAAGAGGCTTCCAACGACATCCCATTTGTCCAATTATAATTACTAGTTTAGAAGTTCTGAGGGAACAGATCCATACCCACATACGTAGAAGTCAAATCATAACCCTCCTTTTGGCTTCGCCGTAGTCGAGTAAAAATGATGCTAGCTAATAGCAAT
Organism: Stenoptilia bipunctidactyla; assembly: GCA_944452665.1. Taxonomy (NCBI): domain Eukaryota; kingdom Metazoa; phylum Arthropoda; class Insecta; order Lepidoptera; family Pterophoridae; genus Stenoptilia; species Stenoptilia bipunctidactyla. The sequence continues at coordinate 11,942,172 of OX101737.1, read as the reverse complement.
TCTAAAACTTTTCGTGCTTGGCCCATAACCTGCTCATATTCCATGAAGTGAAACGTGGGCGTTGGTAGAGAGCTTTCAAACTACCTACCCGACCTTCGCAACTTCTACTTTTAGTTGAAAATTATTGGAGTTGGAGTTGTGTTGACGGTACAGTAGCGTAATGAAATACGTATGATCGACTTGAACGTTTAAACTGAGCCAGAGCCTGATTGGCAAAGAAGTTTAATAAAAGCTCTCCTGAGGAAGCACTGAAAATCGAGTAGGCAGGCACGTACCTACCTCCTAGTATAAGTAGAAATAATAATTATTTTTTCACAGAATAGGTACTCTATTTTAGCTAAATAATACTTAATGGTATTACACTAATGCCAAATTCTTGTTCATTCATCAACGCACTAACCGGGGTATCTTTAATAGTTTGAACAGTTGAAACCTTGTGCTTTTCAGCCTGTTCATGTTCATTTTGGAGTTCACATGGTTCGCTTACATTATTCCCTTCATCGAGCTCATAATCTTGTTCTTGATCAATTCTTTCTGACCAAGTCACTTTCGTATACCTACAATTTCCTCTTCAATATCTGCATCAGTGTCGGAAAGAACCGGTGCAGATTTCTGTTTAATTCCTTTTTCTTGGGTTCTTTTATCTTCGATCTGTTTTGTTTGTTTTCTACATTTTCAATGCATTTTAAATAAGTATTCTTCGCTAGTCAAAAGTTTTCCTCTGCCGTCTATCTTTCGTCTCTTTCCAGTTTCCGGCTTAGTGTGTTTAATTTTATTCAATAACAAGGTTTCAAATGAGCAAGAGACCAGTGTTGCAGTTTTTTCTGAGGCAAACATTGTACAGTTGTGGCAAGTTTTTCCTTTTCTATGACTTCCGATTGAACATCCTGAACGATAACGTCTTGCAAGTTATGATCCTGGCTGATTTCAGATATTCAATATGACAGTTTCACTGATGGTCGAAGGTGAAACACACCTTTCTTCACTTTGTAAACCTAAATTTTCAAATATATTCATTAGATTTGAAGTCGCATTGGGATTCAAAAAGCTTTTATTGTATCTTTTTGACTTTATAGGGTCAAATCGGTCTTTTGGGTAAACGTCTTTATTTACAGGAAAAAGTCCTGTCATTCTGAATGAATTTTGGATTACCTCCTTATAAGGCCCATCGCGCCTTACTTCACACAACAAATCACAGAATTCTGATTTACTGAGCGATCTTTGATTGAGTCTTTGCCATTTAATGAGTCGCTCATTAAATGGCAAAGTATGAGCGGGAAGTTTTAATAAAGCCACATTTTCATGCATAGCTAATGAAATTTTGGCCGGATCCAAGTGCGTCGCATGCCCATCAAATATTATAAGCAAAGGTCTTTTGGTCACTGATTTGCAAACGTTTCGTAGGGAAGCGTAGGGAAGTGCTATGAAAACGAATAGTATGTTGTTCATAATATGACCGACTCTGTGTGAGATCAAGTGAACTGTTAAAAAAGCTTTTCACGTTATTTATCTCTCGTCACATAAATCATTTCAGTCGGGGGGTTTTAAATTATTTTATTCTTTTTCAATTACTTTTTAACAGTCGCGTCGTGGGTTTTTCAAAATTTTTATTTTGTTTTTTATTCTTCCTTGTTTTGAAATATTGTAATTATGTATTCTTCTCCATATAAGCGATTTATCTACTTTATATTTAGATTCAGCTTCTCTGTAACTTAAATTACCTTTCTTCACACTAATTCTATAGCATCTTGTAAATTTTTATCACTATTATCCTTTGGTTTTGGTACGTAATTACGCGGCATTGCAATAATGGTTCTTTTTAACTTGTCTTATTTTTACCCAATGTCTGTCTTATATTTTCCCAAAGGCATATCTCACTTTTTTCCAAAAATAGAATACGTTCTCACTGTGCACTAGCGAAAGACAGACTAAAATGGAGAACCGCCCGCGCAAGTGTGACACATGCAGTGAGACGGGGCGGGAGACGGAGCGCGTGCAGTGTAGGTACAAGCGATAGGCAGCGACAAAAGTTTGCCAACGCTAATGTTTAGCGCCAAAGGAGACAGAACCTGCTCCATACATTTCTGGGCCACGGTGTTAACAACTTGACATTTGCTTTTATTTATTTAAAATATAATCATGTTTCATCACCGAAATTTCCAAGATAAACCAGTGTTGAGGAATTGAGATATCCATAATTTTGTCTATAGGTATACACGTTAAGTAGGCTTAGAATCACTTTCGAAAGCTATTCTTTTTCTTATTGTTGAGATCTATGATCTATATGAATTATTGTATTTTGAATTATTTAGAGAGTTTATACAGGGTGGCTCTGAAATACGTTGACAAATTATTTTACGATTTATTTCATTTTTCTTTTACACATTATAACAGTGACTACTTAATAATAAAAATACAGTATTATTTTAACGTAAATATCTATTTATTTTCAAAATAACCACCTTTAGCTTTAATACAAAGGCTTAAACGTTTTCTGAAGTTTTTGACGATTTTCCGTACCTCCTCTTCAGATATTTTGTCCCACTCACGAGTAAGTGTTGCCTTCAGCAAGTCTACACTTCTGTGCGAAGTTACACACAGGCCCTCGCCTCTAGAATTGACCATACGCTGTAATCTACTACATTGGGTGAAAAGTTCGCGGCCTGGCCATTAAAAAAAAACTTTTGTTATTTTTTCTGCCGTCATTTTGAACTGTCATTATTCAATTGTCAGCCCGCGAATTTTCAATTTGATATCTTGTTTAAATAAAATTTTACGAACAATATAAATACGTGTGTAGAACAAATTTTCACTAATGGAGAAATTTGAACAACGTGCTGTGATTAAATATTTATTTAAAAAAAGATTAACACCAAAGGAGATCCATGATGACATGCAAACAACATTAGGGGAATCTGCCCCGTCTTATACCACTGTGAAAAAATGGGTTGCAGAATTTAAACGTGGACGAGAGAACATCGAAGATGACCCTCGCTCCGGCAGGCCAATGACGTCTACGACCGAAGAAAACATCAATAAAGTGTGTGATCTCATATTGAAAGACCGTAGATTGACTATCAGAGAAATTGCAGACACTATAGGCATCTCATATGAACGAGCACAAAACATCATTGTCCATGAACTCGGCTTTTCTAAGGTTTCGGCTAGGTGGGCCCCCAGATTTCTTTCAGTAGAGCAAAAGCGAATTCGACTCACGATTTCTCGCGACTGTTTGGAGATGTTCGAGGCTGATCCACAAGGTTTTCTTGACAGATTTGTGACAATGGATGAAACCTGGGTTCACCACTATACCCCAGAATCAAAACAATAATCCAAACAATGGAAAAAATCAGGTGAACCAACTCCGAAAAAAGCAAAGGCAATTCTGTCGGCTGGCAAGGTGATGGCATCGGTTTTTTGGGATGCTAAGGGTGTCATTATGGTGGACTACCTTCCAAAAGGCGAAACAATAAACTCTGCGTACTATAGCACCCTTCTGCGCCGTTTACGTGAAGAAATTAAACAGAAACGCCCAGGATTACTGAGAAAGAAAGTGTTGTTTCACCAGGACAACGCTCGAGTCCACACGTCTGTCGAGTCTATGGCTCAAATTCGTGATTGTGGTTTCGAATTGTTGCCACATCCAGCTTATTCTCCTGATTTGGCACCTTCGGACTTTCATCTGTTTCCAAACCTGAAAAAACACCTCGGTGGGCAGAAATTTTTAACGAATGAAGAGGTCGAAGCCGCTGTTAACCTGTATTTTGAAGACCTTGAGGAATCTTTTTTTAAAACAGGCATGGAACCTCTGGAAAGCAGATGGAAGAAGTGCATAGAGCTAAATGGAGATTGCGTCGAAAAATAAAAATATTTTTGTATGTACTTTATTCTGTTTTCTTGACTAGGCCGCGAACTTTTCAATCCACCCTCGTATTGGATTAAGGTCTGGTGAATATGGAGGCCATTCCTTGGAACTTATGAACTCTGGGAAATGGTCCAAACACCACTGCTGCACATTTGAGGCCCTGTGAGATGGAGCAGAGTCCTGTTGAAAAGTCCACGGTTTGTCGCCGAAGTGCTGCTGGCTCCAAGGAAGAACTACACTCTCCAAAATATCGCGTCGGTATATTTCTTGATTCATTTTCACACCTTTTTCTACGAAAACGAGAGGAGTTTTGCCTGTTGAGCAAATGCCACCCCAAACCATGACTGAATCCGGTTTTTGCCGATGGGGGATGATTGCTGTGGCTCCAGGGTGACTAGAAGAGTAAATTCCATCGTTTGGGTGGTTATAAGATTGTTCAATCGTAAAAAAAATTTCATGTGTGAAAACAATATTTTTCCACGCTTCACCAGTGGAGCGCGCTTTCAGTAAGCGACATCTTTCAAGACGTATTTTTTTATCTTTATCATACAACCACTGCACTTTTCGCAGCTTGTATGCTGTTAACTTGAGCTCATTTTTAACAACTCGTTGTAACGTTGAATGACATACACCTAAATCTCGAGCCATTTTTCTTACCTTGGCTTGTGGATTGCGGGTCAATCTTTGTTTGACGATATGTCGAAGCCTAGGCATCCTCACAGTTCTTTTTCTGCCTCTTCCCGGACGATCACCAAGATGGCCAAGCTCATCGTAACGTTTAATTGCAGAAGAAACTAACTGCCGACTGATACCGAGAAGTCGCTCTATCTCGCACTGCCGCTTACCAGCCTCATATAAGAATATTATTGCACCTCGTTGAGCAAATATAGTAAAAAATAACTAATTTTTTATTTATTATCTTCACAAATAACGTTAAGATGGCGCCAAAACATGTGAAAATAATAATTAAAAACAAAAGCAAAGCAGCATGTTCCATTTTAGAAATTTATTATTTTTAAAGGCTTTCCGCCATATATTATATATCTGCCGGCTACCAAGTGTACAGTTAGCTACACCACTCAAAATAAAGTTATGGTAATAATGAAATAATGTTATAACCAGCCTATAACATGCTTTTGTACAAAAATAAGTCATGTTGCGTGAAAAAGAACATTTGCCTACCTCCAAGTAATACCTACCTAATAGAACATTTTTGAATAGGAGCTTTCTTAATACGTAATACTAGGTAATTAATAGGCTTTTTTTATACTTAAGATCAAGATTCAAAGATTGATCGCGCAAGGTGATACAATTAACAAAAATAAACATTATACACACACAGCTTACCTTAATATCTATGAATGTATGGGCCGACAAGGGTCTTTTGGCGTGTGGCAAAAAAATTAACTAACCGCGATCTTATAAAGTGTCACAGGTCACTTCATGACTTTTGCCGTCTCATATTTATTGTTGTACTTTAAATTCAAAAAAAAAAAAAAAAAATACACGAAAATATGTAAAATGTGGGCTTACTTATGATGGTGGTAAAAGTAAAGAAGTTGTTTTAGGAAAGAAAAACAATTATTTAAAGTCCTTATAAATCCATAAAAAGAGTAAACAAGAAAGTTGCCTCTGCAATGTTTACATATTGCCATAATTTAAAAGTTGTATTTTTGAAACATAATTTTTTTCTCATGCTTAAATGAAACTACGATTCCGGGAGATGAGCCACTGCTGTAAGACTTTATGAAAAGTGGATTAAACTCAGCAGATATTTAATGTGTATTATTTTATTCTGAAGAAAGAAGTGGTGGCACATTCAGTACAATTTGTAAATTGTTTGACTTATTTCAAATGTATTTAAATACTTACGAAATAAATAATTTTTGAGTTTGAGTTTGGTGACGATGATTAAGAATAATAGAAGATTTTTTGATACGGCATTTGATATAGGTAGTCAAGTATTGTAAAATATTCTGACGGTTTCTAATATACAATTTATTATGGAATTAAAAAAACACAAGGAAGCAGTATTTCTGTTGTTTCTTACGGGTTCTTTGTTTTGCATCTTAGTTTAATTCAGCTAACTTTACAGATATTGCGTTTACCGCCATATCAGATCACACTTAAAATGTTCGGAATGATCAGAGTTTCCATGAAACGAAAAGTAGCAAAAGTCAAACTTGGAAAGCGACCCTGTGAAATCCCAAAGATGTTTGAAAATGCATTAATTCCAGAGGAGCTATTGAAAACGCAGTCTTTGCTCACATGTAAATAAATTACATGAAGGATTTCGCAAGAAAGACAGATATTTAGAAAAGCCTTTCATCATTGAACTATTTTCAAAGATCGAAGAAAGTAGTGATGACGAAGTTGACGAAATTAAAAATTGATATTTTTATCTCGTTATCTATTTATATGATATTTGCCGAACCCAATTACAGTCAAAGATTATGATACTTTTATTTAATATTTATTGAAAAATCTATTTTTAATGTCGAATCATCAGTTTTAACTTTTCAGATCAAATTTTTTTCTTGAAAATAAATAATTTCTATTTTCAAACATGTTCATGCATTTATGTTTTTCCCTGAAAATATGGTGATTTTACAGAATGGGAACCCTCATTTCACCCTCATGCTAACAACGTCAAACGCCAAAAATGTCTTGTCGGACATGACGAAACAAATAAAATGAATTCAGTTAAATAGCTTTTTTATTCAATATTAAGATTTGTACAAACTTATACACAGAATAATTCTGATAAAACGAATAATAAATTGTAGTTTATGTTTTCGGGCCCTCCTATTCTGGACAAAAAAGCATGTTATTCTATAGAATGGTAGGAATGGTAGCCGTCACTGGCGGGGTCTCTTTGTCAACGTAATTTAGAACCACAGTGTGATTAAAAATAAATAGTAGCACATTTTATTTAGATAGCATACTAGATAAAATAGGACACTATAAGATATTACCTATACTTACTTAGTTATTAGTTATAGTTTTAAACAACTATTCAAACTAATAAATTGATACTAACAACTTTCACTTTTCTTAGGTCTATCTTAAAAATAGAAAAAAACCATGAAAATACTCAAGCGCAAGGAAAGAAATCAAACAAACGAGTGAACAAATAGATCAATTGACTTACTGAACGAGTCAATTACCATAGTTTCGTTCTTCATTCACTCAGTATTGCCAAACCTAATAAAGAATTTCGCCTATTTTAATTACAAAATAATTATTTAAAATAAAACTAACGCGGTTAATTTACATTCATTTAACCTTATAATGATTCTCATTTAATATTTCTTCAATTTTACTCAGCGTATTATCAATTATATTATGAGTTATTTATCCATACTAAAAACCTATGACAGCGATTTCCATATCTTGAATTAACTTGTTTCCCCCTCACTACATTTTTAGGGGTTTTATGTATTTTGAATAAGGATAAAATAAGCTATTTTTTTAGACCAAAGTCAACCTGTTAACCCTGTGGCCCAGGCTTACTCAGTTTCCTTTTCACATCAGAAATATTTAGTAAAATAATTCTTAAAAATGGACAGTAAAGGTTAAAAAAAATACAAAACTTATTCCTTACACATTAGGGTTGAATTTAAACTGAATTATGGCTAGTAAAAGATGTTCTATTAAGGATTTTAGCTTATGTGTTCTTTTTACACGAAATATTGGCTGTCTTATAATAACCCCAACTGACCCTATGTTAATCGTTATTGTGCGTAAAGATTGCTAGTAATGTAACATTTTGCGCACGTTGCATATTTGGACGTGTAGTGCGCATAATATTGCTTTACAAGTTCCATTACAGCAATCTGTAGGTACGTACGCACCATTAAGTATTATGCTCAGCACAAACACAGTAGTAGTAAGTACCAGGCGCGGTCGGAGACTGAAATTTGGGTGGGTCAATTTCGAGTAAATTGAACTTAATTGCACAAAATATGAAATGGCACAAAAAGGAAACACCAACCTGATATTACCTACCTATAGGTTTTAAAATATCGATAGGTGCTTTGTTCTTCTATTTGCGATTCCTTTTTTTGGCATCTTAGTTACAATGATGAATTATGGAGTCTGACGATTGTTTTTCTAGCTAGGTACTAATTTTTTTAGTGGTCCATCTTTATTTGGATTTTTGTCAATATTTTAGCAATAAAAAATCACTGATTATCCGACCAAATTCGAATGTCTACTAAAAAGCGACCGTTTCATACATACTGATGACCTTCTTAACAGAATGTCTTAAACCTAAGTTATTGGCAATACAGTCGCGGTCAAAAGTTTATTACAAGATATAGGTAATATGAGGACAAAAGTTTTTAACATTTTACTTACGCAGATTAAGTTAGTACCTACCTACTCTTTGTCTTTTGGTTTACTGTAATATATTGTAATAACGTTTGACTCTCCTTCGTGATAACGGTCTCTGCGAAGATTGATTGTCCAAACATACCTAGGAATTTTCAAAACTAGAATTGCACATTGTGAAAGTTTGGGAAGAAATAAAAATATTAAGTTACTTACTTGGTATCTTTACTCAGTTTCAAACTTTAAGAAAACGTCCTGGGAATTTTCATTACAATTCATTAGCAAGTCTTAAAAAATAAATGCATAATATGTACATGGGCCATGAACCTAGTTGTTGTGAATGTCTGGTGATTTTATTTATATGTTTTATTATTTAATAAAGCTTTCGGAGTAAGTTACCAACACACATTTTATCAGGGTGTAAAGTGAATATATAATTTAAAAAGTGAATATTACTATCATATCTAATAAATTATACCGCAAATATCAAAATCATTTGACAGCCTATTTCTGTGTTGCCATATTCCATTCAGTAATTGGAAGTGGCGCCCTCAATTTTTGTCATGACTTTTTGGTCGCACTGTACCGATTTTTCGACTCGATCCGCACTAGTGTAACGAATATTTTACTTTGTATGAAAGACAAACTTATATTCTCTTCGTATTCCTTTGATGCACTCAAGTCGATCCAAAAAAATTAAAACCTTTGTTAAATCTTTGAGTCATCGCTTTCGCATTCCTTCTGAAAATTATGCATCATTGAAAATATTGTGTTAAAAATAAATTCCATACGGGCTAGACGTCGGAAATAAAGATTTTTCTTTACAAAGTATTTACCTACCTATAAGGGTGATAGGTTTAGTCCTTCGAATAGTTTTTTTTTTCTAGTATTTCTACACATTAGGGGAATTGTGCTTAAGATGACATACTTTTTCTTTCAAGACAAATATTTGAAATAAATTAAGTCATGTGAGATCAGCATATTGCGTTTATTATTAAATGTATCATAATCAACAAAATACTTTAGTTTTAGAACAATCAACGTAACATAAAATTAGAAAACAAACATAAATGGCACTTAGGTCGACATGTGTAAGACGACATATCTATAGGGTAAAATGACATAGTATGTCATCTTAGACTTTAAAGGTATGTCGTCTTATACCATCCTTATTTTACGAGCATAGTTCACAAATAAATTGTTTATTTTTTTCTGGTAAGTCTGCGCATAGAGTATGGCACCAGCTAGAAGTTGACATTTTACCCAATGTTCTTTTGGCCTAGACTGACTAAATAGTTCGTTGCAGTAAATGCAAGCTGGATCATCTTCTTCCGCGTCTTCATTAGCGTAGGGATCGTCGTAATCTTCATCATCGTCCAAATCAACACGCTTTATTTTCTTTCGCACTATCATCGCCTAAGACAACAGGACTCCTTTGCTTTCGACTTCCTGTAGCTTTATATTTTTTGGGCGCAGGCTTCACGTCAACATCTTCAAAAATAACACGTTTAGTTTGCCTTTGTTTTTTAAGGGATTTACGATTTTCTTTTTCTTTTTTATGCTTTACTGTTATTTTTATTTCATTCATGAATGGACTGGATGTCAAAACTTGCGATCCACCGACTTTTCTGTTTACTCTTGACTTTCCTGTTGAAGTAGCTTTTGGTAATGGGGATATTTCTTTAAGTATGCATTTCGTTTCCGGTCGCAAAAGTGAATATCCAGTAAAAATGTGTTTAGTACCCAGCGATGGTCCTTTATCTTTATCTCTTGAAACTGCTTCATCAATTATCTATTCTTGATTGTTAACTTTTGGATCAATAGTTAAATCTATCTGTTCTTTGGTATTGGAGGTTTTCATAGTATCATACTCTAGAAGCATTAGCCCTGACAGAGATGAAATAATTTCATCGTGTTCATTCTTCTTATCTTCTTTAAGCAAATACTTAATGAGGTTTGCTGCTAAAATTTTAAGGGATAGAGGATTGTTTCCAATTTTTTGAGGAGCAATTTCGTTCAAATTTTTGAAATTTTGACTAGACTCAAAAAGCATAGGCTTGGACCGAGATGAAATTTTGGTGTCATGATCTTGTGATAAATGCGTATCAACATTTGGAGACAAAATTGTGGGGGATAAGGGAAGAGTTTCGGCTTCTGTAGCATTGTCACCTACTTGAAAATCGATTTTATAGTGAGAGTTGGCAGCTGCGATTTCCATTAACTGTTCTTCAGCGTCAGTAGCGTCTGAGGAATCGGACTCTTCGTGATTTAGCTGAGGCTGAGATGAATTACTGGCAACTGGCACATCGTCGTTATTCAATTCCTTTTCAGTAACTTCGCCTGGTAAATACATTTCTTCTGGGAAAATATGTGGATTGTAAGGATAAATTCCAGTTTTCTCAAAACCACTGGTTATATTTCTGACAGAGGCTGCATTTTCGTAGGCTCTTCCAAAAATTTGAGCAACTTGGTATAAGCCTATGGTTCTGCCAGGGTGATTCTTCATCCAGGTTGCCATCTCGCGATCATAATACGCCTGAAGTGGACCAAAAAATGATACATCAGTCGGCTGCATTCTGTGGGTACAATGTGGAGGAAGACAAAGCATTATTACTCGGTTAGCCTTGGCAAATTCTAGAGCTTCTAAATTTTTATAGCTGGAATGACCATCAAGGATTAGCAATGCCTTATTTGTTGCAGAAGCATTTACAAAAGCTACAAAATGGCGCATCCACTTAAAAAATAAGTCACCAACCATATACCCAGTAGGGTAGCATAGCTCTAAAGTGCCTGGAGGAGCACCGTCAAAGTATTCAGCTTTGTGATTCTTTCTCGGAATAATCAATGCGGGCGGAACAAAATTTCCAATGGCATTAGCGCAAGCAACAACTGTGAAATGTTCACCACGTTCAGCACTCGTGACAGCACCGACTTGTTTTTTCCCTTTGGATGAAAAAACTTTTGGGGGCTTTTGAACAGTATTAAGTCCAGATTCATCCATGTTGTAAATTCTATGAGGCTGGATTCCGTTATCAGTCACTTCCTTTTCCAAAAGATAAAAAAACTTCATCACTTGAGGCTTATTGAATGCCCTTGCTCTAGCAGATGACGTTGGTTCAGGTGCCCTAAGTGAGATATTAGGGTTGCGTTCTCTAAATCCTTTCAGCCAATCCCAGCCAGCAATTTTGTTACTCTTGTCAAATCTGTGATCCAACCCCAATTTTTCTGCAAATTCAAAAGCTAATTTTCTTATTTCAGTCGTGTTAAATCCAAAAAGTCGACTTTCGAACTCAAGCATATGGTCCACAAGTGATTTTTCGATATCTGCGTTAAAAGTAGGTTTATAACGACCAAGATTTAGTGGAGTACTATAAAAATGACGACGAAGGGTTGCTTGTGGTACATTAAAATGTTTAGATGCTAAAAGCCAGTCCATCCTCTTCTCCTTTACAGCTTGAATAGCCGCATCCATGTCTTTTTGTGACCAACTTTTCCGCGTCGATGTTCGTTTGTAATTGCCAGGCATTCTGTAGGTAAAGCAGAAAAATAAATAAATACACCATAAATATACAAGGGTAAGATGACACAGTATGTCATCTTATACTCACGCTTTGTATGTCATCTTACCCAATTGATATGTGAATTTAATTGTAACCGTGGTGGCAAAATTTTATAGGTTAGAATGCGCTTTTAGCGTTAATTGCGTCATATAATAATCATATTTTATACTTCAAATTAGTACAAATAAAAAATCATTACCTTACGTGTATTTTCACCACCAAGCAAAAGCGAAAGCAAATTTTTTTTGTATTTTAGAATCACGAAAACATGAACTACTTCATGCTAGTTTGTCTTCCATACAAATACCAAAATTCTATTACTACTAGCGCCACGCGCCGGGCATTACTGGAACATTTTGTATTTTTTGCTGCGTTCGATATATCTATAGCACCAGGCAGTGTATCTATAGTATAGTATTCAACAAATCAAATTTTTGCGCTCGTTGCATTTGCTTATTTTTCTGTGTGTTTTTTGTCGCTGAATTCTTTTGTAAGTGTTTTCTACAAATTACGTTGAATAGAGTGTTCACTCCTAGCGTTTTTACGATCTCGAATCGAAGATTTTACTTTTGTGAAGTGATATTGATACATAGGATCTGATATATCTGACCTAGTGAGATAGTGAGTTATGAAAAGGAATTGCATTGATTTTGAATGACTGGTGCAAGCAGGTGTACAATTTGTGTGGCAAAAGCATTGAGTTTGACGAAAAAGACCCGAACAAATTTATGGCCTATAATTATTATATCAAACACAAATACATAATTAAGAAAAAATAAATAATTGTCTGAGATGCATATTTTTTTATTACTCCCAAATCGCATACTTAACATCATTCTTTGTGCAGTTTATTTTAACTTATTAGTATTGCGCAGTTTAAATTTGACTTTGACGAGTAACGAATCAAACAATAATTGCGCAATAGTAATAACTGGTACTACGAATTTCTGAAAATTTGAAAGTGGCGGTACGGCCGGGCTGCATTCTAGGGTTGTTTTGGTCAAAAAGGTTCCTAGAGTATGGCGCTAAAGTGCAAAAACCCCGAGACGGTCATCTATACTTTAGTACTTATATTCATCTATGAACTACTTGCCAATCTGCGTTCACTTTCCGCCATACTGAATTTGAACATTAGCGACACCTACAGGCACTCTCTAAAACGTCACAAGATCGCACTTAGCGCCAATATTTAAATCAATATAGGTAGTGTGTCATCTTATCTTGGTATGCCATCTTAAGCACAATTCCCCTACTACTAACATTATTGCAGTTTCGAAGTATGTCCTTTGTTTCACATAAAGTACTAACTTATGGAATCTGTAACATACTTACTTTACAACGAACTGTTTTAAAAGTAATGCTTTGCAAGCCATTCAAATTCCCCAAAAATCTGCTTTTCAGAGAAGCAAAAGTTCTTCGTGTTAGGCAGCTCTTTATGTTGAGAGTCAGTTGTGCACAGCATAAATTACTTACTATTAACTCAGTCAACTACCACACACTGCTGAATAATCGTTACCTTAAAGGTACACCAACTTCGGTTTCAGACCACGTTTGCGAATCGCCTACCAATTTTCTCTCATACTTTTATATACAGGGTGACTAGTGTTGACAAATTCCAGGACGCGATAGTTTAAGGTCATACACGAAGAGACAAAATAAATTAAAAAATAAATATTAATTAAGTATTTACTGAGTAAACTTCTCTTTGAAAAGTGTAAGGTTTTCAAAGAGAAAAAGTGTAATATTTATTCATAGGGCTTTCTGGTGAAAAATTAAGTACCTACCTACCTACTCTTATTACATATTTATGATCAGAATCGAGTACAGAGTGCTCTCCTTCAGTATTGAAAATTTGTCATTAGTCACTCTGTATAATAAGGTAGGGTACGTGGTGGAAGATGAAAAATGGGGTAAGACAGAAAGTCAACAATAACGCCACATCTAGCAGATTTTTTGAAGTGCTTGTAGCACTGTTTAAGCCGCTATTTAATTTTCTCCTGTGCCTGAGTCAACGTTTGAAGGTTATTGCACAGAAACATGTCTTTTTTACAAAATTATACAATCTGACTTTTTGCGTGTTTCTTCAAGTATTTTTATCTTACCCCACATCCTGTAACTTTCATTAAAACCTAGCTACAACTGATTCCTTTGCATATTTATTTATTACTTTTTATTTACTTCTGAGCTATTAAATCGATTTTTTGCCATTACTCGTATTTAAAGGAATTGACACAATTTTGAACATATCAATGTTCGAGGAAGATATTTGGAATAATATTATGCTACCAAATATGACAAATTAAATTATTTGTCTTGTCTTTGTTTCCTTAGGCGTTAACTTCCATAGACTAGCATTGACCAAGAATGTCTGTCATTCTCTTGAACGATTTTAGAAAATATTTTAATCTTTCCCCGTCACCTTTCCGTCTTTCCCCTGTTTTATTTTTGTCCATTGCAAATGATGATTGGTATGATACCTATTCATTACTTTATAGATTTAAACGAAATTTAACAAAATAGTTTAAAATATACCTACTCTTTGATTGTCATTCACAAGACATCAAGTTTAAAATCAAATAATATGTAGTGTTTCACATGTATTCAAAAACAACACTCCTCATCCATTAAAATACCGTTCGATCTTGCCCCCACTCACCCTAATCAAAAAATGTCGACTCCAAAATTTATCAATTTACAAAGCAAAACTTTTGATCAAAGATTGGTTAATGAACCTAAATTATGAGGAAACGGAACAAATTATTCCTCCTCAGGCTGACTTGCTGATTTTACATTTCACCCTACACCATCAACAAAAACACTTTAAGAACAAATAAATAAGACTTCACACACATTTATCTACTCACCCACACCCACGATACGTCATCCTACTTTTTTATATTACTTTTTAAACCCAATAATTATGTAAAAATTCAATACTTAATGCTTCCTTATAAGAAAAGTAATAATTTTTGTAGTATATTATCTTTCTCAAATATAAGTAATTGTTGTCTTGAGCCGAAGGTTTAAAATATGGTACCTAATATTAAAATGTAAATGTTCACTTTTCGGTTGCTACGTGTCAGGCCTGCGACTCCTGCGAGCCTAGTGTAGCAGCCACTGTTTTCATTGTTTGTAATTTTCTTTTTGACAATAAACTATTATTATTATTATTTCTCAAACTGAACATAAGTTAAGCTGAATTGTTCAAACGCCATCGTTTTCGCGCGCTCTATGACGACATTTTTGATCCCAGCACAAAACACATACAATACCTGCCTGTGTATCTACAATCACGTAGGGTGTTACTTCGGAATAAGCACAATAAACGATAGTGGCACTTGTATCTAGTAGGCACTTTGATTTGCCTATGTAATGTTGAAAATGAACCAAGGAAGGCCGCGTAGTAGGGTCCACTTAGAAAAGCTCTACCACTGCTGCGTGAGCGTGTCGCTAAAGGTTTATGAAGTGTTGAAGAGCCAGTTCATCCTATCCATATCCTAAGCCCGTCGGATGACATCTTCCACCTCATCTTCGTTTACCGTCAGGTGAGATTGAAGTCAAACGCGGGTTTAGTCACTACTAAAAATAAATAAAAAAATAAAATCCCCAATCACACCAACTACATGGCCCCAAAGTAAGCATAGCTTGTGTTATGGGATACCATGTAACGAACTAGGGGGGAAACTAAGTATAAATAGATGTACACCCAGACACGGAACATTTTTCTTGTTCCGTGCAGGAATCGAACCCGCAACCACTGGCGTCTGAGGCAGACAGGCTTACCCACCGTCATAGTGGTCGTCGTATCTAAAATAACGGGAATTTAAATATCGTGGGCTCTAAGACTGATTCGTGTGCATAGTTTATTGATTGTTTGCCTCATTGATTTGTGATCCAATGTTTTTCACCTGATGTCATATTTTGTATCGAGCAGTGGTGACGTTTGTAAAATTGAAACTCCTTTCCTTACTTTCAACGGACTTCCAAAAGGAGGAGCTTCTCAATTGTGTTTTTTTTTTTTTTGTTTCTTTGTACAATTATGAATCGATTTTGAGTATTCTTGTTTCATATGATAGAGGGTACTTCAGAGGTGGTCCCATATAAATTTCATCAAAATCAATGGAGTACTTCATGAAAAAAATTTTTTTTTTCAAATTATGTATGCATACAGAGAATATTTACTTTGACAACTTAATACTCCAACAAAAAATTTAACGTGAAGTCGGTGTTTTTCGTTAATTATAATCATTTTTTATAAGCAGGTACTTTAGGGGCTTAAACAATAAATAACATGATAATAAATACTCCAGATTAAAATATTTCAGACAAATCGGCATTTTATGCATATTTATGTAGTTTCATAAATGTAGGGCTGCTTGCATTGACCCTATATCATGCATATTATGTGCTTGGCAAGTATTGGCTAGAATACAAATCAATGCATTTTTTGATAATTCAAATACAAATCAGAAATAAATAGTTTACAAAAACAAATAATCTTACTAGCACAAAGTCTTATCCCAGTTTTGCTATATCTATTTTATAAAAAAGGAAAGAGATAAAATTTTAGAGTATTACCACTGTAGACATCCACATATGCAAGTTGGATTTGGTGATACATTAAACTCATTCAATATCCACTTGCCCAAAGATAATAGATGTCATAGATATTTAGAAATTGAAAACTACTTTATATTTATAACAACTTCAGCAGCCAGGTGATACCGAGATGTCTAAGTGAGAGTACTGCTTGAATGCCCATTTTTTACCTTTTTTTAGCAGACAAATTTCAATTTTATGGGAGAGTGCTTTTATATAAATTAAATGTATAATAAGTTTTAAATATTTTATTTTATTTACAAATAAACAGTAACTTGCATCATACTTGTTAAATAATTTACTAATAACACCTAAGTCGTCCAGCACATTGTTTTATTATTGGGTTGTCAGATGGACCAGAACAAACAAAACCATTGATAGTGGGGCAGATAAATGAACTATTAAGCCATTACTTTAGCCTCTTAAAGATATCCTTGCCTACACATTTGTCAAGGACATGAAGGTAATCTACTAACTCTTCTTCACAAGTTTCTGCGGTGTTTGATTTGGAATTAACTCGGTCATTGCATTCTTGGAATCTAGACCAAAGATTTTGCGCGTCCTTTTTTTGAGCACATTCCTCCTGCAAGAAAGTATAGGGTTATACATTCCGTTATAAATTCTATTAATTTAATTTGACTTTAACTAAATTTACTACCATTACACTAACACTAGATTCATCTATTAATATAAATAAAGGCTAAGTGTGTGGCTGGTAAAATATATAATCTAAAATAAATTGAACTACAATAAAATATAAAATTTTACAAGACTTTTACTATTGATACAAAATTTAAACTTCTTTACACAAAGAAATTACTTTTATAGATATTTTTTTAAGTACTTTCTGATTTTTCTTTTCTTTCAAGATTCTGTAAAATGGAAATTTATCAAATACCAGATTATTTTAGGTTATTCAAGTTCAGATTGTAATACATGTTGGATAGCAACTTCTGATATAAGATCACATCATTCAACAAACGTATATTTTAACTAACCCGAAGCTGCACCTGAGGATCCACTAGGTCCTCCTCTTCAACTTCAGCTTCATCAGCCTTGACAACAGGAATCAGTTTATCGGTCATTTTCCTGAAACACAAGTGAATAACGAAATCTAAACAATAGTCAAAGAAACCTCCGGCTTCTTACTTTTATTATTTATACAATTGATAGGGAATTTACCAATATTTAGGATTTTGCCAGATGATGTAACAAACGCAACTCCAAATTAATTACGAGTATGAACGAATGATAAATGGAATCGAAAAATATTTGTCAAAACGATTTGATTGACAAGCTGATTGACTTTGAAAGAAGGGCTAGCTTATGAACCACGCAAGAGACATAGAATGTGCCTTTTAATCTCAGTTTGTAATGTTATTTTTTTGAAAAATGGTAGGTCTCAAAGTATAGTAGTCTCAAAGGGCTACTTTGAGACCTTTTCAATTAAAAATGGTTTATTTTCAATTTAAATGAATATGAATAATCTGTGTTTATTTTTTGTTTCTTGTATGTATTGCCAACCTAACAACATCTCATGTTTTTCTTTGTGGTTTGATTGAAAGTGGTGATTGAAAAATAATGTTTTACTTTATTGCTTTTACTCAAACAAATGTCTCATTTGTTGTGGAATATAGATTAAAGTAATTTACTTGTGTCAAATCTTTCTCCAAACATGCGTAATATTAAATAGCAGCAGTTATAAAAAAACAACAGGTAAAAAAAAATGTTTCAACTTATTTCGATATATCTTCGTCGTCATCATATTAATGCAGCTTGATAAAGATAAATCATCGTTAAAGTTTTATTTATTCAAACTTTGGCCGCAATAACTACAAGTTAATCCATATTTTTAATTTCCCATCGATTCTAATTTACGTACATATTACAGTGAATAATATCGACCGCCAAGAAAATTTTGGGTTCTTTTCGTATTACATTAGTTTTGATGTACAGGGCTCTTTGAGCCTTAGTTTAGTTATTTCTAAGTATGAGAAATACGAATTAGGTACTGCTTATATATGGTTTAACATATTTTAATCTTGCTCAGTGAAGAATTCTTCAATTAAAGTTTATTTTGAGGTTAGGTTTACAAAACATAAATTGTTGTTTTTGGTTTCAGAATGAATGGAGGTATGGAGCATAAGACTCCAGGTCATAATGCAGTGCTACATAAAGCACCTAAGAACTATAAACTGCTTATGGACCCATTTTTAGTGAAGGGTGCCACAAAGTTGTATAGATATGATGGTCTGGTTCCTGGTGATAACACTTATCCTCCAGTTCAATGCAGAGATCCTAGGTCTCAGCTTTCAAGAATTTGGAATAGACTAGAACCTGCAGATTTACCAGTCCCCAGGTATTTCAGCATTTTGATGAAACTATCCAATGATGCACAAAGTTCTAAAACAATTGACAAGGTTTTTGATCACAAATGTTTAAAAACAACAAATAAATCCCTAGTACTCTAATTAACTATAAGTAATTAAAAATGTTTTGTTTTACTTACATTTAGGTTATGATTTAGTTTTCACCATAATTTGTTATTATAAATTTGGTTTTGTTTATTAGGTTGATAAAAACCACAGTGCAATAAATTTAATTACTTATATAAAAATATGTGAACAGACTTCAATTACATACAATCTGAGGTCAATTGTTTTTATTATTCTAGTATCAATGCTACCAACTTACTAAAAAAGTCACTGGTTTAATGGTAGTTAAAATGTTTTTGGTGATGATTGTTTCAGATTTGTTATTGATAAAAATTATGTTGGAATTCCTCCGCAAATAGAAATAACTATAGCAAATTTAAATGACAACATTGATAGGGGCTTTCTATCAGACATGATGAATAAAGTTGGACCATATGAGGAGCTTACTATATTTTATCATCCGGTTAACAATAGACATTTGGGATTTGCAAGAATTGTTTTTCATGAAGTCAAGCATTCTAAATTGTGTATAGAGAAATACAATGGAAAGTCCGTAATGGGTCAGGTAAGCATCATATATTTACAGTGTGCCAAAGTGATATTATGTTAGTAGATCTCTGTTTATTTTTTATCTAGTAAATTAATTGATCCCTAATTCTGTTTAAAACCATCTTTGTACCATTAGAAAGGCCTTAAACAAAACTTAAAATACATTATTATTGTGAAACATTTTGTGATGAAATTTAAATAAGCAACCACATAAGAATTTTATGCACTTCCCGTGTTTTATATTATCTTGAAAATTGTGACAGTTTGGCTACTTTGAAGACACTAAGACTGCTTCAAGGTTTTTCTTAGAAACCTTCATCCTATGCGGAGTGTGACAATAGTTCCAGTGACAGTGTTGATTCATAACACTGTCTGCATACACAGTCTACACAAAGTTTGTAAAAAAGTGTGAAAATATTAAAAACTATTGAAGTCATCACATCAGCTATAAATTCAAATAGTCTGAGAAAGTTTTTTTGATGCAAAAGAGGGAAGTGCCATAATTGTTTCTACTGCCAAATATTTTGCAAGTGGTTTTGCAATTTCATGTGTGAAGTTGTTATCTATGTAGAAATACACTGGTTTTGTCTGCTCCCTACAACTCTCACATAAATATAGGTTTAGTGCTGTTTGCAGGGTAACATTACAATATTTTGATCAGGAGTATTATTGAACCACTAAATATTTTTGTCTATTCTATGAATAAATACCAAAATTATAGTAATAAATAAAAATGAGTATACATATAATGTCTTTATTATCAGGTACTTGAAGTCTTCCATGATCCGTTCGGAAAGCAATGCCAAGATATGTTTGATAACAAGACTATGGAGAGAAAACCACAACCTGCACCCATTGTTATAAAGCCACCAATTGTAGAAGATCTCAGAGCACCCATTATAGATCCAACACTCAGCAAGAGATTAGAAGAAACCAAATTAACAGAGAAGGTAAAATAATTATGTTAACCTTTAGGTAAAGTAAAATATAGGGTTTGAATATGTTTTTACAAGCCTTAGCCAAAGATTTAAAAAAATACTCTTAAGACTTATTATTTCCCTAGCAAGCATTCTAAGTTCCAATGCCTAAACATTATGAAAATGTTTTTGATCATTGGAATTTTTGCGTAGTAGTAAAATAAAGTTTAAGAAAAGTAAATGAGTAAACTTAATCTAGTAAAAGATCGGACAAGGGGTGGTTTTGCAGTTATTATTGTGTCAATTTGTTAAGCCTTGATTATCATAAAAACTCTACACATAAAAACTGTACATCCCTAACTGGCTGTAGAAAATAAATTAGTGTTATAATTTAATTACATTAAGGGCTGTGAATGTTGTAATAAATAATTATAATGTATTGCTAAAAGTTTGAGTGATAGATCTCCTGTAACATGAACGAAATGCTTATAATGATTATATTTATACAACATGTAACAAAATGGAGAGATAAAACTTAAGGGTTAGCTTCTATACAATATGTAGAATACAGTAGAATCCGTTTATTATGACTCCGCTTATATTGGCCAACCCCTTATTATGACGTGTTTACACAGTGAAGTTTGGTTTTCATATAAATTATATAACTTAGTTGGATATAGTGACATATCACTTATTGTGACCCTTTTTTATCAAATTTTGTCCACTAATAGTGGACAAAAACACTTTTGGCAGTGTTTGGGAGAGTCACGTTATACCCAAAGACTTTCGGCGCGTGAAAGGATTTTTTGATTTGAGTCTAGATAAGAGAGCATACATTTACTTATTGAGGCTACTTATTAATATCTACTTTGATTTATCTCTATTTTATTCCTTTCTATTAAAATAAATCAGATACTAACTTAAACAGTTTATTTATTCTTGCAGTACCTATGCTTTGTATGACGTCCATTTAGTATTACTTGTTTCTTATTTCCCTTCAATGTCATTATAAACGGATTCCACTGTATACAGTAAAAGAATTAGCATGATTAGTGCTGGTATAGAGTTTCATACAAATTTATTTAATTATTTTACAACAAAATATTTTGACAACCCTAGTCAACCTAATAAGCTAAAACAAGACTTGTGCTGCTTTCAGGAAATCTTATGACCTTCCCCACACCTGCTAAACTTTGTAGTATCTGTCTCAGTTACCCATCACTTTATTTTTACGCCATCTGTTATCTAATAGATTTAATCAAAGCTAACAGCTGTTTTAGGGTTGACACTTAGATATTTTGATCTAAACTCTGAACTTGTTTTTCGACTGAACTGTAAGGATAACAAATTTATGTTATTGTTACTTATAAACTACATCACAAAACATACAATCCCCTTAAGAATTATCTCTTCATTATGTTGCACATTGTGTGAATGGACACACCATATGTAATTTACCATAGATCGTCACAACATTTTGTCCTTAGTGCATGATGGCAAAACAATAGTTTAATGCAGCTGAAGCTTTTTCTAGGCCATATACACTACACGAAATTGCATCATTTACATTATGTTAATATTAACTGAACTATATTTTTATTTATAACTCACTTTTTGTGTTTGTTTATTAAAAAAATATCAAAACTTGAATTCTCTTCAAAATGGACAATTATTGAATTCCATTTTCTAGCTTTGTAGTGATGATACATTACATACATATTTTTTGTCATTATTTATAGGCGAACAAATGTCTCTCAAATGGATTCTTAAGTTGTAATTGAAAACTTAACCTATTTATCATTTTATCTTGTTGTTAAGCCACAGTTTAGGAAATACTATTAATTAATTCTGTTAAATTGAAATTGAGGAAAATTTGATAACAGCATTCTAAGAATGCCAAACAATTATTTGTTTATTAACCAGCTTGAGTCTTTTTCCTAATTTTGTTTTGGGTATTTAGCCTGTTTGTGTATTTGTCACATAAATACATTATTTAAATGCTCAAAAAATAATTATATCACAAACATACATAACTTCACGCCTGTTTTCTTTTGGGGTAGGCAGAGACTAGGGAACAGCAATTGCTTCGATCCAGACATACCTCTTTTGCTTCCTCAACATTCATTAATCTCTTCATACACGTTCGCCGGTTATGGGTACTTTTAACTAAGCCCTTTTTAAGTATGTCGCCAATTTGGTCGGTTTCGTATTAACATCTTTTTAGTTTATAGAATTCTTAGGTTAATTAATATTAAGTTACATTGACAAATAAGGAAATAGGCCTGTTATGATAATATTTAAATGTGTAAATAAATAAATAAATGTAAGTTGCCATTGTATATTGAGAATGTAATATAATGTTTTCAGGAGCCATACCCCCCACGTTTCAAAGAGTTAGAACTCAGCGACAGTAACCACCGCTGGTCTGATGAGGACAGAGAGTACAGGCACCGACATCGTAGCAGGAGTGAAAGAGATAGAGATAAAGACCGAGACAGGGACAGGGAAAGAGACAGAGACCGAGACAGTAGGTGTGTACAAAATTTCCATTTAGGACCCTTGGTTTTCCTACTAATATGAGCTTGACTAAAAAGTTTACAATAATCTTTGAGTTCAGTGTTCATCACGTTTTTCTATGATAACATAATCTAAAAATAGTCTATTTTGACTGTTGGCTTTATGAAACATTTGAATATACACAAGCGAAATAATATGTACGATGTAACACACTTACAGTAGTGAAGCTATTTTTTTAATGCGAATAACATCTGCAATTGTATTTGGTTTTTAACTCTATAATATGTCATATCTGATATACTATAGCCTGAGGTACCTTTCAGCTATAGGTGAATTAAAAGAAAAAAAAAGGAAATTGTTTAAAATGTAAATGGTTGACGAAATAATATTTATTTCTTAAAAGTTGGTGGATCTGTAGACAGACCATATATTTCAATAAATTAGGTAGTTAAACTTATTAATTTTTTAAAAGTGTGTTTCCCTTCAAGTATGCGATGATTCTTACATTGTTGTTTTCATATTACATGCAGATTTGTTGAATGCCTTTTTACACATCAAACATAAATATAATAAACTCAGAATAACATAGTTTTTGGCATTTCATAAAGTTTAGTTTCAAGAAAAACAACTTATTCTTATTTCATTTGGTCCAGGTATTGTTTCATTTTGTTATGACTGAAATTTAGGTTTAATGAATATTGGATAAAAATATTTTCGAAACCAAGCATGTAAAAGGTTTCTCTAATGTCTTATCTCAGTTTTAATGTCAATAATTATTCGCCTAACTGTTAAACTCTTTATATAAACGTGTTTTAACATTAGCGATTCGAACACATATTGATTGTGTAAGTAGGTATTTAATAGCATTAAAAATACATTTTTTATTTAAAAATACATCAGGTTAAATGGAGGTCAAACACGGATTTAAATATTTACATCGACTGTGTTTCATGCTATATAATTTATGAACAAATGTTTTAATACGATTATGCCCCGCTTACACTATCAATACTATGTATTTTTAAGTTCTGTTTTTACTAACTTCTGCAGGGCTAGCATGCGACTATAAATAAAGACGCGAATTGACAAGATTTTATCCTACCATGTTGGCTAACATGCGCGCCATAATAGATAGAATTTGAAAAAAGAAACAAAGATACCTTAAAAATATACATGAGTGCCATATTCTAAGAAAACAACAATATTAAGGCCCGATTATTGTTGTCGACGGTCGCATGCTAGCCCCGCTGGTCATTCAAATCTCAATAACTAAGCTTTTACTAATATATACTATATACTAAAGTATATTTTATGGACAATACTGTTATATGTCCTCATTGATACAACGATAGTTACATTAAAACAGTGTAACTTTATTGCACTTCACATACACATTAATTTATGAATGTTAACACCTTGTTTTTTTTCACTAATTGTGTGTTTTACTTTCACAAGCCGACGTTGCAAAAGGAAATGTAGGCGAAAAAAGTAGGTATACTTTATATGGTTTGAATTGTCTGCCCAGCTTGTTTTTTTTTCGTGTCCTGGCCTTTAAGTAGTATATGGGTCATCGATGGCTATCTAAAAACATCATATGCTACACTCATCAACTAATTTAGAGGAACACAAAAAAAATATGTAGAGGAGGAAAACCGGGAAACTGTGAATTCAGTGGTTGATGTTGGTATTTAGTTTATAATAAATAAAATATAGTACACTTAATTAAAAAAAATGGAATATTAAAAAGGCTATAGTGCGTGACACCACGTTTGTTAACAAAATTAAGTTCGAATCAAAAGTTGAAGCTGATAACTACAATTTATTTATTCAAAAATCCTTTGTTTAAAATGCATTTTAATATTTTTTATGACGTGACACAAAACGCTCTTGATTGGAAGGAGCTAGGACATGCTTGTGACGTGTTTGGCCGTCATAATCTACAGTTTTTTACAACCATGTGTTATCCCGGTCTTTATTGCAGCGCCCGCCATATTTATACTATGGCATTGTTTGAGCGTTATATTTATTTAATAAACCTTTAATTTGCTATTTCTGAGCGAATGTATACAAGAATTAATAATAACAAATTTTACGGGGTTCCTTTCTATACGAAAAATATATATTATAGGAACCCGTATAAACGAAACCCCCTTTTAACCGTACCACTAAATTGGATCATGGGTGTAGATTTCTAAAAATTCACAGACTTTTGCTGGTTTAAGCTCGATTATAATGCTATGAATATGTTGCTTAACTTGTGTGACTAGAAACATGCTATATCCAAATTTTTTGGTTTTGTTTTGTAGTTTTCTTTTGACAAAAAGCATGTTTATAAATAAATCAGAGATACAATTATTAATGGAGTAATACGTTACATAGCTGTTATATAATTTATTTGCCTGGCTTATATTTTTTTCGTCCATTTTGAGTTCGCGCCATGCTGTATTTGAGCAGAAATGCATATTTGTAGGCTCTAAAGGAGCAGTTTTCTTTCCTAAGTCGGCCTGTATCGTTATTTTTTGACTACTTAAACAAGCGTTCTAGAAGTTTGTTTGGTTCTTTTGTGGTGCTTGTGAAATGTCGTCATTATCAAAACGATATTATTAAGTTTAATTATATTAAGTTTTTTTGGTCGCTTGTATTGTGTCGGATTTGTATTTAGTTGGTTGTGTTTCAATGTCAATAGAGTCTTGTTTCATCATCATTTTCTTAAGACGATACATTATAGCATTTTATAACTAAAGCTCGGGAGATTACACTATAAGGCTATCAATGTAACTGACGTCATCCAATGATTGTATTTCTTACGAAATATAAAAAGGACTTGTGTGAGCATCGTTTTAGACAGACACTAACGGCGCGTAACTTTTACCATAGTTATATTTACTGTTAATAACAATTTCAAACATGTTTGTAATAAAGTATTTGTGATTAACCAGATACCGAGATCGCTACTCTCGAGGCACGAGCGAGACCAGTGAGCAATCGTATATTACACAGAGCACGCATTCGACCGAAGTACCATACACCCCAGCACAGTCTATGCCGTATGACGCTTATTACCAACAGCCTAGGTAAGTCGATCTCACGTTTCGTTATTAACTTTCAGGCCCGTAATATAAAGTATTTTTTAAGCGTTCAATATGTCTTAAGTATACAGGGTGATTGGTAATTAGTGACGGAGCCGTTAAGGAGTGATAGTATAGGCTAATTCCAGTCGAAATTTTTTTGAGACCTACTGTCCTAAAGTTAATCCTTTCCAAGATATACCTACTTAAAGTTTTTTACAAAAGAATCGTACTCAAAATAAAAATTGTTGCGCCAAGCGCTCGTCACACACGAACTTATCCGAGTAGTTAGGGCAGAAAGCCTAACTCGAGGCTGAAAAAAATTGTATGGGATGTCCTCTCTATACATAGTATTATATCTCAATGACATCAACAGCGACTATTTTAGAAAAGTTTGTAGTGCCATATCTTTATTTTCAAATGAGCGATAGTAAAAGAAATATGCAGGTACGTTTATTATTGTATCAAAGGACATAATATTTAAATTTGGGCGGTGACTAAAAATTAGCCCCGTATTTGCTGTCAATTCTCAATAAAGAACTGTCAATAAATCTATACTTAAGTACAGTTCAAGACTGAGTAAGCTTTCATATTAAGAGTTTCAGTCTCTTGTGTTATTTTATATTTGTCCAGGCACTATAACACTACAGCAGTGCTAGCACGGATCTTTTGTCGATCGTAAGTTTACGAATGCTCGTATAGTATGGAGACGGTTTTGCAAGCAATAATTGAAATCTATCCATTGCCGCACGGTCAGCTTAAATAAATGTGTTCCTTGTTAATTTTGAATGTTTGTTAACAGGTTCTACTCTTAAATAACTGTAAAATAAAAAATTACTTTGTTACTAAAAACTTGCAACCGACTCCATATTATACGAGCATTCGTAAACTTACGATCGACAAAAGATCCGTGCTAGCACTGCAGTTTCGGTATAAGGAGTTAGAATAATTGTAATAAATCAGGATACAATCTTGTCAAAATAGCTTTTAATTGATGATTTAATATTTGATCTTCATCCCAAAAATTTTAAAGGAATTTATCATGGCTCAAACGTTTTAACCCGTTAAATAGTTTCTTCGACCTCATTATTACTTACCATTATAAAGAGATAGAAAAATTGTAATAAACCAGAATACAGTCAGGTCGAAATGGCTCACCATCAGGTAAGATTAAGTGTTAGGTGACGAATCGAACCAAACCTCCGTTGTTCATATCTTTCAACTGAAAATGCAGCACCATAGATGAAAATAAGTACTAAAGTATAGATGGCCGTCTCGCCGATTTTGCACTAGGGCGCCAACTAGGCCCCGGGACCGAAACTAAAAAGCGGGGAAAGGGTGCGGGCGGGAGATGCTTCATCTAAAATATTGAAGAAAGTTTTAGAACTACTTGCAGAAATTCAGCCTAAATGGAAATAATCCTCGAACTTAAGAATAAATTTATCCTCGAACAACAAAAAATCTAAATTGGTAAAAAGTTGAAAACGCAAACGTATTTCACTGAAAACCAACGGATTCTCAGTGATACAACGTCTTTGAATCGCATAGTACGTACAACACAAAATTTGTGTTGCCAGAATTTAAAAATAATATTCCTCCCAGCTATTGATACTCATTCAGTTTAGTAGTTTTTTTATTTGCTCACAAAAAGTTGTTACAGGAAACATATGAGAAAACACCAAAGTTTGAATTTCTAAGGGACAACTCAGACCATGTTAATCTGTAAAATTGTAGCCATAGATATGCTTATTCAAGATTTTCATAAAACAAATATTACCTACTCAATAATTAGGTGAGTAATAATACGTGTTTTGCATTAGGCAAGCTACAATAGGTTTATTTGAATTAAAGTGCATAGCTTAATAGTGTGTTATTAAATCTACTATTAATTGTTACTTTTTTTGAGTGGCAGCTCTATTATGAACGCTATTTGAACGCATTTTTTCTACTCGTAATAGTTCCGAGCCCAAGGGTATGGTGGCGTTAGTTTATATCAGAATTTCCCAATTATATGGCAGACAAACTAGCATGGTGCAGCACGAGGTCTTAAATCAGGATAAAAAGTTTCATTTTGCTTTAACTCAAGTGATGGCATTTGATGATTTGGTCCCGAAACTAGCAATGCAATTGTGTTATCTTAGTTGAACTATTTGTTATTCTGTAATTATAAATAAATTTACAATTTATTTTTTAAACAATAATATATAAGTAAAATAAAGGAAAGTCAATGAAAATTGAGAACTGAGATACAAAGTAATGCCTGATAGATCGATAAATACATTATTGACACTTTTGCCTGAATCGTTCGGCAGTTTTTGTCTCCCATGCCCTTATCTCCGACCGTCTGGTCAGATTGTCGGGCTCTTTCCGTCCGAAAGGGCGTTTATTTATGGAAATGCAAAATATAGTCTGGCTAATGAAAGTAGAGACTGGAAAAACCTGGCTAAAAAAATAGCGTCATCGTAGCCCCGACAATAGTACGAAATACATGGATTAAACAAACTTGATACTTGTTTTTTTTTATATAAGTATCGTAAAATATAACAAAATGAGTAGGTACTGTCCTACTTTTTGATGAGAAGTATATTATTAAAATGATGCAACTAGTATTGATCAGGTTTTAAAATAAAACAACAAAATACAATAATTATTTTTGTTCATTGTAATCAAAGTCTGAATCCAGCAATTCTATATGCAATGAATCGTCAGTCACTGGTATCGCTGTTTCCTACATTGATTATGAAACTATCTTCGCTTGGTGGTAGGATCCCTTCTGGGTCCGCCTGGCTAGCGACCACCCTTTATATAAAGTCTGCCGCCAAATGTTACCGCTCCGACGGTAATGTGTTCCGGCAATATTGTATAAAGAGCCAGTTCCTACCTAAACCCGTGTGCTTTCATCTTCGACCTCATCGTCACTTACCATCAGGTGAGATTGAGGTCAAACGCGGGTTTAGTCACTTATAAAAAAAATATATATATATAAAAAAAAAATCTAATTTTAATTTTTTTCTTCATTTTTAAATACGAAAATTCCTTAATCTCAATTACCAAAACCACCAACAACCGTTCGATTGACAACAGTGACACCAGAAAAACAATTTTGACATTAATGCACTGCCATATAAAAAGTTTGCAAAAATCCCCAGCGCCTACTTTTGTTAGCCAGACTCTAATTATAATATCATGTATAGATAAATCAGTTTACTTGATCTTAGCTATGGCTACGGATACCCGGCGGGGGCCACTCCCGGCGGGAGCATGTGGTGGGGAGACTGGCGGCACCCTCATCATCAGACGCCGCATCACAACACGCCCCATGTGAGTCTCTACACTCAATTTTATTATTAACTGTTAATTAGTTGTTCATTTTTATTATTTACTGATGTATACCCAGCTAAAAAGCAAAGTCTCTATTTTTTTAAATGATTGATCGTAAAAATTCGACCGACCACCATTAGATTATTTTTTTTGAGTCGAATATAAAGATTCGTAGAGAGAGAACAACGCTTACAATACAATTTTATACTAATTTCTAAACGAATTGGATATAAATAGCTTTTTAAAAACTTAACTCTTACAGCATAATTTGGTTGAACATTAATTAATGATGACGTCTTCCATGCGTCTCTTACATTAACCCATCCATTCTGCTTGCTGTCAGGATTATGACAAGCATTTGGACACTCTAGAAAATACTGACAACCATTAATTTTACGGCTTCATGGTTTACTATTCAAACTCCCTTGCCACATAGGGGATAGTCTCAATCACAACTACAGAAAAGGAAATAAAATGTTTAATTTATTGGGCCTTTAGATCATACCAATTCCTAGATGTGGAAGATCTCTTGGTTAAAGCGACCGCGAGAGTCGGTTTGATATAGGATCTCTATAGGCTTATGCCACATCCTTTAATCATCTTTACTACATCTTCATAAGATTTTTAAGAATTTTAATAAGCTGTACACTCTTCGCTCATCATACATACCACAAATATTTCTACCTACTCTTGAATTGAATCAATACTAAAAGTAAATCCTGCAGCTTCTTCAAAAAAAAAAACACCTTTTCGCTATTTTTTAAGTATCCTTTCCCAAAATCATAATATTTTTCTCATATATTAATATATAAGACGTATATATAACATTCTAAGATGTAAATAAACTTGGTAAATATGTAAAGCTGGATCAGAAATTGGAGCGTCGTTCGAACGCGACGCCAGTCTGGGCGACGCCAGCGACTCCCGCGCAAAAAGAACGCGTCTCACCGGAACGCAAAGAGAAGAGGGAGAGAGAAAAGGTTTCATTTTACTCTGGTTGAACTCTGTTGGGGTTTGGTTACAGTCAAATATTTACGTTGGGAGAAATTAGAGCTTTTTTTGGTTGAAAATTAGGAGGCTAATGTTTTTATTTTTAAGGTAAATGCAGTAAAAAATAAAAGATAATTTAATAACACATGCCAAAGATTTTCTAATAAAATTGAACATAATTTTTATTTAATTTAATTAATACCTATCGGCAGTGAATCGTAAAAAATAATAAATATCATGATTAATTTTATACAGTAAATATAACAACACAAGAAAAAACAAAGTCAAAAATTCTAATCCCGCGGGAACATCGAGATAAAAGGTAGCCCCTGTGCTAGATGTTCCAGGTTGTACACTATCGGTTTGCCAAATTTCATCCAAATCCGTTGGGAATCCGAACTTACCCATTAGTAAGATTTTTAAGGACATACTAGCCTTGATAAGTCAATGCTGCGGCCTATTTAGTCTGAGCAGATCCGCAGTGTTGACCCCAGAGTGATGACTAAATCTCGCGGAAAATTTCTTAGTGGAAAAGAGGGATCTTTGACTGTAACCAAATATTACTTTAGAAATGGAGCAAAATGTTGCATGTCCCTAAACAGAGTTCTTAGATGTTGTAGATTTGTCGTAGATAGGTACGAAGCGCATGCGCATTCTGAACACAAAATATTTATGTAAGTTGTATAGCTTATGGCATTTGTTTTAGGACAAGCTTATTTGCACACTTGTGATTAAGGTTCGCACCTCGGAAAATATCCGTTATGTAGCGCAAAGTATGTACTAGAACTTGCATAAACTATGTATTACAATTTGCACATAAAAACATTTATTCACCTTATATTTATGTATACAATATGGTCCTCAGGGTTGCTTCATGTATTTTTTGATTATTTACGTATATTACGCTTTCTGATTTTGAACTACATTTCACTTTCACACTATTCAAACCTCAAATAAATACTTGAAATCAATTTCAATCATCTCAATCAAACTCTTTTCTATTTTCATTCTCTTTTAGTTGAATACTAAATCCCAATATTTAATAACAGTAAATGCAAACAAAAACACACTTTAGATCCTTTGCTTAAGTTTTAAGATTAATATATCTAATGTTGGCTAGGATGCGATCGTTGATAACAAGAGCAGTGACGCAGCGGAACCCCGACCTCCTGAAGATAAGACAGACAGCAAAGACCCCGAACCAAAGCCTCCGCCGCCCGTCGAAGAACCGAAAAACGTAGATTTAGATACTAGGTAAGTGAGGTTATACATATAGTTTAAACCTTTGAATAAACCTTTAAATTAAAAAAATATTCGAAATACAATCGATTTAGTTTTCATTCGGTTACATTATATTGCCTTAAGTGGGGTTAGCTGTTCTACTTGTTTATTTTTGCATGTATTTATGATTTTTTTACAGTAAATTTATTCATTTGCATTGTATGAGAAATTGCCACAAAGAAAAACTATTTTTCGAGCACTGTACTAACTTTATTTCATTGCTTTAATTTTTAATTTAGAATGTAACAAAAAATAATGTCTTGTTGTTCTTTTTAATAATATAGCAACATAAACAAAACGTTGTCATTTATTACGCTTTTGGCTCGAAAATATTAAAATCTTCTATTTTTTAACTGATGAAATAAGATTATCGGTTGATTCTACTTGATTTCTTTTTTTAAATAAGCGTTCGGCATTATAGGTTTTTCAATTCTTTCTTCCACTTACAGAATAGAAATGTTACTAAAAGGTGTATCAATAGTGTATCATTGCTTTAATTTTCAATTTAGCATGCATCAAAAAATAATGGCTCGTTGTTTTTTTAATAATGTAGCAACATTAACAAAACTGTTGTCATTTATTACGCTATTGGCTCGAAAACATTTAAATCTTCTATTTTTGAATTGATAGAATAAGATTCTCAGTTCATTCTACTTGATTTCCTTTTTTTTTAAATTAGCGTTCGGCATTACAGATTTTTCAATTCTTTCTTACACTTACAGAATAGCAATGTTACTAAAAGGTGCGACGGGAGGCGGAGGGCTAGCGCCGCCGTTCTTAGCTTTAGGAATTTCATCTGAAGAAGAAAATGATGATGAACATAGGTTACCCACGAAAATACCAGATCTGGACACGCAGATGCCACCATCTGATGATGAAGGTTCGTTTTCCTTTTTAATTTACTAGAATAAGGACAATGAAGACATATCTATTTGAACTGCGCACGCGTTTACAATTTTCTCATGAGTGGTACTTTATTATGCACCATATGAATTGTGCTTACAGTACTTTATTGGGTCCTTTACGAGTTACAAATGTAAGTGAATCATTCGTAAGAGGTTTACACGGGAAAATTAAAAAAAAACATGAGCACACTTTTTACTATACAGGACGTGTATTAATTGTACCTTTAATACAGTTTATTTACCTATATTTTGATGAATAAAAAAAAAGTTTGTTTGTGTGTCAACGTTAAAATTTAATTTGATTCTTAAGATCTCTCTGAGGTCCAAAAATGTTAGGGAATAAAACTTCTTGAGTACGGTCGCTCTTCCACATGAAAAGTTACTTTGATTTTTATTTGATATACCTACAAACATACATAACGGGTTAGGCAGAAAACCAGTGGTTATTGGACAATCTGATGTCACTTTTGACTTTGGATAAGTATATTGCAGTGACATGGAGTCAGCCTATTGCCCACAAAAACGCCAATATAACCTCGATCCCTTAACTGACTACCTACAATCAATAGATATAACAAATAAACATATTTTTACAGGTTCAATAAGTGAAGACAGAGAGAGCATAATTTCCGTTAAAACAAAGACTGATTTCGACTCGGAGCCGCTCTCAACGACGCCGTCCCCGTTCCTTAGTCGAGAGATCTACGAGCAGTGTGTTAAAGCTACATTACTTAAGGTAAGTGTCACACGATGTTAGCTTGGAAGGGCCACCATTGGTAACCTATACTCAATAGTTCATTGCGTAATAAAACCGACTTTAGAATGTGTGAGGTATCCGCCTTTTGATATTTTACCTATACAACGTGTAACATAATGAAGAGATAATACTTAAAGGGATTGTATGTGTGATGATGTAGTTTATAAGTAATAGTAACATAAATTTGTAATCTTACGGTTCGGCCGAAAAACAAATTTAAAGTTTAGATCAAAATATGTTAGTGTCATCCCTAAAACAGCTGTTAGCTTTTGATGAAATCTATTCGATAACAGATGACGTAAAAATAAAGTGATGGGTAACTAAGACAGATACTGCAAAGTTCAACCCGCGCGGGAAAGGTCATAAGGTCACTGACTGCGGCACAAGTCTTGTTTTAGCTTATTAGGTTGACAAGGGTTGTCAAAATATTTTGTTGTAATATAATTAAATAAATTTGTATGAAAGTCTATACCAGCACTGATCAAGCTCATTTTTTTACTGTATATTTTACTTATGGTATAGAAGCTAACCCTTAAGTTTTATCTCTCCATTTTGTTACACGTTGTATACGTGATAATAATTCAATTTTATCCATAAAACCACCTCAGGGAGTAACGTACACCTCACCCCACGAGAAATGGGGTTTTTTAAAAATGCCTTTTTTATTTTTTGCCGTACCTATTTTCGAATTACATATCTGCTTAAAGCTTATCAAA
The DNA here is from genome assembly GCA_944452665.1 of Stenoptilia bipunctidactyla. Taxonomy (NCBI): domain Eukaryota; kingdom Metazoa; phylum Arthropoda; class Insecta; order Lepidoptera; family Pterophoridae; genus Stenoptilia; species Stenoptilia bipunctidactyla. Next base: position 11,908,360 of record OX101737.1, on the reverse strand, counting down.
ACTAACTTTAATTATCACATTCATCAAAAGAAACGTTAGTAGACTTGATAAGACTTGGATGTAAAATGTAACTCCTTACCGTATTTTTTAGATTTTGTCTTTTTTCAAGGTAGGATATATCTATGTATTTATTCCATCTCAAATTTTTCCTTTTAAGTTTAGTTTACTTCCTAATGATACAATGACTTAAATTCAGTAGCATACTAAGAAAAAAACTCTCAGTGTAATTCGAAAAAGACATAAAAAACAATTAGAATTAAATTTATTCAATTACATTCGAAAATAACAACTACATTTTAATATTTATCCGCTAGTCACAAAAAGAAGAAGAGCGCAAGCGTTTCCCAGCCCTCGAGAAGCTCGGGTCTGATATATCATCATCAGAAGACGAGCTGTTGACGGGAGAGGAACCGAAGCGCTCGCCAGCATCACAAGACAAGGATAATTTGGCAGATGATCAGGTGAAATAGACGATTTTTACATATTGCCTAAATGATAAAATGTCCTGATAAAAGCCGTGATATAATGACTAAATCAAAAGTAAGGCTTTCGAATGCTCACAGATTTTTATAACACTGCCGATAGCAGTGCTGCTGTTGACTGCTGTTCTACTGCTTAGCAACGACCCGCTTTGTGATAATTTCGAATTTAGAACGATCGCCTGTCTGCTGTGCACACTATGAATATTCCAAATATACGATTATAATCCTTTTTTCTATTGTATTTATAATCCATTTTTAGTTCAAACTTATAATCCATAGACTGGCGGTACAGGTAGCGTAAAATAAATCTGTGCTTTTTTATTACAATAACTTCGAATTTAGTATTTAGTAGAAACATTATTAAGGTTTATTTGTTTGCTGAAAATGCACCGGACCAAGTAGGTATCTATTTTGAATTTGAAAAATAATCTTTTGTTTTGTTAGTATTGGATTGGTTTTTTTTACAAGTGACACTTTTTTCGTAAAATTGTTAATAAAGTTTCAAGATTGAGTTTTCATTAGTTTTTGGTTTCGTAAATAAATTGGATCTTGAAGTATTAAACTTCATATTATGTGTATATAAACTATAAAATGTACCAAATAATGTTTATGAACGGATCGATGTTAATATGTATAAAAAAGAAACGTAGACTAAGAAAATAATGTAGGTAAATAGAAACATTGTGTAAATATTTAGGTAATCATGTACAGATCAATGAAATTCTAAATACGTCAGAATCATAAGTCTGTATAAAGTATTAAGAAAAGTCATTTTTTTCTTCTTTGGCAGCCTGTCCATCACTCATTTCACTCAGTCACTCGACAACAATGGTTCGATAGCAGCTTAGATACACAGCTGTTGATAAATAAGGCAGCAGGTCAATCCATTATTGAAAAACAGCCGTTGTTCCCACCTCTACATGTATCATTCATCGATATGCGGTGCGGGGTTGGTCTTTAAAGTTATCTTGTAACATATACAAGAATCGTAAAAATAAAAAAGTTAAAAAAAGTATGGCGTTCCATAGAAAACGCTGCATAAAACGGCTGTCTGTTAAAGTGTTAATTCTCCCTTTCCCCGACAGATGTCGCTATCGTCACTATCATCAACGGAAGCGAAGATTGAGGAACAAGTTCCGGTGGACGCGTACTACGGCCCGCCAGCGGGTCACCCTCCGTACTACCAGCAAATGTGGCCTCAGACTGGTCAGATATTCATTAGTTATTATACAAACTTAACTGTATGGCAGATGGTAGATTTTTAGCCTGGATGGATTTTTACCTTCCTAATTTTTTTATATATTTAGGATAGGACGTTTGTCTTTCATGACACCTGATGGAAGGTGCTCAAGGATACTATGGTGGTACACGTCCATCCAAGAGAAACTCAACCCACTCGACACTTAAAAGCATTAGGACTGTAGTGGTCAGGAAAGATCGCCAGCAGATGAATCCACACCTTGGCTACTACTTTGAGGCCTTAAATTTATCCGAAAATCTTATAAAGAAGTATATACTTATTAAATTATTTTTATAATGCCTGTGTACAAGAGTTGTTATTTTCCAGGTAAATTGCACTACTGTTTAGTCATAAGCTTGCAATGGTGCAAAATCCTGCAAAAAGGGATTCTATAGAAGATTTTAATAAATAATGATAAGAATCGTTTATTTTTCGCCGCAATTACAATTAAGTATACATTTGGATTCGCGTAAAACGAGACAGCCAGTGAAGGTATAGGAATAATAGGATTTCTGGCTGCATTGGATCGACAACGCGGCAATAACTCTACCATAATTTGATGAATGAATACCATGGTCTGGGTTTCCATTAGCAATATGAAATAATTTTCATTAACTACGGCACTGCGCTCGTCGTCTTCGGTTTTAACAGTGCCGAAATATTAAAAACTCAATGTCCAAGATATTTTGATTATTTGTATAAAAATTCGCAAAATTATGCAGGCTGCTGCTCGCGCATTGTTGAAAGAAAATCTTTATGTCCCATTGGACTCTATTCGCAAATTGACTCTAATTTCAAGTCCCTTTACTGTCAAACGCCACAAAATTATTTTTGTTAGCACAACCGTTTGAAGCTCCCTAATTTTCCATAAAAGAGACTTAAAATTATAGAGTGTAAAGTCGACATAATATTGTTTTATTTCACAACAGGATACCCGCCACCTTTACTCTATACTAACATAATTTTGTTTGATTTCACAACAGCGTATCCCCCGCCTGGCTCCGGCTACCCAACAAACCTCCCTCTTGCATACGGATCGGGGTTCGCTCAGCCAATCATCCCCGCACATTACCAAGCCTACGAACCGCCTGTTAATTCTCAGGTGAGACTGAATATTTATCGCCATCGATTTAGAATACCCTAGAATACCTAAGGTTTATCAACGTTTCAAATGTGGTTAGCTTAAACTGCGCTAAAGCGCAGTTAGTCCCACAACGACGCGCGAGACCGTGTAAACGATTTTTAATGTCATAACGCCACTCGCCCGCATTTGAAATGACACCTTATTGTCATAGTATAAGGTTGCACGTAACAAATATTGAAAATATTGAAAAGTTATTGTAATTTTATTTGCTGAGATATACGTAATTTAGTACTGAGACACTTTTTTGCAATGAATTTATTTATTTATATATGTTTATAGGCATAAAGTGTATCTAAATGGACGGTATATTGCTGTTAATGAGGAGTTTTTAGATAACAATAAAAAAAGCGTTATGATCATGTAGATAGCGTTGTACTCAAGACTTAATATGTTACTTAAAGCCTTTTTCAGCGAGCAAATTTTTGATTTCGACGACTATGAAGAACCGACCGAAGACAATTGTAATGCACCGTGACACCATGACCCTTATTTCCTCAAAAACGCTTGAGTTATGACTACTTTTCATTTATTTTCCAAATAAGAGCTAACTATAAAATATTATCATATCCAGGAGCTAGACAACCCATACTACCCGACAATCAACAGCGTCATAGAGCGAGTGACGACGGAACTCAAGCAGATTCTCAAGAAGGATTTCAACAAGAAGATGATTGAGAGCACCGCCTTCAAGAGTTTCGAGGTCTGGTGGGACGAACAGAGCAGGAAGATTCGGCAGAAAAAAGAAGAGACTGGGCAACCTTTGCAGGTACAGCTTTTTTTATCAGTCTGATGTATTTCAGTAGTTTAGTGTTCTTAAAAAAATGTATGAGACTTTTGCAGTTGATATTATACATAAATAACTTCACGCCGCGCCGGTCTCTCTTTGGGGTAGGCAGAGACTACGGAACGCCATTTCCTACGATCCAGACATACCTCTTTTATTGATCTATTCATACATGATCGAAGGATTTTTTGTTATAAATCAAAGTATTAAAGAGTTTATATTTTAGTTCTTATAAAATAAATGACAGTTTGCAGTTGTTGATATTACAAGCTCTTTGGTCAAATGAGTCTACTGCAGTTGGCGACGAAATAACCCATCATTAATTTTTGGATAAATTACCGAAGCGAGTTAGTTTACAAAGCGCATATTGATAATGATGAGGATTTTTCGGAGCTTCATAGTACCCAAATATTTGCCAACGAAATGGAAATAACTGTGGAAGAGTAATTCGAAACGATTTGAAAATAACAATTACTTGAGACGTAAAAAATAGTAGATTAATTACTATTATATTCCAAATATTATCATAAATATAGGGAAACACTACCTCAAACCTCAATCCATCGTTAGAGGCCGGTTATAAACATTCTGCCCGCATTAATTTTATATGAGTAGCGTCGTAAGGACAGCATTTTTTGAAATTATACTTCATGTTAAAATGACCTAAGGAATGGGATGGGTGGATGCAAGGCCGCCAAGAACCAATAGGCGGTTCGTTTTAGTGCCAACACTGCGTTACGCGTTCGAACGCGCGTACCGTACGTCCGTATCATACGCGTAACGCAGCGTTGCTAGTACAATTTCATAAGTGTGCTTGCACAGTCATGTCAATGGAATACTTAATTTGGCGCATTTGGAACGTTTTTTTTTAACGCAGTTTTGTATGAAACGCGCGTTCGAACGCGTGATGCAGCGTTGGCACTTAGTTATATGTATAGCCAAGCTTACTAAGAAATAGTTTTTGATGAGGCCGTTTTTGTCTCGTAATAATTTCAAAAGCACAATTATTAATTCAAGTGTAAATTTAATCTTCCCAGGATATATCCAACAAGAAAGAAGAGGCAGTGGACTCTATCAAATCAATAATGGAGTCTCGCGAGTTAGGACTGGAATTGGGCGGGTATACTTCTGGCATTGGATTGGGTCTGAGAGCGGCAATACCCAAGATGCCTAGCTTCCGGAAGAAGAGGAAGATACCCTCGCCTGTGGTCATGGATGATGAGTGCTCGAGGCGGCTTAGTGATCAGGTATGGAGGGGATTTGGTCATTTACTGTGGACTTGTGTATAAGTAATTAAGATAAGATTTGAAACACTACGCAATGGGCCGTATTTGAATTAAAAAAAATACCATCATGGTAACCCCGACAATAGTACGAAATACATAGATTAAACAAAGTTAATACTTTTTATTATCGTATCGTAAAAAATAACATAATTGGTACTGGCCTACTTTTTGATGAGAATTATATTATTAAAACGACAGGCAACTAGTATTAATCAATTTTAAAAATAAATTAACAAAATACGATTATTATTTTTTATTCATTGTTATCAAAATCTGAATCCAGCAATTCTATATGGAATGAATCGTCAGTCACTGGTATCGCCGTTTCCTACATTGATTATGAAACTATTTAATTTTTCTTTTTTTGTTCATTTTCAAATATGAAAATTCCAAAATCTCAAAAACCAAAACCACCAACAACCGTTCGATTGACAACAGTAACACCAGAAAAACGACTTTGACATTAATGCTAGTCTGCCATATAAAAAGTTTGTAAAACTCCCCAGTGTCTACTTTCGTTCGCCAGACTTTATCAAACTTGGAAGCTACCAAAACTGTTTTGTTAGCAACTTTTGAAATTGACGTCTTCTAAATAACATCAATTTTCACTCTACACTTCATTTCTATTTCATACGGAAATTAAACGAAGTCCAATATTAAAAAGTTTTTGCATGTCACGCTGTAATATGTAGGTACTATTTGTTATCATTTATGAGTTGTGGTTTTATAATTAAAAATGTCCTGGGTAGATCCTGGTAAATTTGAACGAATGATGGAAAATATACAGGGTGACAAATTTTAAATACTGAAGGAGAGCACGCTGTACTGGATTCTGATCATAATTATGTAAAAAAGTAGGTACTTAATTTTTCACCAGAATTCCCTCTAAATAAATACTACTATGTTACTATTTACTTTACATACAACTGAGTCGACACGTGACCTGGCACGCGGATCGCTGCCAACGCTAGCGTAACTATGCGTTGCGTAATCAATTCTTTAACTTTCGTCTAAGTTTACTCAGTAAATAAATAATATTTGTTTTTATTATAAAATTTTCTTTACGCGATCATACAGATCTCAAACTATCACGTCCTTGAATTTCAAAAGTGACCCACCAGTATAAATTATGAACAAGCAAGCATATTGAGCTAAATTCGAAATAACACACTTATTTTAGGTTTCTCGTATATCATTTTAGAACATAAGTTAATTTAAGAGACTTAGAAACCAACAGTTGCTGACAAAAACTGATTTTTGAATACGGACCAATGATCACCCGATCCCAAAATTATTACTTATAATAAAAATTTATCTATACATAAACATATACATTCTTATTTTCAGGAAGAAATGGTGCAACATTCGGACGAGGAAAAAGACTCGAGTAGAAATAGAAGAACATCCGGTTCATATCTGTCCAGTGGTAGACGAAGATCTAGCTCCTCTTCAAGGTATATTTTAAATCTTCCTAACACTGACTTGCGACCGGGCTCAATAACTTTCCAAAAAGTAAAAGTAAAGATAGAAATTTCTATCCTATTTTGAGCTCAAATGACAGATGTGACACAAAATATAGGAGTTTCTATCTTATTCTTTTACTTTTTGGTAGGATATAGAGACCGGCGTCAATATATCTTTTACGGAAGAATTATATTGCAAAAGCGTTTCCGTAACTCTCTAATTTATATTCAAAAGCAATGTATTTTGCGATCGGTTTTAGAAATTTTAAAGCTAAACTTCGATGAATAAAAAAAGAGAAATATTTCAATAGTCTCATTTTGGGTAACTTGTGAACCTAAGTGTAGAATGATTTTTTTTATTTATTGTTCCCACAGATCGTCATCATCATCATCTAGCAGATCATCATCATCGGAATCGGAAGCGGAGCCGGAGCCCGGTCCTGAAGTGCGGAAAGGTGCCGCGCCCCGGATATACTCCGATACTGATGATGACTCCGAACTCGATGAGTCTGAGGTAAGTCTGAATGATTCGTGGGCTCCTAAACAGGCTCCTGCTAAAATAGTGCTATTATTTTTAGAGCAAATTAAGGATTAAGTGTGGAAATAAAAATTTAAAAAAATACAAATGAAAATTTTAAAATTCTTTTAAGTGAATCAAATTGAATTTTAATCTATAATTTACAACTACATCTTAGAATCAGCTTTTATCCTGAGTAAGTATGACGTAATAACAGCTGCAGGCGTAGCACGGCTTGTAAGACAAGACTTGTGTCACAGATTATATCACAATTTGAGCGACACGATTGCTTAGTCTTATACAGCAGCACGGGGCAAGTTTAATTTATCTAGAATGCGTGACAAACACATCTTGACAAATGTTTAAGACTTCTTTCAAGTTCTATCTCTTATTTAATAGCATGGCGGCATCGTTTTGTTTATTTTTGTCACAATTTGACACATCGCCAAACATTTTTTATCACTGCGGTTCGGAGGTTGTGAGATTATTTTTTCATAATAATAATTATGAAGTCGTCCTGGCGCCATGGTTAATGTGTGTATCATACGATATCACATGTTAAGCAACGTTCGGCGCGGTCGGTACTTGGATGGGTGACCGCCGACCATTCATTTCTCTCGACGACTTCCGTGCTTCGGAGGGCACGTTAAGCAGTCGGTCCCGGGTGCTGTTTACTTGTATGCAGTAGTCGTTAGGGTTTGTCAGAAGCCATTTCGGCGCCCTGAAAATTCTGGCATCCACCACCCAGCACTGGGCCAGCTTGGTGGATTATGGCCTATACCTCCTCGTCACCCAGTGGAGAGACTCATGCCCTGCAGTGGGCTCATTACAAAGAGTTGTGATGATGATGATGATGAATAATAATTATGTCTATCAATTATTATAATCAGATTCTTTTAAGGTGGATTCTCACCATCAGCTAAGCACTTCGCGCTCATAGATGGCGTTGATGCGAAAATTGGAACGTTTTTAATTGTTTAATGAATGATAATGTTTAAATTCTTTAAAAATTATACGTTTTGCTGTAATAACATAACATTTGTAATGTCTCAAGCAAGATTTAGCTGAGTTTTAAGTCACGAAATTCGTATATTTGATTTAAATAACAACTTCTTAGTGGCAGCAAAGCTCTCACGCACACATTGACACACGAAGGGCGGGGGGCAGGTTTTCGACTGCGCTTACCCGAATGGACGGACAGACACGTGAGAGCAGACGTCGTTGACACTCATGCGCGCGGAGCTAATTATTTTCGATACATTTGCGAATGCTAAATATTGTACGTTTATGATTTGATACTTTTTTCGATGGATAAAATTAATTTCAATTACTTACATCGAAATAAAAGTTGGTAAGTACTTACTATAAAACAAAGAAACAAAGAATAATCTTATAATAGATTATCTTTATCTATACCTACAAATAAAACATATTACCAAAACAATTTTTTTTTTAAATTTTTGTCTGCTGGACCGATTTTTACTTCGTCCGCGTGAATATCGGTTATGGGAGTTGGATAATAGTATATTATGTAACAAGTGAGCGAAGTTGCTCTCGGCTCATTATTAAGCCCTCGCCTGCGGCTCGGGCTCAAATCACAGCCTCGACTGTAATTAGCAACGCTCACGAGTTACATACGACGTTTTTCAACACACTTGTGAGTAAAAGACAGACATACGTGGTCATAAAATAACAAACACACTTCATAACAAAGCTGTGAACTGTGATTGAAAAATGGCGCCAAACCTCGCGCATGCGCATATACAGCCTATTTTACGTGAAAATGTTTAATTTGGAGTGGTAAATGCAAATATTTTAATATTTTATAACAAATTATTGTAAATTGTGAACAATTTGTTTGATATACATATTTGTTTTACTAATATAAGGCGCAAACATTTCAAAAATGTATATGGATTTGAAGTGGTATAAAACCTCTTTGTTGTTTCTGAAAATATTTAATGTATAACCCGGATCAATAAAATATGCTCTGTTTACTCGCATGTAATTTACACAAAGGTACAATTCAACTTTGTAGGATTCATTATATTATGCACTAGGGTATAATATATTATGCACGCGTGACTTATAGCCCAGTTTATAGTTCTAAATTCAATAGAATAAAGCTCACTTTACGAGCAAGTGTGTTGAAAATAATATTATAATATCGTCCTTGAAGTTCAAAGTCAAAATCGATTCAGTTGTTTAGCTGTGAAAGCGTTACTGATAGATAAACAGAAAGAGTTATTTCAAAAACTGTTACAACAAAGCTGTCATTCGCAGTTTCACCTAGGTTTTGTGAAAAAGACCTACAAAAAATAAAATAGAAAAAGTAACCTACAAAAAGTATATACCAAACAGGAATACCCTACGAAAGGCACACTGGGTAAAAGTAAGGCTGCAAACAGGACGGCACCGACAGCGAGAGCGACAGCGGCGCGGGCAGCAGCGACGCGACGCGGGGAATCTGCGGTGCTAGCACGCTACCGTCGACAATGATAAATCAGGCCTTTTATCGATATTTTCTTAGAATATGGTATTTAGTGTTAGCAATTTATTAAGACTATGACATATTTGGTTCTGTATCATGGTATCAATTCGAGTAATTCTATCTATTATAGTGCGCATATTAGCTTACTCTAGCCACCGCGCGCGGTTTTACTTGCGTAACTTTTGATCCCGTGGGAATTTCGGGATAAAATATAGCCTATAACCTTCCTTAAGAGTCAGGCTATCAAAAAAAGAATTTTTCAAATCCCACTTGTAGATTCTGAGATTAGCGCGTTCAAACAAACAATCAAACAAACAAAAAAACAAACTCTACAGCTTTATAAATTATTATTTATTATCATTAACAAAATCCACAGACCTTAAGTATATTTGAATAATGTACATGATTGACAATAAACTTACGTCCAATGACGGATTTACATTTTATAATTATAGCTGGAGAGCTTAATATATACAAGTAATATATACAGAATATAACGTACAAGTTTTGCTTTTGTAAGTTTTTGAGAAATAATTATAAATAAGGAAATAAAAAGTACTATAAACAAATTAGTATAGATAATAGGATAAAATAACAAAATAATATTTATCTTGTCGATTCGACTATTTATCGATGGTTGCTAGCCCTGCTAGGCCGTTCTCGACGCCAGCGGGCGCTCGAGCGATTTTTCGCGGTTTCATACAAACTCAATACTTTCTATCGTGTCACGGAAATCGCTGCTCGCGTCGCTGCCCGCACCGCTGCCGCTCTCGCTGTCGCTGTCGCTGCCGTCCAGTTTGCAGGCTTATGGGGGTATGTATAAGAGTAGGTTTATATGTAGGTAGGTTTATTACATAGATGGTGCCTGCGACTTCGTCTGCATTGAATTAGTATTTCGAAAAGGTTATTTTCTTCTCCAAGGTCCTATCTAAAAAAATAAACATTTAGAATCTTCCCCCATACAATATGTAGGTATAACTCCTAACCAATACATTACAAAGTCACATTCTAGGTAAAGCTATATTACTGTAAAGTTTCATAAAAATCCATTCGGTAGTTTTTGCGTGAAAGAGTAGCAAAAATCCATCCGCATAGCCATGATCAGTGTATACCTAATATGTTTAGTAACCTATATGTTTGGCTGTTTTTCACGGTCAAACGGCTTAGCCAATTTTAATGTAATTTGGTATGGTAGTTCATAAAGTCCTGTGTTGAGTTTTGACACACACACCACTTTTTATTCTAAAGAATTCTACGGGTTCTGACTTCCAAGAGGCAGAAACGATTAATAAAGAAAACCTAAACGATATTGAGTTCCATTATTTTACGTTTAACTTTTTTATAATATATCTCTGTATGTACACTACCTACATTAAATCTAGCAAGAAGCTTTATTTAGTAATGATTTAGCCCTATCAACATAGTAAACTTTTCTACTACATACCAACTATCTTTCGGATATATTATAATATTATATGTTAGCCACAGATGTCAGCAGAATAGAACAACAAACAGACAGACACAAAAAGACATTTTTTTCTTTCAAATTCTTACTTTTTTTTCATTTCTTAATAACCTTACATATTTTTTTTGTAAAAATATTTCATGTTCACACGTTATTGTTTACTGTTTTATATATACATATGTATGTAAAGATAGATGCATGGTAAAGATTGATACAAAATAAAAAAAAATTAAATAAAAAAAAATTACGCGAGCAGGATCGAACCCACGACCTTAGACTCATGGTCGGTCTACGCGCAACAAAAGATAGTATCAAAACAAATCTTTCGATTGAATGAAATCGGCGCGGAGCGGGGCGCGGGCGTGGAGATCTCGTGCGCTGAAATCCGAAGTATTCCAAAGTTCTGAGCGACAAAATACATAGGTTGCCTGACCTGAGCGGCAACGTCGCATTTTCAGCAAACGCCAAACACGCAACGTAGCTTCAATGAACGCACACACATTAAAACATCCAGTTAACGTACTACCTACACTGTCACCGTCCACCCATACATTGACACATTTGAACAAAATTTAATACTTCAGTTAAGCTATTTCTTGTCAGATTTTTTATTTTAAAAGTAATTTTGCTGTAACTAAATATAGAAATAATTGCTAATGCAAGCATTCCAGAGTAAAATAACGCTCTGTTCGCCCATATTTGATAAAAGAAATTAGTATGGGCGAGAATACGCCTTAAGACCTCAACGGTAAAGGTACTTACTGCTTTTTGGCACTTGACATGGTCACAAAACTTAAAAATAATATTAAAACTAAAAATTCACCAACTAAAAAATTACATTTGGAGGTTTAAAGTTGTTAAACTCGTTCTTTGTATAAACGTCAAGACAAAGATATGTCGCGGCAAGCATTTTTGTCACGTCGTGTGCCCGTGCTGTCATATAAGACAAATCACCGGACTGTGACAAGATTATGTCTTGTCGTGTGACTTATCTCTTATGAAAGCCGTGCTACGCCTGCTGATTAGTGCTAAGTCTCCGGGCGCCCGGCAAAAACCTTGCCTCGAGTGCGAGGGTACTATTTTTTAAAACTTATTTCTTAAGAGACGTAGACGGAAAAGATTTTGATTTTTTGCTATGACCTCGTAAATTATTAATTAGACTTTAATGTTATTCACTTAGAAGAATTTAATTTTATAGTGCCTCCTTGAAAAAAGTCATTTGTTTAAAAAAAAAATGTTTCTTTTCCAGTTTAAGGTTATATCAAACAAGGAAAGGTTAAAAAGAGTCTACTCTTCCTCATCGGACAGTGAAGAAGAAGAGAAAAGAAGACGAGGTATAATTGTTTTACTTTATTGGATTTCCGATAGTTGACCCACATATAGAAGTACGTTATATTTTATTGACAAAATACTATAGGGTTCACCCCTCGCCCCTCTGAATGACAGCAGTTTTTAAATTTAATATCTCTAATATCTAATTCGTCATGTAGTTCTATAATGCTATAGCAAAATGTGTAATTTGTTTTTACACATAAATTCAAATAAATGTAATATAAAATCGCTTTACAGAAAAAACTCCTATTCCCGAAGTGGAAGCCACTAATGACGACCGCCTCGGGTCACCTATCCTATCCCCCGAACCTAGAGATATGCTGCTAGACAGAGTCTACTCCGACTCCGAGGAAGAGAGGGAATACCAGGAGAGAAGGAGACGGAACACGGAGTATATGGAGCAGATAGAGAGGGAGTTCTTGGAGGAACAGAGACGGAAGAGCGAAGACTCGAAGGAGGAGCCGCTGGATGAAAGAGAAAGGTATTTGCTTATTCATGATAATTAAATCTAAAAGGTATTTGCTTATTCATATAATAAAATACTTTCAATTCCCAAGTTACAAAAAACTGACATACAAAACTTTAAATGACACTTAAGCTTATATTACGACACTCGACGAAACTTGACGACTACTTTGGCGATGGGGTAAATCTGTCTGCCTTAGACGCCAGTGGTTGCGGGTTCGATTCCCGCACGGAACGCGAAAAATAATGTTCCGTGTCTTCGTGTTTATCTATTAATTTATATACATTTTAGGTTCTCCCTAGTTCGCTAAATGGTATCTCATAACATAAGCTATGCTTACTTTGTGGCTATGTCGGTGTGATTGTCTGGGAATTTTTATTGTTTTGTTTTCATTGATTTTTCCGAAACGCGCAAACTTTTTTCGCAAAGGCTTTATCTCTTAAGTTTTACCTCTAAAGTGTATTCTACCAAATTAAACAATTATCATCAAATCGATTAAGTAATCGCGTAAATTACATACAAAATAAAAACATACAGAAGAATTGAGAATCTCCTCATTTTTGAAGTCAATTGATAATGTTGACATTTTTTGTCTATGATAAACAAATTAACCAAGAAAAATATATACAAAAAGACATTGCAAATATTAAAACTTGAAAGCAACGGTTTAAAATATTATATGACGTCACAATCATATAATAAATATCTAATCGTATACAAATTATTTTGCAACAATAGCTCTGTTAGTTAATAAAAAATATCAGTTTTATAACCGTTATTTTCATTACAGTAAACCGAAGCCAGAAGTCAAAGAAGAATCGAAACCGATCCCACGAGCAGCAGTCAGTCCAATCAACAACCACGTCAAAACGCCAACGCCAGAGAAACCCAAAGCCAAAACGAAAACAAAAGTGCTACCCGAAATCGAAGACGGCGAGATCTCCTCTGAGGAAGAACAACCACTTAAAGATCGGAAGAAGAAAGAGAAGAGGGAGAGAGAGAAGAAAAAGGTTGAAAAGAGAGAAAGACTGCCGTCTCTTAGTGATAGTAATACTGAGTCGGCGCCTAGTATCAATGGAATTAAGGATGTAAGTTTTGTTGGAATACTTTTGCTTTTTACTCTCTCTGACATTTTCTTAGAAATATGGTATTATGCGGATAGGTAAAAAACCAAAAGATATGAAGGATAGTTTAGGAACTTTTCCGCAAATTGAGTTCTACACTGTTAGTTCATTTATAGTTAGGAAAAAAATAGTTCTTCCGGTTCAGAGTTACAGTCAATTCTAATAAAATGTATACTGTACCTGGGTAGTTTGCGTCGTTCTTGTACGGCTAAAGCGAAGAAAGGTGAAATTACAGGAATTTTGAGTTTAAGTTTTAATTTGGCAATGTACAACCTATAACCATTTATATCTATGAGGATTAATAGTAGGATATTGTTTGCCAGCCTTCTTACTATAAAAAGCAACATAATTTGTGGTTTATCATATGAAATTATAGCACTGACACGTTGTCATTCGTGTTAATACTGATCCCGTATAAAGTCTCAATATTTAAACAGCTCAAATTTTTAAAATCGGCCTGGTAGTTTTGAAAGTCGCCCTCGCCACAAAATTAATTTTTTTGATTGGTGACTAAACCCGTATTTGACATCAATCTCACCTGAATCTCACAATCTCAGTGAAGATGGGGTTGAAGACTACACGAGCTTAGGAAGTATCTCGCTCTTCATTCAATATAGCCAGAACGCATCACCGCAGGAGTGGTACTATTTTATGGCAAGTTTAATACAACTTTGATTCAATGAAACCACATATTTTGTGTATCATAATCAGGCTACACAACAAAAAGCGGGGTCATACCACCATACGGAAGCCACGCAGATTCGTCGCCTTTTACGACACGCTTAGCGTTATTCTAAGCGGAATTTATTAAATCTGGTTGTCTTAACATGTATGTTTCCTTACAGGGAGACGGTCTCGGCGGCTGGTCCCCACTATCGCAAGACTCGCAGGAGTCTCAAGCCTCTCAGGCGTCGCAGGTGGCGATGGAGCACTCGTACTGCCGGCCGCAGCCCGAACCCGCCGCCACCGAACATAAACACAGTCAGCAGGACCATCTGAGACACGACCATGGTAAGGATAATAGGATAATAATAATAATTCATTTATTTCAGGTTGCACAGACTCATAAAAATAATTTAAAAATTAACAAAATCATGAAACGGATTGAACAAATAATAAAATAAGATTATAACATAAACAAATAATTGAATAAGATTTAGAATAAAGTGCAATTAATTCATTACAATTTAAAATATGGAAATTTATATAACATTATTAAAATTATTACACGGATAGTAACGCCCGTATTGGCAAAAATAGTAACAAAATTAGCAACATTTTTAGGTTTGGCGGATAAAACTAGCAGGACCATCTTAGACGCAACCATTGTAAGAATATACTAGTGACCGGATTATAGTCAAAACATACTAACAAAAGAAGCAGCATTCTTAGGTTTAGCGCATAAAGGCGAGCAGAAATACTCAGATACGGCCATGGTGAGGATATACTAATAACTGGGTTATGACAAAGAAAAAGAAGCAGCACTCTATGGTTTAGTTAGCGCATAAAACCAGCAGGACCTTCTCAAACATTATGGTAGCTTTCTTAAGCGTAGAGCTACAGTAGAATTATTCAAGTCGTGAAAAAAAACATGATAAGAATAATAAAATACAAACGTCCTTAGAATATACTAACTCTCATATTGTGAAAGTTTTTTTAGCGTAGAGCAATACGTCAGTCAATTAATGGCGGGTTTCAATATTATGAAAACTGTTCGTTTTGCCTACGAACAATAGAAATCACTACCAAAATGCCTTTCTATATTCAAAATCTTGACATCTAAACCACTGCTTACGAACTGTTTGACTGTAATGGGTTGCTAGGTTACATTTGACCATTTACAAAATAAGTCATTATATCTAGCCAACGACGACATAACAAGTTATTAATTTAAACCAATGAGGTAAAGGTAGCATGGCAGTCTGCTGCAGCCAATAAGAGTTATTTTTTCATTACGTATGACCAATTAAAGAATAGATCATTTTATCTAGCCAACGACATAAAAATTTATTCATTTAACGAAATATCCTATCAAATATCTGTCAACATATCAATAATCCAGTTTTCTCTTTCTAACTTATCTATAACTGTTTTTTAAAAAAAAGGACGAATATTATTGAATGACATAATTTTTCTTTTAAATATTTACTTTGACGTCATAAAAATGTGATTCAACCAATGGCAAAATTTGTCGAAGGATTGGCGTTTCGTTTTACGTAAGCAGTTAAACGCAATTATTAATAAAAAGCTCTAAAAACATACTGTAATATATTTATCGAATACTAAAACATAGCAAACATAAATTGAATAAGTTTATATATTTCTTTAGTTCAAATATCATACAAATAATTTGCGAATGCGTGATATTCTATAAATCACATATCACCTATTTTCTTGGAAGAACGTCACGCACGGAGGGCCCATGCCAAATTTGAGAACTTACAGCCCGTAGCTAGTAGATATTGTGAAACGCTACTTTTTTCCTACCAGTTTTGTACCTGTACCGGTTACGCATAGCAGTCAGTTGAATATTGAAACCCGCCATAAATCACCATAGACACTAACACGTTACCCCCCGTTCACACATGGTACGTTTTACTGGATACGTTTTACCGGATACGTTTTTTTTTCATCGATGGCGCATGTAGTTGTATGGGCGACTTCACATATGGCACAGTATTCAGTATACGTATTTTCGATACAAAAAAGGTATCCAGTAAAACGGATCATGTGTGAACGGGCTGTTAAGGATATCCTAACGCTCGTATCATCAAAGGCTTTTTAAGGACAACACTGCTTTACGCGGTCACGGCGCGCGAGTTTTTTGTATGGAACGTTGTGAAGCGTCAGTACTCAAGCTTAGATTCATTCGCTGTCAACTCTGCATAGACATCTATCAATAAATCTATAGATCTGTAGAGTTCAAATTTGAGTTAGCTTCTAACGGAAACTGAGCATAAGCCAGTCAACAGTACTTCTGCCAGTAAGCAGTAAGCTGAGGATTTAGTAATCGATGAAAAAATCACATTCATATTCAAAAGTCGCTTAACCCTTAGCACCACTCGTGGGGGACCTAGGTCCCCCAGCGCTTTGTTTTTTTCAAATCATATTAATATTTAGAGCCCGACGCGATTGCGATTCCGTGCATTCCCAGTGACACCCGAGAGCTACAGAAGTGCATAATTGCTGATGGTCGTATTACAGAACAGTACTCATGTATTGATACTAGTTTTGAAACTAGTATCAACGACTTTCTTTATTACAAAACGTTGCCTAATACTAGATTCAATGATCAGATATCACTTGAGTACTAAATGATTTGAACTGTGTTCACGCTTATTATAGAACTTTACTTATGCATATGCCAATGATTGAAACTAGTTTCACAACTGTATTCACTTAAGTGTGCTGTCTACCATACTTGAGCGTACTTCAAAATAAGTTTTTGATGTTGTGAACTGTGGCTTAGAGAAAAACTAGATAGGTACGCGATTCGTGCCTTCTTTAATAGTGATCTGTATTAACTACAATAGATCCTTTCAGAGATATTGACCATTACGATAATATTTTTTGAACTTTTTAAAACAAGTTTGAACTTGATTTTCGTAAACAAAAACTATATTGGAATTTATAATTTTAAGTGACTTTACTTAGTAGTTAGCAACATTACATTTAGCTTTTACGTTTCGTATTATTTTTGAGTGATAAATATAAATATATTTTCATAGTAAAAAGAAGCGACAGTTATAATTTAACGGTACTGCTTCTATCGAAAAACAGATAAATAATTCAAAACATTGGCAATTTTGTCATACATATATCATATAGAATTTAACGCAATTTATAAGACATTATAATCTAAACGTTGCGTATAACGTAACAGACCATTAGTTTTTGTTTTTAAATGTAATGGGAAACAATTTTTTTTCAAAGAAAACCCAGTATCAACTGAATCAGATATTTGAAACTAGTTTCAGGTAATCTGGTTTTGATAATTGTTTTGTAATAAGACTAAAGCTCAAGTCAAGAATCAGCTGGTGAACAACGCTTACGAGAAACGAGTATTAAGTCTCGTTCTGTAATACGAGCATGAGACTGCTAATATGTTTACAGAATTAAAAAAAAAAAAATTAAGTCAACTAAGCCCAACATTCCTTTTGTGATTTCAAATATTTTTAAATTTATGAAAGAGTTTATGTCTGTTTTTAATAAAAGGTAAATAGTTTATTTGAAAAAAATCTTTCTTTTTTGTTTTGAAGTAATTTTTTTTAATTATATTGGGCCTGAAAAGTAACGTCTATAAATATACCTATTTTGTATTATGTTTCTTTGAGCTTAGAAATGTTTTTAATTATTATAAAAAAAATGAATAAAACTGTTCATTTTCATTGTTCATGTTTTTTATTTATATTATGAAAAGATATCCCAAGATATTCTACATTTCATAACCTAAATTTTGAACACAAAATGTGGGGAATTAGGTCCCCCACGAGTGTAAATGTGTAGACTGAAAATACCGAGTGGTGCTAAGGGTTAAACCAATAGCAAATTATACTTTAAAATACTATCATTTTTTTGTTTGTTCCTAAATAAATCGTGATTTTCAGGATACACATGGATGACAGAACCAGAGCCCATGTCCCCTGTCGAAGAAATCAAAGCCAAGAAAGAAACAAAGAGGCCGTACAAGCGGAAACACGAAAAGAAACTCGTCGAGATTCAGAATAAGTATGCACTCATTAATGTCTTTGATGCATTATTTGCCTTGAACCTTTTATTTTGTGCGCCCTTTCGATCGCATAATGTTGTTTGTTAACAGTTTCATCATAAACTTTTTTCGCATAAAATACAGAGTCCGCATATAATAGTCAATTATATTTTAATAGCAGATTAGGTATGATGAGCGGGTCTGAATTTCGAAAAAAAAAAAAATTCAAAATATTTTTTTATTTTTCGTAATTATGACCCCCTCATCAGTCTTAATCTGCTATTAAATTATTATTGACTATTATATGGCGACCCTATATACACAATTGCGTTTACTTACTTTAAACAATTTATCGGCAACTTTAAAGGACTTTAATTTGAAGATTGTGATCACTACAATTTAAATTTAATTTATTTTATGATTCATTCAAAAAATACACCTTAAATCACTTCTCAATTATTATACTAAAATCGAACCTTTTCTTTCTAGTCAATATGAAGAAGACTACAAAGGTCACGTGACCTTCAAGGTCCGCGATATAATGGCAGAAATGCAGATAATGTACGAGTTCCTGACTCGGGGCATCGATAGAGAAGATATTGGCTTCCTTAGAAGGGCGTATGAGTCCTTGCTGGCGACTGACGGGGCGGGCTATTGGCTGAATGATACTCATTGGGTGGAACACGCCCCGACCGACTTAGTTTACACCCCGCCGAAGAAGAAAGCGAGGAAGCATAATAATATTTATGAAGATTTACAGGTGGGTGTTTTTTTATGAGATCTGGTGTTTTGCTTATTCTTTTTTTATTGATTAAGTATCATAACTTAATCTTATTGATCGTTAGAATTTAATACATTGGCATTCTTAAAACTCTCGTTATTAAAAGTGCTCATTATACAACCAGATATACGACTCGACTTAGATGATTTATATATGAAAGTTTTAAAGGCATTCCTGTGATAATAAAACAATATTTTGCGTAAAGATCTATTTCTGAATCATTTTCCACTATGACGACCACTTTGGCGATGGGGTAAACCTGTCTGCCTCAGACGCCAGTGGTTGCGGGTTCGATTCCCGCACGGAATAAGAAAAAAAATGTTCCGTGTCTAGTTGTTTATCTATTTATGTATTTATATTCTAGGTTCCCCCTCGTTCGCTACATGGTATCCCATAACACAAGCTATGCTTACTTTGGGGCCAGTTGTTGTTGGTGTGATTGTCTGGGGATTTTATTTTATTTATATATCTCAATTCATTAAATAAACGTAGGAATAGTTTGACCTTCCTCTCACCTGATGTTATGGGAAGATCGAAGATGATACAATATTCTTGGAAGGAACTGGCTCTTGGTAAAACATTACCGGAACACATCACATTCAGTGTATTTAAAATTGATGGCAGACGGACCTTGGAAGGGTCCTGTCACCAAGCGGGGTTCACTCATAATAGACGTCTTATACGACACGTTCATCTTGGATTTATGTTGAGTAAATGGGACTTGATTTCAAGATTTCTTGAATATACAAATTTATTGTACACATTAGACATACTATAATAGTTTTGATATAAGGTGTCAAACGATCCTACATTTTTTATACTTGTTTTGCTGGAAGAAGCGAAAGAGGTATGTCTGGATCGCAGCAATTGGTGTTCCCTTGTTTCTGCCTACCCAAGGGGAGACAGGCGTGAGGTTTTGTATGTATGTATGCTCTTTATGATAGATTATTCTTCTAGCTTCTACTCTTGTTAATTAAAAAATAATCACTTTCTTGAGTTCTTCAATTTGAATGTTTGTAGATTTATTTGGTCATGTCTACTGTGACACTGTGTTTGGGACCACATTTCATCCATATCATTAATAAACTCAGGGTCACTCGAGCGGGTCGGCGCGAACGGAAGGCTACTACAAGCTCGACGCTCGCCTCAAAGCGAAGTATAAGTACCACCACGGCCGCAGCGCGGCGCCACTGCCCGTCGACGACAAGAAGGCCTCCAAAATGCAGCTTCTGTCCAGAGAAGCTCGCTCCAACCAGAGGAGACTGCTTACTGCTTTCGGTAAGTGGGATTTTAAGCTACTCCTTGTTTTAAGTTTTTAAACTGACATGGTCATCAATATATATAAAACTGTTCCGTTACTGACTGAGTTACTGAGTGACTGACAGACAACGTACAGCCGTAACTACTGAGCGTAGAGAGCTGAAATTTGGAACATACATTCTTTAGGGGATGTAGGGGTGCACTAAGGAAGGAATTCCGAAATTCCCACGGGAATTATTAGACTTTTTAGTTTGTATGAAAAATCTTATTCCTTGAGTGCACGGATATGATACTTGGCATAAAAGTTCTTCAAAAAGAGACTGGTTGTGTCATGAAAAGAATTCCCGAAATTCTTACGGGAACGGGAAATATATGATGTTATAGTTTGTATGATAAAATCTTATTCTTTGAGTGCACGGTATAATGTGATACTTGGTATAAAGGTTAATCAATACATAAATGTCTGTTTGTATAATGGAAGTAATTCCCGGAATTCCCACGGGAACGGAAAATAGGACTTTTGAGTTTATGCGTGTACGAAGTCGTGGGCAAGCGCTCGTTAAGATATAAATTAACTTTAGAAACGGTAGGTATAATTACCATGTTTTATATTTTTTTTTTAGTTAGATAAGTAAATATAATATTCCTTGTTTTAATTGAAATCTCGTTTATTTTCAACAAAACCCACAGATTTTCAACGCTTACGTAAATTATACATGATGGGAAATTCTTACAGCTGTTTATGGATTTACAGTATCTTATCATTCACAGCTTTTATGAAATGGGTTGGGCGAAACAAATATCTGGGGGTGGCGAAGCCGATAAATTTTTGCTATTTGTGTAATATAATAATTTAAGATTTCTTATGTAAAATTAAAGTGTATTTATTATTTTTTATTAGCTCTATTACCCCGCTATACTGAGATGGAGCGGCAGCTTTACAGTTAATGTCTTACAAACCAAAATTTTCACCGACTTTATTTTAAAAAAAAAACAGTTACAACTCGGCACATCGTTAATGTATCGTAATGTTTAATAGCCTATAGTAAGCACCGAAAACTATTCTTATACTGTTTCAAACTAGTCCAAATTCAGTTCAGTCGTTACTAAGATTTCCCCGAAGACACAGACATTCCTTTGTATTTGCGTCAAATGGACTGTTTTTTTTATAAGTTAAAATGGAACGTTTATCTTCAACGGCACCTGAGTGCCTAGTGTGAGTTTTCAACTTTACCATCGCGTTAACGTTAACTTTGTTTTGTATGGGATCGAAGCAGCACCAACTAGTGACGAGAATGGAAAACTTGTTTCAAGTGGTGTGCTTGATTAACGCGATGGTAAAGTCATTCGAATAAAGTCGCACTAGGCCCACTGATGGAAAGTGACCATGAAGACATGTCTATCTGCGAGAAACCTATTCTGGACGTTTATACAAGGTGGGCCAAAATAAATTTTTCGATTCTGATTTTTGATTATTTTTATTTAAACCTTTAGAATTTAATTGGTCAAGTCAATAAGATTATATCGGCCAAATGAGCGCCTTCACAATTGATAGCAATACGGTCTCGTTATATGGCATTTTTCTTCACTTCGGTGAGAACTTTGTGTGACAGATTCTTACCGTCGTGTTGAATGTTGTCCTTGAGTGCTTCCAGAGTCCCGGGCTTGTTCATGGAAACACGGGTCTTCAAAAAACCCCACAAAAAAGGGCTGGAACGCTTAAATCGGGCGATCTTGCGGGCCAGTGCAAAACCATCTTGTATATCACGTATAGTATGGATATTACTGGAAGTTTAAAAGTCCCAGGACTATATTGGTCAGGAAAAATATACGCAGGTAGTTCATTCTATACCTTGGCACCCCGTATCAAAAAGGAACTGTCAATACGCTTAGAATATCCACCACACACGGCTGGAAGTTCTGTTTGCTTCTAGTAGTCGGATGGTAAAAGGGTTTAATTAGGTTAACTATGTTTTGCGTGAGTGCGTCCTATGATTATTTCTAACTATCTTTGTCCACAGGTACCGACACGGATTCCGATCTTCTGAAGTTCAACCAGCTCAAGTTCAGAAAGAAACAACTCAAGTTTGCCAAGTCTGGTATCCACGACTGGGGACTCTTCGCGCAGGTTCGAATTTTATATTTCTTTCTTAATTTATTTTTATATATATTTTTTCTTTCTTGTGATTAGAGGAAGATCTTTGATTATGTAAAAATTAAGAAACCTTTGAAAATATAAACACTCAGGTGAATGGATGAAATCTTGGAGTCAATCGAAATAATTGTAGGCTCAAAAGAAGAGTAATAAAGTATTACTTTGTTATTTTCACTTTTTGCATAAATAAAAATAGAAATATTTTTATAAATATAAAGGAACATATTATTAATTTAGACCTTATTTAATGTAACTACATATAAATGATCATTAAGGCTGCAAATTAGACGGAAGCGAGAGCGACAGCGGCGCGGGTAGCGTCACGGGTAATCTGGGCCGTTCTCGACGCCAGCGAGCGCTCGAGCGATTTGTCGCGGTTTCATACAAACTCAATACTTTCTATCGTGTCGCGGAAATCGCTGCCCGCACCGCTGTCGCTGCCGTCCAGTTTGCAGCCTTATACAACTTTTTCAGTAATATGTAGTCATATTAAACTAATAAAATACTTTCGTCCGTGAGTCAAGTTGATTGTGAATCGCACGTGACCTCGGGTCTGTAAAGACCCTGTACTCGATTCTGATCACAATTATGTAAAAAAAGTAGGTACCTACTTAATTTTTCCCTAGAATTCCCTATAAATAAATAGTACTATGTTACTATTTACATACAACTGAATCAACTGCGGCACGTGACCGGGCACGCGGATCGCTGCCAACGCTAGCGTGACCATGCGTTGCGTCATCAATTCTTTAACTTTCGGTTATGTTTACTCAGTAAATAATGAGTATTTAGTTTGCATAATATTTTTTCTCTTTGTGTTTGATTTCAAACTATCACGTCCTTGAATTTCAAAAGTGACCCACCAGTCACCCTGTATGCGAGAAATCCGAATTACGATTACTAAAGACATCTTACATGATAATCTTTTCACTTTTTTTGAAAATTACTCCAAACATAAAATAAAATATACAGTTGTATCAAACTAAACAGGTGTTACAGATAAAAATACCCTAGAGATCTGAGTTCGAGTCCCAGCCGGGATCGCTTTTATTTAGTACTAGCCGTTTCTGATATCGAATCTTGCGAGAATATCGGGATAAAAGTGCCTAAATGGCCTAATGTGCTATGCCAGACTGTACACTATCACTAAGCCAAATTTCATCCAAATCTGTTGAGGAATTCTGCCGTAATCGAGGAACAAACACATGCATACATTTATGTACTTATAATCTAGGTTCCCCCCTAGTTCGCTACATAGTATACCATAAAACAAACTATGCTTACTTTGGGGCCATGTAGTTGGTGTGATTGTCTGGGGATTTTATTATTGTTTTTATTTATTTATTATACATCCATTCAAACTTTCACATTTGTAATATTAAGAAGATAGTAAGAAGTAAGATTTGTATTCATGAAATGGTATTTAAACCTTCAAAAAATATATTTAAAGTAAATAAATAAAATCCCCAGACAATCACACCAACTACATGGCCCCAAAGTAAGCATTGCTTGTGTTATGGGATACCATGTAGCGAACTAGGGGGGAACCTAGAATATAAATACATAAATAGATAAACACCCAGACACGAAACTTTTTTTTTTCTTTTTCCGTACGGGAATCGAACCCGCAACCACTGGCGTCTGAGGCAGATAGGTTTACCCCACCGCCAAAGTGGTCGTCTAATCAGGTTTCCGTACTAATTTTTCTTAACCAATTCCAACCAACAGGAACCAATAGCGGCGGACGAAATGGTAATAGAATACGTGGGTCAAATGATCCGGCCGATCGTTGCGGACGTCCGCGAGGCGCAGTACGAAGCCACTGGTATTGGGAGCTCGTATCTGTTCCGCATTGATCTGGATACTATCATAGACGCTACTAAATGCGGGAACCTGGCCAGGTTTATTAACCATAGCTGTAATGTGAGTATTGCTTTTTTAACTTGTTGAAACTTGTAAAAAATGCTTTGTTCCCTTGTTACTCTTGAGATTTATTCCAAAATAAGTTTTAAACGGAACCTAAGAAATCATTTGCTTGCCGTAAAAAAAGAGAAGCTTGCCATGGCAAATTTTAAGAGTAATTTAATTTGGACGATTGATTATTGCAATTTACGAGTATATTAAAGTTTATTACTATAACAGGTTGATTTATGTCATATTATGTAGGTATATGCAGATGAGCTTTTATTATTAATATACATTTTTATTTACTATTTTATGTATTATTATATTAAGTTTCGTTTCTTGGATATATTGGTTTTGGTTGTTATTAAATTTTAGTGATCTTGAACAGTAACACTAAAGCAGATACCTTGGTCAATAATATGTCCCCTTCCACCTCAGTGGGACGGAGGCGCTGCCTGAAAATCAGCGTCGTAACCTAGCTGCGACATAATGCTGAGGCGGTTTGCCGTTTTCACATTCACTGTTTTATTATTAAGTCTTTTTTACTTTTATTTATTATTTATACGTTCAATATTTTGTTTTAATTTAAGTTTTTTTTTCTATTTCAACTTTGTAAACAGTTTCTGTGTTTGTGAAATAAATACTTTTTCTTTCTTTCATATCGTTGATATCAATGAAATTAATAAATATGTCTTGTATTCAAACACACATTGTCTAGCCCATATGAAGTTTCTTAAAACTCATATTGTGGATACTAGATAACGGATAAACAAACTTAAGAAATATATAAAATCTATGTCTGACGTTTTCTTCACTTGAAATCAAGTGAGATTGAGGTTAAACGCGGGCTTATTCACCTTCAAAAAACATTTTCAAAATATAAGGTAATGTAATTTCCAAATATAATTCTTAATTTTTATTTCTTCACAGCCGAACTGCTACGCTAAGATCATCACAATCGAATCACAGAAGAAGATAGTAATCTACTCGAAACAGCCAATCGGAGTGGACGAGGAGATCACATACGATTACAAGTTCCCTCTCGAAGACGAGAAGATCCCCTGCCTCTGTGGCGCCCCGCAGTGCCGAGGATACCTCAACTAATCACCATTATCGTCTGCTGCTGGTCAAAAGAAACAAATCGATGTAAAATATATCGCGACTTGAAAAGGCTGGTCTTTCTCATTTGCCAAAACAACTAAAAATCTCACACAGTAACAAAAAATAGCCTGATTTTTGCATTTCCTCCTAATTTATTTTACTTAGTGTGCCGATTGTAAGCGTAACAATGAGATTATTTTTCTATGCAAATATGGGCCGTATGTTCTTGGCAATAAATTAGATAAGGACATTGAAAAGACTTGTAATGGAAAACGTTAGACGGTTGTGAGTAAACAGACTATAGCGCAAATATCCCTCTTGTGTGTTTTTATGTGTACTATTTTGCGCCGTCTAACCTGCTGTCTCATTAAACAGCTTTATTTATAATTTATTCTGTGTGCACGTTTCAGCATTTTTACCATTGATCTATTTCTTCAGTAGATTAACTTCAATAGCATAATTACATGAAAGTGGTTTCGCTTCAGACATAGTAATATTAATGAAGGAAAAGATATAAAAAAAACAACACATTTTCAGGTCCGGAAAGATTGATTAGTAAGTATGGAAGTTAATATTCACAAAAATGATAAGTAATTTACAATTTAGGTTATATTGATCTGTGCGTATGTTGATTCGACGACCACTTTGGCGAAGGGGTAAACCTATCTGCCTCAGACGCCAGTGGTTGCGGGTTCGATTCCCGCCCGGAACAAGAAAAAAAAAAAATCCGTGTCTGGGTGTTTATCTATATATGTATTTATATTCTAGGTTCCCCCCCAGTTCGCTACATGGTATCTCATAACACAAGCTTCGCTTACTTTGAGGCCATGTAGTTGGTGTGATTGTCTGGGGATTTTATTTTATTATTTATTATTATTATTTAGTAGAGAATTTAATAATAGTAGAAATCATGATTCGAGTTATATTTCAAAAAATCCGAATAAAAAAAAAGTAACGTTATGCGATAATTATTGATTTGCACAAGATGAGTTGATGAGTTTTAAATTAAACTTCATCTTATTCTTTTCATCGTTTTGGTCGACCTTTGTTGGGATTGATATTTTGATTTCGATAATTTCATGCTCTATCGTAACTCTATATAACTCTTACCTCAAACACAAACTGGGCGAGTGCAATAGGTTCATGCGAATTAGTTTGTGAGTTTCGGCCAACTGTGTTGTACGAATCCGACTCGTAATTAACCAACTTTATTTTCATGAATTCAAAAAAGTAGTTCACTGAATTAAAAAGTATTATTATGATCGGATAGATACAAATTGTAACATGTTCTATTTCCGAAGAAATTATTTGTTCAAAATAAGGTTTTTGAAATAATTATACTATCCGTTTTATTGTAATTCTGACTAATACAGAGAAATGTTTATATTTCCGTGCTTTTATATGCAGTTTTTTATATACCTTGGCAAATAATTCATTACAGTAAACTGACAGGTCGAAATGTCAAAAAGAAAAATAATGATACAAGTTATATATAATCTTAGTAGTACTGTATGAGAATGATTGAAATTGAATGGTCCTTTTCGTGGTCCTTTTACATTCGTTTACAATAATATCTTCTGATAACCTTTGCCTGCATATTCCTTTACACCATTCTGGATTTCTTTCAAACTCTTTTGTTATTCAGGCAATAAGGCTGTGGGAAAAGTTACCTGTATTCCTACGAAAAGCCCCTAGCAAACTGGCATTTAAACAATGCGTCAGAGCTCACTTTTTCAAGATAGCAAATGAATCATCCTAATTTTCACTTTGTTTATTTTTATATATGTTTAATAGCTTTTATGTATATATTTCATACATATTATAGTATAGAGTATATATGTATATGTATTTATGTAGTTGTGTATTATTAATTATGTATATATTTTAGTTTTTAATATAATCTGCACCACTTATTTAACTTCTCTGCTTTTGTGGTGGTTGACTGGTAGAGAATGCCAAATGGCATTAAGTCCGCCCATTGTACTCCAATTATTTGTGCAATAAAGTTTTAAATAAATAAATAAATAAATAATAAATAAAATTTTAAACAAATGTATAAATACTTACGTGTATTTGAGGTGTGTACTTTATCTTTACAGTAACTTTAACGAAAATAAATAATTAACAAACATACCTTGTGTTTTAAAACGGTCACATAAGAAGTGACATTAGTTTTTTTGCAATTTTTTTAAGAAAACGAATAAGTTAGTGACCTAAAGCGACTCCACTATAGAAATGAGAAAGTGAAATTATAAAATATTTTGTGTTTTTCGAAAGTTTTTTTTCATATATCGTTAAGATATTAAAAAACATTAATTCGCTTCAACTGCATCACTATTTTTTTCTTCCCAAAAGGGTATAGTAGCATGCAACCTAAACTTATCCAATATACATTATATACAAATAGAAATCAATATGCTTCCAATTCAATAATAAATCGGTCTCACAGGTATATTAAAAAAAAATTACGTAAGTTCTTATTTAGATTACTTACACAAAATACGACATATTTACAAGCGAGGTCGTTGTGTTAAGTATCCACATTACAATCAGTTTCATAGCTTGATGCTAAAAACTTAGAAGGCTGCCGTTTTTAAATTTAGTGCTAAATAGATATTAAAACCATATCTTAATATTTTCAATTCTATTTCATATAAATTCTATTCTATTCATTTCTAATTCTATATCTATCTCAAGAAGTAGATCAATGGTTTCTTCATATAATTCTGAGAACAGTAGAGTGTCTCCCAAATGTTAAAATGTGTTTCAATTATGTTGATTTGTGCGATTGTGTGTCTATTATTTACCTCACTCAACAAAGGCCCAGTGTTTTGAGTTATTTGAAATAATAATGATCTTGTATGTATATAAACTATTTGACTGAGTCTTAGGTAGATGTTAAGGTATCGGGAGCAGCATGTTATGTATTGTTATTCGTTTTGTGTTGTATATTTCTTGTGAATAAACGATCTCTGCGGTCATCAGTTCTGTGTAGTACACTTTTCAAGTACATCATCTTGTTTATGAATTATTTTGGGAATAATTGTAATTAATGAAAATAGAAACCTTGAGCGGATTCCACGACGGCCGTTAGTAATATGCAATTTATAATAAATAATCTGCGCGAATTGCGGTGTTTCCACTACACCTAACTGTATAATTTAATGTATAAGTTTGTAAATAAATGATTTTAAAATATTTTTATCTGTTATTTTATTTCAGAACAGATTAATTCTCACTAGCCAAGGAATCATATTAAATAATATTATTTCTTGTACCTACCTATTGATTTATCTGATAAATTCAGATTTACTTAACATTACATATTATGTAAATCAGAATTTAGAAGACAAGTTTTTTGTTTTAAATTATTTTCTATATAGGTAACAACCACAGGTGGATCTCTAAATATCGTAAATATTTATAGTGAATTTAAATATCAAAACCATCTCCTCGATCTTAGAATTATAAAACACTACAAATTTGTATGGGTGTTGCCATGACAGCTAAAAATCCAGATCTATTTTATATGAAAAATCTCCAGTTGAAAGTATTCTAGTAAATGATCACAGAAGCACAAGACAAATAAAGAGGATTATTTGGAGGTGTCGAAGGTACTGGGCCAGCAGAACCTTTGATCACAGAACTTTATCGACTCGAATGTTCACGAATGTTCGTATAGTATGGAGTCGGTTGCAAGTTCTGCAGCATATGCCGTCACAAAAAGATGCGGAATATGTCTAATGAAGCAACTGCGCGATTGGTTTATTTTGGTTATTTTCATAGCTTAATGACATACGGCATTCTCTTGTGGGGAAATGCTGCTGGTATTAAAACTATCTTTGTGCTGCAGAATCGGGCTATTCGCGCAATCTACAAACAGGCGCGGTCGCAGACTGAAATTTTGGGGGGGTCATAACAATTCTTTTTTATCAGAAGTAACTTTTTTAGCTACTTTTCTTATAAGATGTTCATCTTTTCATGGTTTTGGGGGGGGGGTCATGTCCCCTGGGACCGCGCCTGTCTACAAACTTAATTCCAAGGCGACACTTAGAAATAAGTTTAAAGAAAAAAAACTTCCAACTGGCTGAAACTTTATGGGATATTCGTAATATTCAAGATGAATTAAATAGTCTCAAAATACGGTTGGTATCTGTAGAGAGTAAATTAAAGGAATAAAACAAATCCGTTTGAGTTAAGCCACGTATGTCTGATAACACCAGACCGATAATGAGAGAATAAAACATGTTTAACAAAATAACAAGAATATACTTACCAGAGAATACCTATGTCACGGTAATACCATGGTAAACAGTAATTCAACTTCATACAAACGTACGAAACGTGAGCTAAGTATACCTACGCGGCTCGATCTCAGCATGCGCTCGGCATGCGGCCAGCCGCGATTATCTGCATGCCGAAACAAATTTTGGTTGAGTTTTACACTAAAATGCGGATTTTTTATAATAAATCATTTTGAACGTCTCAGTCAAGGCGCAAGTATTTATCAAAGTACCTATTTGTTATTCAAACGTAAACATGGTTTTTTGACACAAAACTGTTAGGGCGTGGATCCATCTCTACGGCGCGGCGGCGCTGCACCGTGCCACGGCAACGGCGCGGCGCCGCCGTTCCGTTTCACGGCATACGGCACACCGTGCACGGCACATTGACTTACACCGTTATACCTACGGCTTACTTTTCTATAATGATGGTTCAAATGATGGTTCAAAGTCAAAGTCAAAAGAATCTTTATTTCGTAAGCATTTAAATACATTTGAAATAAGTCAAAACTTACAAATTGAACTGAATCTACCACCACTTCGGAAAGTTGATCTGTTGAGAAGAAGTGGCAAGAAACTCAACAGCAATCATCTTTTAAAAATACACAATAACAACAACAACAATTTACAATCTTCTTGCATCCGGATATCTTATAATAAAACTTTATGCTTATCCTTAAATCTATCGAAGGGTTAATCTTAAATATTTTGAAGTTTTATTATAAAAGCGTACACATTGACCCATGAACGAGTTGGTGATCTTCTGGAGTCTACTATTATATTTATACATTAGGCAATTAAGTACTAGACAGAAACGTAGACATAGATATAGAGGTAAAGATAGAAGTAGATAGATGTAGCGATAGAGGTGAGAGATATTACAGATAATGTGGATGGAGATGAGGATAGTCGTGGGCAGAGACTGGACACTAACACGGACGTGAACATGGGGGAATGGGATGGAGATGGGGAAGTCAGAGTCAAATTCAAAAAAGTAACATAGTCATAAAGTTTTCAGCAAAACGACCTGGCACCGCTAGCAGCACCCGTTCACGAGTATAACGCAAGCACCAGCCATCACTCTCCTCAACCATATTTTAGGGAAGAGGGATTGAAGATGATTTTAAGACCTAAAATGAATAGTTGAGCGGGCGCCGTGCGTGCGTCGCGCGGTATACGGCGCGGCGTACCGTAGAGATGGATCCACGCCCTTAGTGCTCTTGTTGAAAATCATCAAAGAGAATCATAAAAAAAGTAATAACAAAAACTAAAAAACCCAACTACAGAATAAAGAAAAACAAGTAAAATCATATCTTCTTAAAAAAAGATTCTACTCCATCCATGAATATTTTACACATGAATAAAAATAAATTAATAGTGATAAAATTGTATTGTATCTTATAATATTATCAATAATATTGAATATACCTACCTATGCTACTTAAAAATAATATACATGATAATAATAATTTTGTAATTCCTCAAATATAACATTAAGAATAGTATTTACATAATAGATAATGAAACTTGATATCAAAATGTAAATGTAAAATCAGCCCCTCTATCCTCTTTCAAGTTGTTGTGCCCAACAGGGTCCATGATGTATGTACTACTACCTTAAATTGTTACCTGAATTTACCATTGTGGAATGCAATAAAGAATTGAATTGAATTGAATTGAATTGAATTGAATTGAAAGTAATTTTTAACTAAAAAGTACAAAATAAGCACATTAAGATTACTAATTACCGGCCTTTATTCTTTCAAACCTTAGTAAATTATTTGTTTGAAATTTCTACATTTTGCTTCTCTTTAAGAGTGTAACCATACCAATCGATGTCCACTCGTTCCATCCGGCCGTCGGTCGATCGACACCCTAAGAATGACATAAGACTATACTTAGTTAGGTATCTTTGTATTCTTACTATTATTATAAACGTGAAAATTTGGGTGTATGGATGCATGTTTGAAATAGCTTAAAGGCTACTTTTTATCCAGATATTCCCATGGGATTACCGAGCGAAACAGCATCGTTGTCTTGATGACCGCTGCTTTTACCATGTCAGTCAAAGTCGCGGTCATCAAGATAACGGTTTTTCCCGTTTAATTTCTAAACCCGCGTGAATATCGGAATAAAAAGTAGCCTATGTGCTATTCCAGGCTGTACACTATCACTATGCCAAATTCCATCCAAATCTGTTGAGCCGTTCTACCGTGATCGAGGAACAAACATCCAGACATCCGTCAATCCAAACTTTTACATTTATAATATTGGTAAGATGTCAGGATTGTGTTGTTGTGTAAGTAGTTGGCATAATACTGTAGGTACTATGCATACCTGCAAGTGCGATACGTGTCCATTTTCTCTATCCAAGACTAAATAAAATAGTAAAGCTACGAGTCGAATGGCAGCAGATGCTGAATATTCGAATGAATAAAACAAAATCTTATAATATCAATTTATTAAAAAGTGAACAATGCAACAATTGCTAAACGTAAGAGAAATATTATGAGTTATTACTTATTTAACTTAATAATTAATTATAGACCTTAAGAATAAATTCAAGGTTTAAGAATGAACTAAATAAAATAAACATAACAAAACATAGGTACTTAGTTATGAAATAAAAACATAGTACCTACCTATGTTTAAAACATAGGTACTATGTTTATACCTGTATTATAAATACATACTTAAATACGGCATTCATGTTTGGGGAAGCTTAGTTAATCTTTCGAACAAATCGCAAATTAACATTTGAAATGTTGAAATGTCTTTAAGTTTTGTAGGGTTAAAATATACTTTTCATCCAACACGACGACCGCCAATAGCTTAATTAATTTTTTATTCAAAGTATTTATATGAAAATAATAAAATGAATTGTTTAAACCTCAATCTTTTTAAATGTTTTAAATAGTTGTTCAACGGATTGCAATATCGGATTGTACCGAAGTACCGGCTTCAGTAATTCATAGGCAGTTTTTTTACACTTTGACATATCAGAATACAAATTGTAAATAAACGTAGCATTGTACGTTTTACTGTAGATAATATTTGAATAACATCTAAGCAACCTATTAAGATTGTTAATTTGACGAAGACAATGTTGAAACTCCACTAAAGGATGAAGTAATTTCTTGTCTAAACTACTAAAACTACTGATTTTTGTTGTAAAGTAATGTTTCAAAGCATTTTGAGCCTCTTGGAAATCTTGCAATTTAACATTAAAACTATCATAGTCTAATAAAACTTTACATAACAAAACACAATATGCTATTTTGTCAACACTTCCCTTTTTTCGTGCAAAGTAAACTAATGATATCATTAGATTTTTTTCTGTCCCAGACAGGGGCTCGAAATATTTATGTTTGACGCCGATTACGTCGACGAAATGCTTCATCAGCTGATGTGCTTTGTCCACGTCATACCCTTTTTCAAACGGATTGCAGCTACCTCTTATAGGTGGTTTTTTAAGTCCAATTGATGAACCAATAAAGTCTATATTTCCATTGTTATTGTAAAAACTGAATCCTGCCTTTTGATAATCGTTGAATATATTGTACATATAAACTATGACGTCCATAGACAGCAACAAAGCATCATCTGCATCCGTATCTTCAATACTCCAAGAACCGTAAAAGGCATCGTGGCAGTATAAGTTAATGTATTCAATATTTATGTAGTTGAATATGACCGCTTTTTCAAACCACATTTTATCATCTACTTCGAACCTAAATACTTCGCAGGAGCCCCTGCAGATTTTTTCTGATTGATAAAAGATTTAACGTATTTTTCAGATTCTGAAAATCTAATTTTATCTGCTTCATTTGAAATATACTCATTTATTTTAAAGCGAAGTTTATGTGATTCTGTATTTTTAATAAAGTTGATTAAATCACAATACTTTGATTTGTATGAAGTATTTATATGGTTTCTTCGCATGAACATCTGGAAATAGTCCTTTGGAAATATTCTTTCATCTGTTAGTAAAATGAAAAAAGCAATCATTTCATCATTTACTTTCATTTTTTGTTTGAAGTTATTTAGTGTAAAGTATGAGCAACTTATTTTACCGTTGCCTTTGTAAGCCAGAGTGGTGTACGGGATGTATTTGCAACCACTAAAGCAGAATTCAATATCCTTGGAGAGTACCGGGCAGTTGAGTTTTTGTGCGAGAGCGACGCACTGTTGTTTAGCCTCAAATGTACAGACGACGTATTTAAAACCCATTTCCTCTAAAACCTCCTTGTAAACTTCTTTCGTAAACACAGGCACCACTATGCTTTTGTTTTGACTTTTGAAACTATATCCAGAGGGATTTATTGTATTAGATCTAATTTTGTCCTCTAGTTTTTCATGTCCACCTTTGAAAATGAAGTAGCATTTAACGTTTGCTTCATTAAACATTTTCAACTTTTTTTTCAAATATTGAGCATAATCATTGCAATCGCAGCCAGAATAAAATGGTAGCTTACTATTGCTGTAAGTATTGTAAAAGAAATTCTGTGCATCAATTACTATTGTACAATCTTGTAATTCATGCTGAATCAGCAGAGGATCACAAATTGTCTGATGGAAGCCCGGAATTATCATATTGTATTTTTAGTACCTGTTGACAAGAGAATAAAGTTGAAATTAACTTTTGGGAACCAATAGAGAAACAAGCACATGTTATTTCTAAAGTACAAATCTTAACTTGATGTTCACTTTGTTAGGTTTTAGTAGGTACGAATCTCACTATCCCGAAAACGTTTTGCCACATTTTGGTTTTCCATATTCTCATAATACCAAAAATACGATTGACATATTGCTGATACTCTAATTTTCAAATTCTATATGTCTTTAAATCTTCCTCAACCATTGATAAACATATTAATTTATGGCGCTTTTTTTCCCGATAAAGCGTTTCCTATATTATAAAAAGACAAATAGGTACTATAAATAAAAATTACTTATAATACTATACCTATGTATTGATTTAAGGATAATAGTAGTTATCGTGATGAGTTATCGCTTGAATATTGACCATGTTGGGGTTGTGGTGACCGATCTAATACTTGAAAGCTTATGGCGTGTGGCCTATATGTATAATATGCAACCTAACTACTCCTGGCTACGCCCGTCATCGCACCTCACCGTACCGACTACGTCTTCTGGTGCGGGAACCGTTTTTGTTGCATAATCTTTTTCATCGCAAGTGCGTTTATAAGAATTATAGGGGGAAGGTTACTTTGATATTTGTAAATAAAAATAGATTTTGATAATCGCCTATTAATTTTTCTAGTATGTACCTACATGAAACATAATATGTACCTAAAATAAATTAGTTGCTTACAATATTATGTAATAAAAAATATCTGGGATTCAAAACTTCATTAAACCGTTTTCGAATTATATCAAAAAAGTTTCGAAAGTAAAATATTTATAATAGTCTGTGATATTTTAAAATCGAGTTAAGAATGAAGAATGAGTTTAAATTACGAAGTCAATTTTATTTTTTATTTTTTCATAAATTAACATTTCAAAATTATTTTTTGTGAATAAAATTTAAGTTTAATCTACACTTCATGACTTCTCATGATTTTTTATGTTTTTCCGTCTAGTTCTTTCAAGAAAATCATTTTATACAATTCTGTGCGCCACCAACGTCGCTGCATCGGGACCTTCGGAGTTTTTTCATGAGTACAACGATTAGCTTTTGCTCATGACTCCGTTGACGAATAAACATTGTCTATCTAGGATCCATAGCATTCTATAGTATTCTTAAGAAAACTTTATTTGGCCTAGATAATGTGGTGTGAACTTTGGAAATATTTCTTTATTTTTAATCCCATTGATTTCAGGTTACTTTCCTTGATGCACTCCTACCTACCCCTACATCTCCCTAGGAATGTATGTTTAAGCTTCAGCTCTCTACGCCTAGTAGGTATGGCTGTACGTTGTCTATCAGTCACTCAGGCGAGTTTTAATAGAGGTATGTATGATACTGATGAAGCTCTGATACAAATTAGAGCACGAATGAGGTCTTCGAAATCTCGTCTGATCTATTAATTTTGTGAAGTGTCGAAGAGTGAGGTATTATCAAATGCCGAGCATTAAAAAACCGACTTCAATAACATCTTTAAATCCTTGTCAAAACTTTGGCTGAAGTGAAATGTCATCTATGTAGGTATATATCCTCCGCTTTCATGCATATTTTTTTAAGTAGGTACTGAATCGTTTTCCATTAAATTTCTATGGGCCACCTCTGACTTATTGTGATCTATCAAATGAAACAAGAATCATCAAAATCGATTAATAATTGACCAATTAATCAAGTAACAAACATACACACGATTTGATAACCTCTTCCTTTTGGAAGTCGGTTAAAGTAAGTGTGCGGCGACGGACCGTGCTCGCGACGAAATACGGAAAAAATCTTACTCAGAAGAGTTGAAACAGTTAAAATATAAAAAAAGTGTTACGGACATCTACTCTAACAAAAAATACTTCTGTAAAAAAGATAAACATCTAGGAAAATGTTCAAATTTGCCCACCATCTAAAGAAAAAGTCAGAAAATGAAAGCGACTTTGATTCCGGAAACTATATTGTTTCATCTAAAATAAAAAATAAAATGTTACTTTTTGTGTGCAGTGTGACAAATCCTACTACTTGCCCTGTTTTAATGAAAAACATTTAAACTAACATGTCTTAAAAATAATTATTATAATTATCGACACTACGACTTTCTTTATTCCCATCACTAGTCGAGACACAAATCAAACGAATCAAACTTCCTTTCAGTGCGATGTGAGGCAGAACAGATGCCGTATATATTTTTTTCATTTATTCAATACCGAAATGTCATAACTGCCGGCGAAGCTATATTTAATACTAGCTACTTCGTCCGCGTGGATACCGTTTATTAGAGTTGGATAAATACTATTATTATATCCTCCTTGAAGTTAAAACTTACCATATTCTAAATTTCGTCAAAATCGACTCAGTAGTTTAGCCGTGAAATCGTTACTGATAGATAAACAGACAGAATTACTTCAAAAACTGGTACAACAAAGCTGTGATCCGCAGTTTCACCTGTTTTGTGAAAAAGTATAGGTAGGTAGGTATATTACATAGATGATGCCCGCGACTTCGTCTGTATTGAATTAGTATTTCTAGTAGGTTATTTTCTTCTCCAAGTTCCTAACTATCTTAAATAACAAAAATAAAAATGAAGAATCTTCGCCCATATAATATGTATAACTCCTAACCTAACCACAAACATAGGTAGGTAACTATCTATTAGGTACATTACAAAGGCACATAGCGTTATAAACAAATCGGGTGCCAAAGTGCTTTAAATATTAATATTGTCTTAAGTTTTCGCGATAACTATTATGTATGACTATAAAATAAAACACTTTTTAACCGATTTTATCGCGTATATTTACATTTAAAATTTTAACAGTCGCTCGTGACCACGGGGTCTGCAATGACACCGAAACGTCGAGTTAAAATGTAAAATATAAATTATACGCCATTAATCCGGTTAAAAAGTGTTTTATTTAATGCCTTCAATTTTACTTAATTCATGCAATATCTTCATTAATTATACTTAGCTTATTGTTATTCTAGGTAAAGCTAAGTAGTTTTTGCGTGAAAGAATAGCAAAAATCCATGCATCCAGCCATTATCAGTGTACATACAATACTACCTATAGTTATGTATGGCTGCTTTTCACTGCCAAACGGCTAAGCCAATATTAATGTAATTTGGTATAGTAGTTAACACATACGTTACCTTTTATTCCGAAGAAATCTACGGTTTCTGACTTCCAAGAGGCAGAAACGATCATGAAATAAACAAAACCTTGATTTCCATTTTATCTCTGTATGTACAGAAGGCAGTACATCAAGCGTTACAAATCTGTAAAAAAAATTTACTTGAATTTGAACTCTATGCCCTCGATAATAAGTTAAAATTGGTTGGGGAAATTTGACAGGTAATGTAACGCTTGTTCCTTCTGTACCTACCTATATTAAATCGCGCAAAAGCTTGCGCTCGCCTCCCGCCTTTTTATACCCTACCGCCGCGAGCCGCGTCGAGCGCGGCATCCGTTACGCAAAAATAATCCCTATATCATTCAGTATTCACGCGCGATGGGTTATTACTTATTAGCGAATTTATGTATAAGTTTGGTGTTTCTATACCGATTTCTATGAATCTTTTTTTTATTGAATAGGTAATAATGTTAAATTAGGTATGAGTGAGAGTATTATAAACGTAAGAGGAAACAAATATAATCAGAAAGCTCCGAACTGCTAAGCTATCGGGATTTACACGTGTTATTGTGAGTCAACCATAAAATACAGACATATACTGTAGTGGGATATTTTTTATATAATTTTATGAAGAATATTTCTGTCATACATGATTTCTATGTAGCTTTAACCATTAAGGCTGCACACGCGATGGAAGCTTAAAAATGAAGTAACTTCTCCCGTTTTTCCAACATTTCCCTTCACTGCTCTACTCTTATTGATTGTAGCGTGATAATAAGTATACTATAACCTGCCCAGGAGTATGAAGAATAATTTTACTAAGTTTCGTTAAAATCCGTCGAGTAGTTTTTGTTTCTATAAAGAACATACAGACAGACAAAAATTTTACTGATTGCATTTTTGGCATCAGTATCGATCACTAATCACCCCCTGATAGTTATTTTGAAAAAATATTTCATGTACAGAATTGACCTCTCTACAGATTTATTATAAGTATAGATAGATATATAGAAGATAGATAGATTGAACAACTGCATAAGTTTGTAATGGTAAAGTTTCAAGCAAATATTGTGTTTTTTAATAACAATTAAGGTATTTTTAGAAACATAACTTTGTGAGCCCGATATAGCCTCAAACGCACTGTAAAGAAGTTCAAACACGGCTCTAATAGACCTCATTAGCACTGGCTGAAATTCCATAAAAAATGCTTTAGCAGTGAAGGTGTTAAAAAACCAACTTCACTAACATTTTTAAATCCTTGTCAAAACTTTGCCTGATGTGAAATCTCACCTATGTTGGTGTATATCCTCCGCTTTCATACATATTTTTTAAAGTAGGTACTGAATCGATTTCATTAAATTTCTATAGGCCACCTCTGACTTATTGTGATCTATCCTATCAAATGAAACAAGAATCATTCAAATCTATTAACAAACAAGTAACAAACATACACACGATTTGATAACCTCTTTCTTTTGAAAGTCGGTGGAAAAGAACGTGTGCGTCGACGGACCGCGCGCGTGCTAGCAAAGAAATTCGGAAAAAATCTTACTCGGGATGCCCGTATTGAATGCTCAGTTCGTGCGCAATACACGTCCAAATACAGCGAGTGCTGGATTTTACATTACTACTTCCATTACACCGATGTGTACCCGCTTTTAGACATAAGATTCGATCCTTGCGAAGATCGCATCGATTTCTTCGTATAACAACCTAACTATGTTTACTTTTCTAATCATAACTGCGTATATGGTTTTTATTGCTCTGCACTTTTTAATTGAATTAAATATATTTATGTGTATATTTGGAATAAAATTGATGTACAATAATAGTGAGTAATATCAGATACCTGCCAGCTTTATAAAATTCTCTCCAATTTGAATATTTAAATTACACTCTGTGAGAACAAAGAAAATCCACAACAACCACAATGAACACAGTCCAGGATAGCATGCAAAAAATGATGGAGATGTTTAATGACAGGATGGACCAATTTCAGCAGAGCCTAGAAAAAGCAAGCACTTCCACACACACAACTGCATCTTTGGCTTCGGACTTCCTCGACTTTAAAACTTTTATTCATACAGCAATGGCCAGCCTTCAGCAGCAGTTGAATTATTTATTATGTGAGACTGACAGACTTGAGATGAGCCGTCGCCGCAAAATTCTGCTTCTTCATGGAGTGGCTGAAGAGAAGGATGAGGATGTTACTGCTGCCGTGTTGAAGATAGTTAGCCATCACCTTAAAATGACTGAACTTTCGAAAGCTGACATACGTTTCTGCCATCGTCTTGGGATGCAAAGGGATGGTAAAATAAGACCTATTGTTATCAAGTTTTGCGACGCTTCTCTCCGTAACAAAGTTTGGATGTCCAAGACAGCCTTAAAGGGCACTGGCATAACCCTATCCGAGTTCTTGACGAAGCTTAGACACGTAACTTTCATGGCCGCAAGACAACGCTTTGGAGTCAAAAAGTGTTGGACTAGGGATGGAGACATCTTGGTAGCTGGAGAGGATGGATTGCGTCATCGGGTAGTGACGCTCACAGATCTCAAAAATATACCAGATCCAGCTTCATCATCAGCAGCCGTTGAAGTAAAGCAAACTAAGGTTGGTGCTGCCACTAAAACTCGGCGTGTTTTGTCCAAGAAGTAAACCATCTTGTAATTTTTCAATAAATAGGCACTCTCTTTGTTTCGCCAATTGCGTTAGTTTATAATAGGCTTAGGACCGTAATAACTTTCAGTTTCGTTTGATTGTAATTAAGATTTAATTCCGTTGTTGTTATGCTCGTAGTTGTTTTTCGTTTTTATTTTTTTTTGTTAAGCAACAATTATATTAATCTTTATCAAAATCCGATAAAGAACACCCGCATTTTTTTTTTTTTTTTTTGTTTTTCCGCCACAGAAAATTTTGGGCACCCCCTAAAACAAGCTTTAACCAGTAAAGCAAGCTTTAGCGGGAGGAGGATGAATCCTATTACGGACGAATGGGCATTCTATAAGCTGTTAACCCCAGTGGCTAACGGCAAATAGAATGCCCAGACAGTGTGGAGACTCACTCAGTGAAGCCGAGCATACCCACTAAACATCCCCCTTTACTGACTCACCTTGATTGAGGCCATTAGTCTTCATCGGAGCGACAGCCAATTGGAGAGAGAGGCTGCGCAGTGAGCGGCATCCAGACGGCTGCCACCAAACGGAACTGAAAGTGAGAAAAAAAACAAAGCTAAGATTAGCAGAAATGACAAAGCTGAAACTAAGATATTATCGAGAGTGATCAGACTCACTCTGAGATAGGAATGCTGGAAGGAAGGACTACGTTTAGAAACGTTGAGCTTGCTGGAGTTTCCTGATAAGGGGAGCGAACTTGGTTAGGACCGGAAGAGCACCGTTGAAACCCTCTGGGCTGGCGTCGAGAGCGGCGCCGAAAGCCAGGATCTCGTCGATGGGAGCGAGCTGGATCCAGAATGCCATGCGGTCTTGAGAACCATTTGCATTCTGGCACTGGGAAGCCGATTTGGCGGCCGGTTGCGATTGAGTCGCGACCCGGCTGCGCTGACCTGGAACGATAGAAGTAAAGGCCTTAGGGGCCTTTGAACTGACTGGAGGGGCGTCCGAGCTAGGCTGCGGTCGCTCTCTCCAGTTCTCGATGGGCTTCACGGTAGCCCTGGCAGCACGCGGTGCCTTGGGGCAGCCGCGAAAGTTTGCTGTGTGGCCTGACTGGCCGCACAAGACGCAGGACGGAGCGGTGGGCGATTCGGGAGTGCGAGAGCACTCCTTAGTCCCATGCGGTTCTAGGCACTTGACGCACCTAGGGGAAGCATGACAATTTGCCGCCGCATGACCATACAATTGGCAGCGGTGGCACTGACCTGGAAAACCACGTTTGTGTGGAGCTTCGACTCGGATGTTGGAGAGACCGCACACGGTGAGCTTGCCTCTGAAAATGGACTGCCCTTGCGGGCTCTTCGCTAGGATTACTAACGCAAGTGGGAACTGCTTGCCTCGGCGGCTGTGCATTTTGTGCACAGATTCGACGGGGAAGCCTTGAGAAGACAAGTCCTCTTGGATTTGCTCGTTCGAGAGCTCGAACGGCACGTTCCTGAGGACGGCACGAATCTTACGCTCCTCAGGGAGGGCGTAAGTGTGGTACTCGAGCTTCTTGTCAGCAAGAAGCCGAGTGAAATTCCTGAAATCAGAAATTGAGCAGACAACGACCTTAATAGAGTCACCCACATTGGATGCCTTACTATACTGGATCTTCGGGGAGTGCGTTCCGCAGAGAGCTGAGACCTCGGTCCAGCGGCTCTTGTCCCGTAGAAAGACGGGGGGCGGAGACTTGACTTTTGGCGGAGCCGAATCTGATTGCGACGCAGGCTGGGACGCCGGGATCGCTGAAACAAAAGGCGCAGGAGCAGACGCCGGTGCGACATTTTGCGGAGCAGGAACAGCGGCTGGAGCAACTGAAACGGATGGAGATGAAGTCGAAGAAGCATCTTGCTTCTTCTTCTTAGACTTGGACTTTTTGCGAACCTCGGTGAACGGAGCAGGAGATTCTGGAACTAGAGGAGCGGAGTCGGAATCACTACCCGGTGGGGTAGTTTTGCGTTTGCACGCGGAAGAGTCTACCAACATACTACCGGCTTGCACAGAAGGATCTGGCGACGCCGGAGAGTCAGTGGGGAAGCTCGCAGGAATCGGAGCTGAGACGGAAGTAATGCTTTTGACTTGTTCTGCCAGAAGTTGGAGCATATTCATTAATTGGATGATATTTTGTTGAAAATTGTGCCCCATCAATTCTTGGGAACCACACATTTTCGAGAAATTATCATAAAGAGTGGTGAGGACAGAGACCACGGCGGGATCCTTAATGGAAGCAAAGTCGGGGACCACGGGAGTCGCGGCGGGATCCATAGCGTACCGGTGAACGGTAATTGGCTGCACAAACTGCGCTGAAAAAGAAAACGACCTAGTCCGGACCTATTGCCGGTGAACGGCGGACGATCAGGCTTCGTTGGCACGGTTACGTATCCACCTGACCAGCGATGCTTCGGCCGGCAGCAGACGGGTCCGCCCTGAAAAGGGCAGATGAATTAGCCCCGACACCACACAGCCTCCACAAGAGAAAACTTTCCGAAAGAGCTTAACTTGGCACCTGACCCGCACGAGTGCGGGGGAGGGAACAAGGGCAGCGCAATACGAACACTCGGGAGCGGCCGCAAACACGACCGTTCGGGAGCGAACGCAAACGGGAAGTGAACACCCGCATAAACAAACTCAGCTTTAAATAGAATAGACTTTTATTTATGTCTTAATCAGTCAGTCACTCTGTCATTCATTCACTATTGCTTTACTTTCAATCGTGCTAGCTGGCAAAGAATGATAGTTATGCAGCCTTAAGCAGAATTTTCTGTATACAGCCGTTTTATTTGGTTTAACTTATTTATTGTGTAATTTATGTAACATTGTAATTTAAATATATTTCAATACATTTTGATATGTACTTTAAAGCAGGCGGGTATTTGACTTGACTAGGTTACTGGGAAAAGTTTAAATATATTATTTATTCAACATTTTTATATTTTTGATATTTTACGTATTTATTTATTTCACCGAGTAATTTTTATATATCTATTAGTGTGTATTTAAGATGTCAGATTATAACAGCGATGATTCTCTGCACTATGCATCTTGCTCACCAAGCGATTCGAACAGTGATCTCAGTTTTCAAAGCACCTCTCCTCCCCTTAACGAATTTTTGCATTCTCAGTTCTCTGACTTTTCCCGTAATTTCAACATTGTTCATATTAATGCCCAAAGTATTCCTGCACATCACGTAGATATGCTTAACAGTTTTGACAGCAAAGACCTTCATGCTATACTTGTGTCTGAGACATGGCTCAAACCATGTTTGCCCACCACCTCGTATTCTTTACCTGGGTATCAGTTGATACGCAACGACAGATGTGCTAGAACTGGCGGTGGTGTGGCGATTTACCTCAGGACTGGTGTCCCATATAGTATCGTGAGGAAATCAACTGAATTATCCGGTACAGCGTTGGAGTACTTATTTATTGAAGTCCTGTTGTCGCATGCTAAAGTTCTTTTAGGAGTAATTTATAGTCCATCACTCCAAATAAATTACTTTGCTGAATTCGAACAACTCCTAGAAGACTTGGCGCCGGCATATCAACACACCGTGATTATGGGCGACTTTAACACCTGCCTGCTGAAAAATGACCACAGATCAGCCAAACTGCTGTCAGCTGTTAAGTCCAGTAATTTACATCTAGCTAAACTTAATGCTACACATTTCTGCCCAAATTGTGATCCCTCCCTTCTAGACTTGATAATAGTCTCATCAGAAAACAGCATTGCCAAACATGGTCAATGCAGTGCTGATGCTTTTTCCCATCATGATCTATTGTTTTTATCTTATAAGATTCGTTTCCCTAAAGTAAAGCCAAAAATTCTGTTGCAGCGCAATTTTGCCGGTATGAATCAAGAACAACTTCGCATAGATGCAGCAAAAATTGATTGGTCTGTAATAGATCAAATTACGAATGTAGACGATCAAATTAACATATTTAATACCTTTTTAACTGATTTGTACGATTGCCATGCTCCGATCCGGCCAGTAAAAATAAAACAACTCCCTGCTCCTTGGCTAACACCGGAAATCAAACTGCTCCTAGCAAAAAAGAACTCTGCACGCTGCAAATATAAGAAAAAACCTACAGATCGAAATTTGGAACGTTACAAAGCGTTGAGAAATCATTGCAACAGGATGTGTAGGGATGCACAACGCCGCCACTTTCACAAGTCTG
Organism: Stenoptilia bipunctidactyla; assembly: GCA_944452665.1. NCBI lineage: Eukaryota > Metazoa > Arthropoda > Insecta > Lepidoptera > Pterophoridae > Stenoptilia > Stenoptilia bipunctidactyla. The sequence goes on along the minus strand of OX101737.1, from coordinate 11,863,782 downwards.
TGGAAAATGAAAATCCAGGTAAAGTTTGGAAATTTCTCAAAACATTGGGTATTGGCAAAACAAAGTATGACAATAACTCCTCATCAGTTGATTTAAATCTTTTAAATAAGCACTTTTCCTATACTACTTCTATGGATGGTTCTTCAAGAGACCAAACCCTAAAATATCTTTCATCTTTGCCGTACCCAGACATACCTGTTTTTAATTTTCGTCAATTTACCGATTGTGATGTAAAGAAGAATATTTTATCAATTTCCTCTAACGCTGTAGGATGTGATTGCATTAGCCGTAATATGGTCATACCCTTACTAGATATCCTTACTCCTATCATCACCAAAATCTTTAATAAATCCATATCCACAAATACTTTTCCAGAAGCCTGGAAATCAGCTAATATAATTCCTTTGCCTAAAAAATTGAACCCTACCTCCTACTCCGACTACCGTCCAATTTCAATCCTTCCCTTTCTTTCTAAAGTATTTGAACGCCTTGTCCATCATCAGATCCTAATGTTTCTTAACAAAAATAACCTTATGAATCCTTTCCAATCTGGTTTTCGTCATGGCCATAGTACGGTTACGGCACTCGTCAACATTACTGACGACATACGTCGAAATATGGATAACAAACAACTCACGCTTTTGAGCTTACTCGATTTCAGTAATGCATTCAACACAGTGGATTTTGATATACTTCTTGGTGTCCTAAGCACACTTAACATATCTCCAACGGTGATTGACTGGTTTCGTAGTTATCTACATGGCCGTCAGCAGCGTATTTCTGTGGAGAACACTTTTTCAGACTGGTGCAACACAACTGCTGGCGTCCCTCAAGGTGGCGTGCTATCTCCTCTTTTGTTTTCAATTTTTGTTAATTCTATAACTCTTTCCTTATCTTCTTCCTACCACCTGTATGCAGATGACTTACAAATTTATACCCAAGCCCCTCTCAGCGAAATCAACGTAGCCGTTAACACCACCAATAACGACCTTAAACACATCTCGGAATGGAGCAAACGCTTTGGACTAAAAGTTAATGCCTCCAAAACTCAGCTAATTTTGATCGGTAGTTCTAAAATGCTAGCAAGAGTTGACATCGATGAACTTCCACCTGTCACGTTTGAGGGTGAAATAATAAATTACCGTTCACATGTTAAAAACCTCGGAGTGCTCATGGACAGCAATCTATCCTGGAGACATCAGATTGACTCCGTTAGTAAGAAGATGTTTGCTGCAGTCAGGTCTCAGAGACGCCTACGAAACTTCTTGCCAATACCGACAAAAGTTGCGCTCGCACAGTCCCTTTTATTACCCATACTGGATTACGCAGATGTAACGTATCTCGATTTGACCGAGGAGCAATTAGATAAACTTGAGCGCCTCCAAAATATATGTATAAGGTTTATATTTTCTTTACGTAAGTATGACCACGTATCAGACTTCCGCAATAAGCTTAAGTGGCTCCCAATTCGCCTTCGCAGGAATACACACGTTCTTTCTCTGCTTTACGGGATACTGTTCAATCCTTACACACCGCTGTATTTAAAAAACCGTTTTAATTTTCGTCATGAAGGTCATGAGAGAAATCTACGTTCTACGAATAATATGCTCTTAGCGACTCCTCTGCATTCCTCTGATTTCTTCCACAAATCGTACACAGTAAATGCAGTAATCCTATGGAATAACTTACCATCTTACATTCACAGTGCAAAGTCCATCGCTTCTTTTAAAAAACAACTAAAGGCTTTTTATTTATCACTATAATTTATATTAGACCTTGTTGTATCTTTTACACAAAAATAATCTTTTTTATATATAATTATTCTTTTTGCTTCTTATATATATATTTTTACTTATTTTATATATGTATACTTTTATTCCATTATTTAAATCATTAATTAAATTATTAATATTTGTAACAATCCTTTATATTCATAGTTGTTATATATTTTGTCATATGTAATTATTGTCTATAGGTAGTCTATCTATCAACTCAAATGCTCTGCCCTCTTATTATTATTATAAGTTTGTGATATTTTTCCTTTGCCCCGGGTTGCCTGGTAGAAATCGCTTTAAGCGGTAAGGCCGCCCACATTGTCGTCGCTAATTTTGTAAAAATGTTTATTATTTAAGTTCATTGGCAATAAAGAATATTTATTATTATTATTATTATAAAGTTAATGATAAGTAACAAATAAGCAAAGTTCTACTTACAATTAAACGAGATTTAACATGGATTCCTTTTAACTAAGTTTGAATCTAATTGTTTATCTCCACAGTGACTGCCAAAAAGCTGAGTTGGTTGAATTGGATGGATGCAGAAAGCACTATTACAAATTTCAGCGTCGTAAGTCGTCACTCGCCCCCCCCGAGGGGAGAACGGTGGAGTCCGCTCGGGGCATTGGCCCCTTTCGGAGGTAGCACTCGCGGCCCAAGGCGTTGGGCCGGTCGTTGGAGTGCCGTAGGCGCGGCATCGATAGTGGCCTAGCCCCCCTCGCAATCAAGCCCGTCGGCGGTCAGTCGCAAGACTGGCGGCCGTCGGGCGATCAGCGTAGGGGGCTAGGGGGTCAGTTGGCCGGCTATTGCCTCCAGCTGGTGTATGCCCTTCTTCAGGGCGGGCTCTGGGTCTTTGGAGACCTGCAGAGCGTGTAGCGCAGTCTTTAGGATCGTCAGCGCGGCCTTTATGGCGGCGCTGGCGGGGTCGTCGGGTTTGGTGGGGGCCGCGGCCGTCTCAACGCGCGGGGCGGAGGTTGGCTCGCGGCGCCGTGCAGTCGGCGCGGCCTGTTCGGCGGCGCCGGCTGGGCTGTCGTGTCCGGTCGGGGCCGCGACTGGCTCTACGCCTGGGGCGGAGCTGCAGTCGCGACGCCGTTTGTCATAATTGGTAGGGGCCGTGACCGCCTCGACGCACTGGGCGGAGGCTGGTCGGCGGCGCCTTCTCCTCCTCGTCTTCTTCGGGGCGGCCGTCGCCGGGTTGGCGGGAGCCATAAGGCTCGCCTGGCCCGGGGCGGCTGGGACTTCACGAGTTTGGGCGACAGTGCCCGCCTTCCTGTTGCGCGCCTCGCGTTGGAAGACGCGGCACGCTGCACTACTTGCGGGGTGTGACTCCCCGCAATTAGCGCACGTGGCGGGCTCCTCACGCGGGCGCGGGCACTCTGCGGCGTGGTGCTCGCCCCCGCACCGCACACAAGCAATAGGCCTGTGGCAGACAAATTTCATCCTGGGATTAACGTTATATCACTTGCTTGATAAGTACAACAGGGACTTCCCAGTACCAGCCAAGATTCTGATTGGTCAGTTCAATGTCATCATGTACCAATGGCGACTGTTTATTTTCGAGAAAGAACTGTGCAAAATCACTGAAAAATTGAGGAGTTAGCAAAGTACCTTTTTGGCTTTTTAAAAGGATCTTGTTTATTTTTAATCAAGACTCGTGGAAAATGATGGAAGTAAACTTGGTAAATAATGTATACGTAAACATGGCTAAATTCACTTGTTTACTAACACCATACTGCTCATTAAATACAAATAACTCAATCTACAAATTTTACAGTTAACAAAATTGTTTAATTTTAATAAGTTCACAATAAGCTTTAACAGAGTAATTCGTGTAATATTAACCGTTACCAGTCACGGTTAAACTTAAATAACCAGTACTTTAATACTAACAACCACTTAGCTTTGCTAATACAAAAGAACACTCATTAGTATTTAACCGAGTATACTTATTTAATGGTAGCAGGGTGGAGTTAGCTATTTTGTTTGCTATTTAGTTAGTTATTTTTAACAGAGTACTTGTTTAAATATTCATAAGTTCATAATTCCGGCTGCCGGTGGAGCCGCCGATGCGCAGATATCCCCTCCACGTTTCGGTCAGCGCTAGAGTTATGTGCGTGCCGCAAACTAACCGTCTTTCGTTCGAACGTTTAATAATTTAATTAAGTGAGTGCGACGACGCATAAAGGAGTGTGTTACCTATAAAACGTAGTTGATTGATTAGGTACCTATATGCTATTGCTTTGTGCCTGAACCTACTGTTTATTCCTAAAGACGCTGCCGGCGCGGCGGCGGCGCGGCGGCCCCGACAGCGTCGTATTTTTTTTAAAGTCAGGTGATTTAATGTAAATGGATGAAGAAGTACAAAATCTGCTGAAAGCCTGGAGTCTGGAAAAATATATAACAGTGTTCAAAGGTAAGTTCGTTTATGTATTTAATTTTTATCTTATATATTTTATTAGACAGAGACCGTACAATCGCACACCAGTGACCAGTGAACGCGTGATCTTGAGCCAAGGTAGCGCTGCCGTAGAGGGTTTCAATACCTACTATGTGAGACTAGCTATACTGGTTTATTGCCACTTTGCGCGGTTTGACCCGCGTAGCTCTTGCTCCCGTGGGAGTTTCTTAGCAAATAGGTTACTTCTGGTTAATGTAGCCATCTAATGGTGAAAGAATCTTTTAATCGTTCTACTAGTTTTTGAGTTTATTCATTACAAACATACAAAAATACAAATCTTTCCTCTTTATAATATTAGTAAAGACTTCAAAAAAGAGGAGGAAAGTAGTTTTATTAATATACATTTGAACTGTACATTTTGTTCATTTGACACATTTGATGATCATTTTTCTTAAATCAGTTAAGTATTTAATTACAGAAAATGCAATTACATCTCTATCACTTCCATTACTCCAGGAATCTGACCTAAAGGAGCTATTTCCTAAAATTGGCCATCGTGCCATATTCTCAAAAAAATTTGAAATCATAAAAAGACTATGCATCCTATTACCGATGATACCTAAGTAAGTCACTAACAATTCAAAAATTTTATCTGCTTTAATTATCTGTTTACTTTTGTCTTAATTTTAATCCTTCAATTTACAGGCGTGTGATGTTTCAAGCTTTAACTTATCTATGTGTGACTTGCTGACATATCCGGTTGACCCTGATCAAGCTTCAAGCTCACCCGCACCCAAGACACCTATCACAATAACCATTCCATCAGAGAACAAAATTAACATTATCGTATGTATTGTAATATTTCTTCAGAGCTATAATTAGGTAGGTACTATCTATACATATATCTCTATTTATCATCATTCATACAAGATGTTAAAAGTCAATTAAAAATAAATGAAGGGTATACCACTTTGAATCAACTTTGAATCCTGAAAAAAATCTACTGTTCCATATTTGTTACAAATTTTTCAAACAGATTTTTCTTATATACAGGGTGTCCCGTAAGTCATGGATCAACGGATCTATTGTACCAAAATAATATAACATATACAACAGTTTACAAGTTAGATGTTACAAAAAGTTGTGTCAAGTTATATAATCTGCAGCCGAACCAGGTTAGATGCCTGTATGTCGGCAGACAGTGCCTCGTTTTTAATAGAAAAATTATTATAAATTATGTAGGTAGAACGAGTAGAAATTATAATTTATTGATTTCTGTTATTCAGGATTTACCGTTACTTTTAAATAGTACCCTTGAAGGAAGAGGTTTATTAAATTTAGATACACATATTCCGTTGGATAATACGGCAAGAATAAGATTGGTAAGGCTCATCGGAACCTACATTTTGAGAAATCATCCGTCAAATGCAATAAGGAGTACCATTTATGCAAATTGGGTACACGAAATTATTAGAGTATTCCCACAAAAGGCATCGGTGTACTTCCATGTACACGAGGTTTAATCACCAGGTTGGCAGGAAATTTGCCTGATCAAATCCTGTGTGCCTACTGTGCCTATGCTGCTGTACTGTGCTAATGCTGACTGTGCCTACTTTGTAATTTGGGTTTAGTATTGTAAGCTTTGAGACTGATCTTTTGTGATTTTCAGATATATGACATTAAATAGTAAGTGAACAATAACAGTTTTTTTTTTCTTTCTGTTGTGTACATGTACACGACTGAAGATAGTTTTAATTTGAAATTCGTATAATTCTTAATATTATGTAAATAAAGATAACTTTGAATTGATTTAATAGCTTATAAGAAATGTATAGTTGTTGTTATAATAGTTTATGTTCATATCGTACCTATAGGAATTTAATAAAAAATACAGTCCACTTAATTTGTATAGGATAAGTTTATTTTGAATTTAATAAAGAAAGGCACAGTACGCAGACGGAGTAAAGAGTACCATACTTTAAGCGTGATAGGTAGAAACACGCATAGTTGCTCGCCCGCAAGCCTACACTAGTTGCGGGCCGCCCAAATTAAATATATAGTCGGCGAAACCTTAGTATGGCACGCATCTTCCCGTTTGCGTTCGCTCCCGAACGGTCGTGTCTGCGGCCGCTCCCGAGTGTTCGTATTGCGCTGCCCTTGTTCCCTCCCCCGCACTCGTGCGGGTAAGGTCCCAAGTTAAGCTCTTTCGGAAAGTTTTCTCTTGTGGAGGCTGTGTGGTGTCGGGGCTAATTCATCTGCCCTTTTCAGGGCGGACCCGACTGCTGCCGGCCGAAGCATCGCTGGTCAGGTGGATACGTAACCGTGCCAACGAAGCCTGATCGTCCGCCGTTCACCGGCAATAGGTCCGTACTAGGTCGTTTCTTTTTCAGCGCAGTTTGTCTTCGATAGACTTTCTTTCAGCCCAGCATTATGCCTCGTCACCATGAGTGTACCGAGCATAATTGCGGAATCCATCTTCATAGCATTCGTAATCTCCAAACCGAAAAAAACTCCCTTCAGGAATGGTGCGCCACATACCGCAAACAGATTAATAAACTGAGGGATGAATTAGCCGCCCGTCCCTCGTCGTCTTCAGAATTTAGTCAGTTGTCTTCAGATCTCAGTCAGATCTCCAGCGATAAACAATCACTGGAAGCTCAACTTGCAGCCGAGAGAGATACCTTTCTCTCCGAGAAGGATGCCCTTCTCGCTCAAATCGAGTCCTTGCGAGAGCAATTGTCCGCTCGCCCTCAGGTCGTCTCCCTTTCTCAGGGGTTCCAAACCGATTCTTCGGCGTCTCCAGATCCATCTGAGTACGTCGCCCCACTTTCAGATCCCATGTTGGTAGACTCCACCGCATGCAAACGGAAAACTACCCCGCCGGGTAGTGATTCCGACTCCGCTCCTTTAGTTCCAGAATCTCCTGCTCCGTTCACCGAGGTTCGCAAAAAGTCCAAGTCTAAGAAGAAGAAGCAAGATGCTTCTTCGACTTTATCTCCATCCGTTTCAGCTGCTCCAGCCGCCGTTCCTGCTCCGCAAAATGTCGCACTGGCGTCTGCTCCTGCGCCTTTTGTTTCAGCGATCCCGGCGTCACAGCCTGCGTCGCAATCAGATTCGGCTCCGCCGAAAGTCAAGTCTCCGCCCCCCGTCTTGCTACGGGACAAGAGCCGCTGGACCGAGGTCTCAGCTCTCTGCGGAACGCACTCCCCGAAGATCCAGTATAGTAAGGCATCCAATGTGGGTGACTCTATTAAGGTCGTTGTCTGCTCAATTTCTGATTTTAGGAATTTCACTCGGCTTCTTGCTGACAAGAAGCTCGAGTACCACACTTACGCCCTCCCTGAGGAGCGTAAGATTCGTGCCGTCCTCAGGAACGTGCCGTTCGGGCTCTCGAACGAGCAAATCCAAGAGGACTTGTCTTCTCAAGGCTTCCCCGTCGAATCTGTGCACAAAATGCACAGCCGCCGAGGCAAGCAGTTCCCACTTGCGTTAGTAATCCTAGCAAAGAGCCCGCAAGGGCAGTCCATTTTCAGAGGCAAGCTCTCCGTGTGCGGTCTCTCCAACATCCGCGTCGAAGCACCACACTAGCGTGGTTTCCCAGGTCAGTGCCACCGCTGCCAATTGTATGGTCATGCGGCGGCAAACTGTTTTTCTTCCCCTAGGTGCGTCAAGTGCCTAGATCCACATGGGACTAAGGAGTGCTCTCGCACTCCCGAATCGCCCACAGCTCCGTCCTGCGTCTTGTGCGGCCAGTCTGGCCACACAGCAAAGTTTCGCGGCTGCCCCAAGGCACCGCGTGCTGCCAGGGCTACCGTGAAGCCCATCGAGAACTGGAGAGAGCGACCGCAGCCTAGCTCGGACGCTCCTCCAGTCAGTTCAAAGGCCCCCAAGGCCTTCACCTCTTTCGTTTCAGGTCAGCGCAGCCGGGACGCGACTCAATCGCAACCGGCCGCCAAATCGGCTTCCCAGTGCCAGAACGCAAAAGGTTCTCAAGACCGCATGGCGTTCTGGATCCAGCTCGCTCCCATCGACGAGATCCTGGCTTTTGGCGCCGCTCTCGACGCCAGCCCAGAGGGTTTCAACGGTGCTCTTCCGGTCCTAACCAAGTTCGCTCCCCTTATCAGGAAACTCCAGCAAGCTCAACGTTTCTAAACGTAGTCCTTCTTTCCAGCATTCCTATCTCAGAGTGAGTCTGATCACTCTAGATAATCTCTTAGTCTCAGCTTAGTCATTTCTGCTAGTCTTAGCTTTGTTTTTCTCGCTTTCAGTTCCTTTTGGTGGCAGCCGTCTGGATGCCGCTCACTACGCAGCCTCTCGCTCCAATTGGCTGTCGTTCCGACGATGACTAAGGACCTTAATCAAGGTGAGTCAAAAGGGGGATGTTTAGTGGGTATGCTCAGCCTATCTGAGAGAGTCTCCACACTGTCTGGGCATTCTATTTGCCATTAGCCACTTGGGTTAACAGCTTATAGAATGCCCATTCGTCCGTAATAGGATTCATCCTCCTCCCGCTAAAGCTAGCTTTACTGGTTAAAGCTGGTGTTAGTGGGTGCCAAACGACTTTTCTTGGCGGAAAAAAAAAAAACAGTATGGCACTCCGACCTTCCGAAGCAACAAGTGTCCTGAAAAATAGAAGAAAGTGTTTTAATCAAGATTCCTGAATAAATCCCTGCAGTAGTTCCTGGCGAAAATTCCTGGCGAAAATCCTGGCGAAAATCCTGACGAAAATCCTGACGAAAATCCTGTACAAAACTGAACTGTATAGAAGCGAATAAAACCCTGCCGTGAACCTAGTGGCTATTTAATAGTATAGTTTGTCCAAGCCATTAGTCGTTCACATTTTTATTTATTTATTTAACAATTTTTGTACACAGGATAAAAGACAATTGAAAATAAACATAGAATAAAGTTACAAGGGTCAGCTTATTTCTAAAGAAATTTCTTCCAGCAGACCTGAGACTGGAGAGTTTGGTTAAAATGCAATAATAGTGTGTACGTATAAATATAAATCGAATAAATTACTTATACTATTAAAATATATATTGAAAACCTACATAACAAACTTTAAATACAAATACATACATAAGATATATAATATATACCTACATATTATATCATACATAAAAATACACACAAATACATACTTTTAGCATAGAGAAAGGTAGTGATCTCTTACTTTTTTCTTGAAAATAGATATAGATTGAGACTCCCGTATAATGTGAGGTAATGAATTCCACAATCTGACTGCATGAACCGAGAAAGAGTAGGAAAAATAGTCAGTTTTATGAATGGGCATGTGTAGAAGAGTGCGCACATGTGCTCTACATGGCGTATCCTGAGAGTGAGTGAAAGAAAATCTTTTACGCAAATAGGGAGGGGTAAGCGGGTTAAATAGGATATTGAAAAGAAGACACAGGATTCTAAGGTTTCGTCGGAACCGTATCGGAAGCCAACGGAGTTGCTTACGAAATTCGGTGATGTGATCGAATTTTTTGAGTCCAAATATGAAACGAACACATAGATTTTGCAAACGCTCCAATTTGTTTAATAGCTCTTCCGTGGCATCCAGATAACAGGAATCGGCATAGTCCAGGATAGGAAGAACCAGCGACTGGGCAAGAGAAACTTTTGTCTGAAAAGGCAAAAAGCTTTGCAAGCTCTTAAGTACAAGAGAAACTTTTGTCTGAAAAGGCAAAAAGCTTTGCAAGCTCTCATTTATGGTCCTTCGAGCCGGATTTGTTCATCTGGTACATTTATGGTCCTGTCGAGGCGCGGATATTGTTCCACACAAACAGTTCAGTTTATTGAAGAAAGAAAATGCCTGTAACAAGATCACAGCAGTCGGAGAATCCAGTCGAAATCGCCGCCACCACGACCGCTACTTCCACCAGCGCCACCGACACTACCACCTTCGCCTCGTCGTCCGCAACCACGTCTACTGAAACTACCACGCAGTCTGAAGAATCTTCAATAGCAAAGAAAAAGAAGAATAGAAGCCGACCACCCAGCGTCGCAAGCACTGCCAAAACACGTTCACGCCGCGTTGAAATAGCGAAGGCGCGAGAGGAGCTACTACAAAAAGAAATTCAACTTTCGAAACACAGAATAGCCATGCTGGAATTAGAAGAGGAAATATCAGATCATGATTCTCAAGAAACGCTTCGGGAAGAACGGACGTCGGAATGGGTGATCCAGAACACCAAATCGAACAAGAAAACCACGAGGGAAGCTCAACCCATAGAAAATAGTCAACTTCCTCCGTGCGTCGACGAGTTAAAAGAAACACAACCTTGCCAATCGACCGCGCCGGGTATCGAACCTACCGACGCGAGGGATTCGTGTTTCGACTACAACAAGTTAGCCGCTGTCATAAATACAGCGGCACGTGTGAATCAACCTACCATACTTCACACGCAGCGAGTTATGGAGCTACCAAGTTTCAATGGCTCATCGGGAGAGTGGCTTCCTTTCAAAGCCGCATATGAAGAATCCGCAAGCTACTTAACAGAACAAGAGAACTTATCGAGGTTAAGAAGATGCCTTCGCGGAATAGCAAAAGACGCCGTTCAATGTTTATTCATCGGCACTACAACTACGAAAGAAGTCATGAAGTTACTAGCAGCACGGTTTGGCCGCCCAGACGCACTCGTCGCCGCCGAACTCGAGAAATTGAGAAGCCTGCCGCGACTTCAAGAGAATCCGAGAGATATTTGCAACTTCGCTTCGAGAATAAACAACGTCACAGCGACAGTACGAGCGTTACAGAAGCCGCACTACTTATATAACGCAGAAATAGTACGCGTCATTATAGAGAAGCTTTCAGCTGCGCTACGACTCTCTTACTTCAACTTCGTAGCAGAGCAGCGTGAAGATCAACCAGATCTCATCATCATGGCAAAGTTCTTCGATAGACTAGCAGACAGATGCGGGAAGTTCGCGCCAGCTGAAGGGATACCGACTGAAGACCGGCGGGAGAAGCGTCAAGCTCGAAACTATCACATAGAAAGCACGCAACAGTCGAAAACACCTTCAACAAACACCTGCGTCGTCTGCAAGAAAGAAAACCATCATCCATCAGACTGCTCCATGATGAAGAAAGCTGAAGTTTCAAACAGATGGGAACTAGCTAAACAACACAGGCTATGTTTTTTGATGCTTAAGACGCCGACTTTACCGCCACCTTTGCAAGACGAAGAAATGTGATATTGACGGGTGCGACTATTATCATCATCCACTCCTTCATCACATCGCAAAAGAAAACGAGAAAAGCGAAGACTGCGCCATAGTAACGTCGGCCAAAGAACGAGTACATTCAACAGCATTATTGAAGATACTTCCAGTTCAAGTTTCGGGACCTAAGAGCACGATAGATACCTACGCCCTGCTGGACGACGGCTCGACCTGTACCCTCATAGAAGCAGATGTAGCGGCGAAGATTGGAGTATCAGGGCCAACATCCCCTTACTACATTGAGGGGGTGGCTGGTGCCCGCGAAGACGCCAAGAAATCCAGGCGCGTCTTCTTCGAAATCCAAGGCCGCGACACTGAACGCCATCGAATATCAGCACGCACGATGGATGACCTGCAACTATCGCCTCATTCCATCTCATGGCAGAAAATAGAAACCAGCTCGCACTTACAAGACATAGAAAAGTTCATTACAAATGAAACACAGAAGCCTACAGTGCTCATAGGTCAAGATAATTGGAGCTTGTTAGTCACACACGAAATGAGAAGAGGAAGGCAGCATGAACCAGTCGCGTCCTACACAGAGCTCGGTTGGGTCCTACACGGCTCAAACGGGGCGAAGAAAGAAGCTATCCATAGAACTACGCACATTCACAACTTCGAAGAGCAAGAGTCTATGGAACGTATGATGAATGAACACTTCGCGCTCGAGTCAATAGGTGTTGAAAAGAGACGCTCATACAACAGAGAAGAGCAACGCGCGCTTGACATACTTCAAAATGAAACTAAGCGCATACCGGCGGGAGGTTTCGAGACGGGACTTCTCTGGAAAATCGACAACTACGTACCTCACAACGACATGGCGTTGAAGAGATTAGAACACATAGAAAAGAAGCTCGATAAAAATTAAGAGATGAAAAATAGATACAAGCTTCAAATGGAAACACTCTTCGCGAACGGGTACGCCGAGATAGCTCCTGAACCAGTAAACAATCGAATCTGGTACCTTCCTCACTTCGCGGTGATCAACCCTCAGAAACCAGAGAAGCTGAGAATCGTACATGATGCTGCAGCCAAGTCACAAGGAGTCTGCCTCAATGACATGTTACTCTCGGGCCCCGACATGCTTCAATCATTGCCGGGAGTCCTCATGAGGTTCCGACAACAACCCATAGCAGTGACAGCCGACATAAAAGATATGTTTTTGAGAGTTGAAATCAGAAAAGAAGATAGAGACATGCAGCGCTTCCTCTGGCGAGGAGATCGACGTACAGGGGCGCCCACTGAATACAGAATGAAAAGCGTGATCTTCGGAGCGACATCTTCCCCGTGCACTGCAATCTACTTGAAGGATAAGAACGCGGAAGACCACAGAGACCAGTATCCCCGAGCAGCGACAGCCATCGTTAAAAACCACTTCATCGATGACTATCTGGCGAGCTACTGCGATGAAGACGAAGCAATCGAAATAGCGTCACAAGTGGCCCTCATACACAGCCGCGCTAACTATACGCTTCAAAGGTGGTCCTCAAACTCCACCAAAGTCTTAAAATCGCTAGCGCCGGGTAGTAAAGAAGACATCGTACAACTCGCGCCCGAGAAGATCCTGGGGATGATATGGAACCCGAAGCTCGACACCTTATCATTCAACATAAATAAGAACAAATTAACAAATGAAATATTCAGTAGAAAAAAGAGGCCTACGAAGAGAGAAGCCCTGAGCATAGTCATGTCAATATATGACCCCCTCGGGCTCGCCACGCCGATCACCGTACAAGCTAAGAAGATACTCCAAGAAACTTGGAGGTCCGGCATAGAATGGGACGCTGAACTTCACAATAATGAAACTGAAATGTGGAATAGTTGGATGACTCACGTACAAATACTACCGCAGTTGCAAATACAAAGATGTCAAGCCGAGTTGGCCCGCGCTACGATTCGGGAGCTACATACCTTCGTAGACGCCAGCTCGTCTGCATACGCTACGGTCGTATACTGGAGAACGGTCCATGAAAACGGAAGAATCCACGTATCTATAGCCTGCAGCAAAGGGAAAGTCGCGCCATTGAAAGTAATTTCAATACCGCGCTTAGAACTTCAAGCCGTCACGCTGGGTTCCCGCCTCGCCTAAACTGCATCGACAGAATACGACTTCAAGCCGAGTATACTGGTCTGATTCGAAAACGGTACTAACCTGGATTCGAACGGGACCGAGAGCCTTCAAACCTTTCGTCGCACATAGACTCGCCGAAATCGCAGAAACCACGAAAGTTAATGAATGGCGCTGGGTACCGACGAAACTCAACGTAGCAGACGACGCGACACGAACAACGCCGACAGATTTCAACTCACGACATCGCTGGTATCAAGGGCCTTCGTTCTTACTCTCACCCGAGGACGAATGGCCGACTGAAGAGCCGTCAGAATCACCAATCGATATGTCAAATCAAACGTCCACGTATAAGTGCGACGTAACCCGATGTTCAACTGTAGAGTTTTCTCCCCGTATGTAGTGATTCTACTTCCATTTGCGGCGTACAAGCTGAATTCTGCAGGTGAGTGTCGTTGAGATGTGTTTACAGCTAGGACTGAGATCTCGGCTCCAGTATCAATAAGAAAACGTTCACCACTTTGTCTGTCGGTGACGCTTAGGCGGTTAGTTGGAGACAATTCTTCGACACCGATGTCCGCCGCTCTCGATGTCGTATCTAGTTTTCCGATGTTTTCTCGTTGTTTTTCCACGCACAAGGTGATTCGCATTTTCGAGCTTTATTGCGGAAACGGTAGTGGTATCTGCAAAGCCAATTCGGGTCACTGTAAGTGCGCGAATTTCTATTTGATTTGGACCTCGAGCGATAGCGTGTGCGAGAGGGATGGGGATATTGCTGTCGCCCTCTCAACTCTGATATTTCGAGCGTAAGCTTTTCTATTTGCTTCGAAAGTTGGTCGAATCTTGTTTCATCTGTATTTGCGGCAATAGAATTTATTTGTGGGTCCAGGTGTTCCATCATTTTATCGGCCATGCTAGCGAGAGTATTGAGCGAGGACTCTTCGTTTACCGATAAAACTGCTCGTACAGATGTTGGCAACTGGTTTAGCCATAGTACTTTTAATGCGTCGTCTTGCATTATGTTGCCTCCCAGGTCGCGCATTCGTCTCAGCAATTGAGTAGGCTTTTGGTCTCCGAGCTCCTGTCCACTCAGCAACTTCTGTAATTGGCGTGACTCTGACTCTTGATACACGGACAGTAGTCTATTTTTCAATGCAGGGTACTTTCCGCTCGGCGGAGGGTTGAGCAAAATATCCCCAACTTGCTGCACGTCGCCTTGTTGTAGTACTCTTAGAAGGTATCTATACTTCTGTTCGTCGCTAATGTATTGCGGGTCGATAAACGTTTCGAAATGCGCAAACCACAGCCGAGGATGTTCTCTCCAAAATGGCAGTATCTTCGACTGGATGGATACGGGCGCGACGGAGAAGGTTGCTTCTTCATTAATTTTGGCTTCTTGGTTCATCGGGGTCACCATTGTAAGGTCCTTCAGGGATTTGGAGTAAAAGAAAGTTGATTTCCAGAATACGATATTTATTGTCAAAAAGATCCTATATATATATATACAAAAAAGCTATGTACACTAGTGGGGTCATAAAGGCGAGATTTTTTTTTTTTGTTTTTCCGCCAAGGAAAGTCGTTTGGCACCCACTGAAACTTTAACCAGTAAAGCTAGCTTTAGCGGGAGGAGGATGAATCCTATTACGGACGAATGGGCATTCTATAAGCTGTTAGCCCAAGTGGCTAATGGCAAATAGAATGCCCAGACAGTGTGGAGACTCTCTCAGATAGGCTGAGCATACCCACTAAACATCCCCCTTTTGACTCACCTTGATTAAGGTCCTTAGTCATCGTCGGAACGACAGCCAATTGGAGCGAGAGGCTGCGTAGTGAGCGGCATCCAGACGGCTGCCACCAAAAGGAACTGAAAGCGAGAAAAAAACAAAGCTAAGACTAGCAGAAATGACCAAGCTGAAACTAAGAGATTATCTAGAGTGATCAGACTCACTCTGAGATAGGAATGCTGGAAAGAAGGACTACGTTTTGAAACATTGTGAGCTTGCTGGAGTTTCCTGATAAGGGGAGCGAACTTGGTTAGGACCGGAAGAGCACCGTTGAAACCCTCTGGGCTGGCGTTGAGAGCGGCGCCGAAAGCCAGGATCTCGTCGATGGGAGCGAGCTGGATCCAGAACGCCATGCGGTCTTGAGAACCTTTTGCGTTCTGGCACTGGGAAGCCGATTTGGCGGACGGTTGCGATTGAGTCGCATCCCGGCTGCGCTGACCTGAAACGAAAGAGGTGAAGGCCTTGGGGGCCTTTGAACTGACTGGAGGAGCGTCCGAGCTAGGCTGCGGTCGCTCTCTCCAGTTCTCGATGGGCTTCACGGTAGCCCTGGCAGCACGCGGTGCCTTGGGGCAGCCGCGAAACTTTGCTGTGTGGCCTGACTGGCCGCACAAGACGCAGGACGGAGCGGTGGGCGATTCGGGAGTGCGAGAGCACTCCTTAGTCCCATGCGGTTCTAGGCACTTGACGCACCTAGGGGAAGCAAAACAGTTTGCCACCGCATGACCATACAATTGGCAGCGGTGGCACTGACCTGGGAAACCACGTTTGTGTGGAGCCTCGACTCGGATGTTGGAGAGACCGCACACGGTGAGCTTGCCTCTGAAAATGGACTGCCCTTGCGGGCTCTTCGCTAGGATTACTAGCGCAAGTGGGAACTGCTTGCCTCGGCGGCTGTGCATTTTGTGCACAGATTCGACGGGGAAGCCTTGAGAAGACAAGTCCTCTTGGATTTGCTCGTTCGAGAGCTCGAACGGCACGTTCCTGAGGACGGCACGAATCTTACGCTCTTCAGGGAGGGCGTAAGTGTGGTACTCGAGCTTCTTGTCAGCAAGAAGCCGAGTGAAATTCCTGAAATCAGAAATTGAGCAGACAACGACCTTAATAGAGTCACCCACGTTGGATGCCTTACTATACTGGATCTTCGGGGAGTGCGTTCAGCGGCTCTTGTCCCGTAGAAAGACGGGGGGCGGAGACTTGACTTTCGGCGGAGCCGAATCTGATTGCGACGCAGGCTGTGACGCCGGGATCGCTGAAACAAAAGGCGCAGGAGCAGACGCCGGTACGACATTTTGCGGAGCAGGAACAGCGGCTGGAGCAGCTGAAACGGATGGAGATAAAGTCGAAGAAGCATCTTGCTTCTTCTTCTTAGACTTGGACTTTTTGCGAACCTCGGTGAACGGAGCAGGAGATTCTGGAACTAAGGGAGCGGAGTCGGAATCACTACCCGGCGGGGTAGTTTTCCGTTTGCATGCGGTGGAATCTACCGACATGTAATCTGAAAAAAAAGGGATCGACGTACTCAGAGGGATCTGGAGACGCCGGAGAATCGGTTTGGAACCCCTGTGAACAAGAGGCGACCTGAGGACGAGCGGACAATTGCTCTCGCAAGGACTCGATTTGAGCGAGAAGGGCTTCCTTCTCGGCTGCATATTAAGCTTCCAGTGATTGTTTTTCGCTGGACATCTGGCTGAAATCTGAAGACAACTGATTGAATTCTGAGGATGAGGGACGGGAGGATAATTCCTTTTCCATTTTACCCATAATTATGATCATGGATATTTTTTATGTTTTCACGATAGTATTGCTGAACCTCTCGGTTAAGGCGTACCTTTTCCTCCTGGAGTTCATGAATAAGACGGCGATTGTTTTCGCATTGATGCTCGGTACACACCGTACTCGGTACACGGTGACGAGGCATAATGCTGAAAGAAGAAGTCTCTCGAAGACAAACTGCGCTGTAAAGAAACGACCTAGTACGGACCTATTGCCGGTGAACGGCGGACGATCAGGCTTAGTTGTCACGGTTACGTATCCACCTGACCAGCGATGCTTCGGCCGGCAGCAGTCGGGTCCGCCCTAAAAAGGGCAGATGAATCAGCCCCGACACCACACAGCCTCCACAAGAGAAAACTTTCCGAAAGAGCTTAACTTGGCACCTTACCCGCACGAGTGCGGGGGAGGGATCAAGGGCAGCGCAATACGAACACTCGGGAGCGGCCGCAGACACGACCGTTCGGGAGCGAACGCAAACGGGAAGTGAGTGATAAAGGCGAGATATTCAATTTTGATACTTATACTTAAAAATCTATTTACAAAGGGCTATATCTCAAAGGCGAGTTATCTAATTTGACAACATCGATCTCTCTCTAAACTTCTTCCGTCTCACACCTATAAATAGTGACATGTATAAATATAGCATGCCGCTAGCCAGTCACGAACGAGCAGAGAAGCGAGACGGGTAAATGTCAAAAAACCTAATCCTAAAAGTTACGTAAAGATGACAATCAAATTAAAAAACATACAATATATTTACAAACAATTACATGTTCCTACATAATTATTTTATTCTTTTTCAATTACTTTTTAACCGTCGCGTCGTGGGTTTTTCAAAATTTTTATTTTGTTTTTTATTTCAAACTTTTTAAAGAGCATAATATAGGTACCATACATTACATTACACAACACCTCGTTCCTCATCAATCAAATCCAAAGCGATAATTGAAAACGGCAATCAAATCGGACCAATGGTTTGCAAACAAATATTTACTGCAGCGCCCCCTGGTGAGTTGTTACCGTAACACATTTCTCAGAACATGCGCTAATCAAATCCAAAGCGATCACTGAAAACAGCATTTAAATCGGACCAATGGTTTTGCAGATAAACGGTAACATTGGCTTTTACAAACAAATGTTTACTGCAGCGCCCCCTGGTGAGTTGTTACCGCTACACCACTCTAAGAACATGCACCAATCAAATCCAAAGCGATTACTGAAAACCGGATTAAAATCGGACCAGTGGTTCTGGAGATAAATGGTAACATTGGTTTGCACATACACCCTCTCACCCCAAACGCATATACCGTCTCCGTTCCGTCGTTGGTAAAAAAGGTAAAAATGCAATGCAAGCCGCGAAAAAAAATTGCGATGTTTATGGACTTAGTGCAGTGTTTGTGAGAGTAGCACAAATTTGGTTTAAGTGTTTTCAATCAAGAAATTAAATGTCAAAGATGCACTTCGCTCTGGTCGCCCTATTACGGATAAAATGGATGCCATTTTTGAAAAAGTGGAGCAAGATCGACATATCAGTAGTTACGACGTAGTTGAAAAACTGGGAATTGACTACAAAACAGTTTTGGCGCATTTGAAAAAGCTGGGTACACAAAAAAGCTCGATATTTGGGTACCTCACGAGCTCACTGAAAGAAACCTAACGAACCGTGTACTCATTTGTGATTCTTTATTACGACCTAACGAAACCGAATCATTTTTGAAGGAGCTGATAACTGGTGATGAAAATTGGATCACGTACGACAAGAACGTGCGAAAAAGGTCGTGGTCAAAGGCCGGTCAGGCTTCACAGACTGTGGCGAAACCCGGGTTAACTCGCAATAAGGTGATGTTGTGTGTGTGGTGCGATTGGAAGGGCATTATTCATTATGAGCTGTTACCACCAGGCAGGACTATCGATTCTGGACTCTACTGCGAACAACTTATGAGATTAAAACAAGAAGTTGAGAGAAAGCGGCCGGAATTGATCAACAGAAGGGGTGTGGTGTTTCATCATGATAACGCTAGACCTCACACATCTATAGTCACCCAGCAAATATTAAGGGAGTTTGGCTGGGAGGTGTTAATGCATCCGCCGTATAGCCCTGACCTTGCACCTTCCGATTTCTACCTGTTTCGGGTCTCTTCAGAATTCTTTAGGCAATGTTAGGTTAACATTACGAGACGACTGCCAAATCCACTTGTCGCGGTATTTTGATGAGAGGTCCCAAAATTTTTATAGCAATGGGATCATGTCCCTACCTACAACATGGCAAAAGGTTATCGAACAAAATGGTACATACATACTTTAGTTAAATGTCTATAAACTATATTAAAAAATGTTTTTAATTTTTTTAAAAAATGCGAAGAAACTTTTTCCCCAACCCAATATTTTATTCTAAAGACATATGGTTACGATGATTAAGAATAATAGAAGATTTTTTGATACGGCACTTGATATAGGTATTCAATTATTGTAAAATATTCTGACGGTTTCTAATAGGTATACAATTTATTATGGAATTAAAAAAACACTAGGAATAGTATATTATGTAATAAGTGAGCTAAGTTGCTAATTACAGTCTAGGCTGTGATTTGAGCCCGAGCCGCAGGTGAGGGCTTAATAATGAGCCGAGACTGTAATTAGCAACGCTCACGAGTTACATACGACGTTTTTCAACACACTTGTGAGTAAAATCAGACATACGTGGTCATAAAATAACAAACACACTTGATAACAAAGCTGTGAATTGAGATTGAAAAATGGCGCCGAACCTGGCGCATGCGCGTAGGTTTTTTTTCCGCCAAATGTGTCAATGTCTGTATAGCATATACAGCCTATTTTAAGTAAAAATGTTTAATTTTGAGTGGTAAATACAAATATGTTAATATTTTATAACAAATTATTGTAAATTGTGAATAATTTGTTTGATATACAAATTTGTTTTACTAATATAAGGCGCAAACATTTAAAAATGTATATGGATTTGAAGTGGTATAAAATCTCTTTGTTGTTTCTGAAAATATTTAATGTATAACCCGACCAATAAAATATGCTCTGTTTACTCGCATGTAATTTGCACAAAGGTACAATTCAACTTTGTAGGATTCATTATATTATGCACTAGGGTATAATATATTATGCACGCGTGACTTATAGCCCAGTTTATAGTTCTAAATTCAATAGAATAACGCTCACTTTACGAGCAAGTGTGTTGAAAACACTATTTCTGTTGTTTCTTACGGGTTCTTTGTTTTGCATCTTAGTTTAACAGATGTTACGTTTACCGCCATATAAGTGTGATCATAACATGTTCAAAATGATCAGAGTTTCCATGAAACGAAAACTAGCAAAAGTCAAACTTAATGAAAAAAAAGTAGCAAAAATCAAAAGCAACCCTGTGAAATCCAAAAAAATGTTTGAAATTGAAGTCATTGTTCACATGTAAAGAAATTACATGAAGGATTTCGCAAGAAAGACAGATATTTAGAAAAGCCTTTCATCATTGAACTATTTTCAAAGATCGAAGAAAGTAGTGATGAAAAAGTTGACGAAATTAAAAATTTATATTTTTATCTCGTTATCTATTTAGGTATATGATATTTGCTGAACCCAATTACAGTCAAAGATCATGATACTTTTATTTAATATTTTAAAAAAAATATATATATTTTTAATGTCTGATCATCAGTTTTAACTTTTTAGATCTTACTTTTTTCTTGAAAATAAATAATTTCTTTTTTCAAACATGTTCATGCATTTATGTTTTTCCTGAGAGTATGGTGATTTTACAGAATGGGAACCCTTATTTCACCCTCATGCTAACAACGTCAAGCGCCAAAAATGTCTTGTCGGACATGACGTAACAAATAAAATTAATTCAGTTAAATAGCATTTTTATTAAATATTAAGATTTGCACAAACTTATGTAGGTACTTACAGAATAGTACTGATAAAAAGAATAATAAATTTTAGTTTTTGTTTTCGGGCCCTCCTATTCTGGACAAAAAAGCATGTAATTCTATACAATGGTAGGAATGGTAGCCGTCATTGGCGGGGTCTATAATAATTACTTTGTGTGTAAGGTGTAATCTCAATGTGGGTCAAGCCTAACGGCTGAAACCTAAATAAGCGTTTTCTGCCCTTAAATGTGGTCGTCCAAATCAAAATTGGCCTTATGGCGGTTTAGTTTCCGAGATATTAATAAATTCGTAAAAATACCTGAGAGAATTGTTTATTTTGTTTAGGTATTGTATTTTTCAAAAGATGAATGTACATAGATGTGTACAACTTTTCGAAACATCAATTTAAAAAAGTTTTGTATCCATCTAAAGTTTAGTAAAAAAGGGCTTATCGCGGCTTGACCTAACAAAGCCGTTTTTGTGTAATAAGTACAAACCATTCATCGACATTTTAATTTTGCAGAGTATAACCTAAACTATTCATCATCTGATATATCCAGTGAGATGATGGATATATCGTACTTTGTATCCCGATATACGCATATACGCATTTACCCACTGTTATTGCCAGATATTCTTTATTTTTTGTTATTTTTATTCTATATTTTTAATGAGAAGGAGTGAACATGAAGACTAAGGTGGTACACGTCCATTCACGAGAAACCTACTCTTACGCTTCAGCACGCATTGGTAGACGTGGTATTACTCGAGATCGAGATTGAACGAATGAAATATGAAATGAAATAAAGTTTTTTTATCACAAAATCAACATGGAAAATAATAATAACAAAAAAAAACTAAATTACAATTAAAAGAGACGAAAATATTTTGTGACAAAAGGGTTAGACTCAGCATGATTTTGCTGTGGAATTTCTCCTACAACAGCGCTGGTTTTTAGCCTAAGCCTTGTTCATACACCATATAAAATATAAGAGTAGCCGTGGCCAAGTTGAAATATTATAACATTTAAATTAGAACATAACATTATAATTATTAACTTAAAACGTATATGTTTATCAAAAGTGGTCAACATTGGTGCGGAATAGATACATTAAAAGAAACCGGTATTATATATATAAATATATAATTTACCTATATTTAAGATACTACATATTTTTTCTCTTTTTTAGGAAACTTATAAATAATAGTTTTTCAATAAAATACATACTTATATTTTTATTTTTTCAACATAATACACATTTAGATGATCTAATAACAATAATATACCTACAATAAAAAATAAAAAAAATACCCAACCAAAATAATACATACCTATAGACTAAAAACATATTTAAAATCTCTTTTTCTCGATCTAGTAGATATGCTCGTAATTTTAGTTTAAAAGTAGCTTTCCCCTTGGTGTTTCTGATGGGGGGTGGTAAATCATTCCAGATTTTGGATGCTGCATACTTGAAACCGCCTCTAAACCCAGCCGTATGGTGTTTGGGTATAGCTAGCTTATTTTGAAATTTCGAGCGAGTGTTTTGTTGGTGCAAGTCCTTCTTAAATTGAAATTTATTGTACAAATAGGTAGGTTTACCCGTTATCATTATTTTTTGCACCGAACATCCGAAATGCAGTCTCCTGCGATTTTTCATTGATAGTATATTTTTAGCTACTAAAAATGGTGTAATGTGAGCCCGCCTTGGTATATTAAAACAGAAACGCATACAAGCATTTTGTACCTTCTGTATAGTTCGCTCAGTTTTACTAAATATTCGAGGTCCGTACACGTTATCACAGTAATTGAAATTTGATAAAACAAGAGATTCTGTCAGGTTTATACGTACATCTAATGATAAGTATTTCCGAAATTCGTACAATATTTGAATCGAAAAAAAGCATTTCTTATTTTCGCATTTATATGTGATTCATAGCGTAACTCTTCGTCAAGTACAAGTCCCAAATTTTTCACAGTTTGTACCCTATCAATATCCACTGAGTTAATTTTTAATTGTGGGAAGCTTTTTTTATCATTGTCACATTGATGTTTGGTGCCTAAGACTATATACTTTGATTTCGTCGGATTTAATACAAGAGTATTGTCACACGACCACCTATATACTTCGTTGAGATCTTGATTAATTTTTTCAACTGCGGATTCAACTGAATTAGGGGCGAACGAATAATAAATCTGAGTATCATCAGCGTACAAGTGACTTTTACAGTGATTTATTTCTCGGTCTAGGTCAGCTGTGTACATGGTGAACTGTAACTGTGGGCTAAGTATGGAGCCCTGCGGGGTGCCCCTATTACATTTTCTGATGCTCGATTGAGAAACTTGGTTATCTGTTTCTACCGACACATATTGGCGGCGTTCTGACAGAAAAGACTTGAACCATTTACAAGTTGCTTCACTAAAACCATAATACTTCATTTTAGCCAGTAGCAGTAGCAGTAATCGGTTTCCAATTTCTGTCTCCCCTGCCGATCCCCGGCCGCCTGGTCAGACTGTCTCGGATTCTTTCCGCCAAGAGCGAGTAGTTTTACATATACCCAATAATAATAACTGCAAAGTAAAATGGATATTTTTTTAAATAATGCCTAATAGGTATCTGACATTTTTGAAAACCAGCTAAATAAGCTTGAGCGCCTTCAAAATCTTTGTATAAAATTCATATATAGTTTGCGTATATAACGGTCTCCGTGGTGCAATGGTATAGATAGACGCTACTTCGCCAAGCGCCAATCAAGAGTTTACGGTTCGATTCCCGAATCTCGAATGCGGGTTCGATTTCAGCACGGAACAAAAAAGGTGTTACGTGTCTCGGTGTTTGTCTTTTTAGTTTTTGTTTTTAGTATAGGTTTGGGCACCGTTATGTAGCTATAGGTAGGTAATTTCGAACACAATGCAGTAGGTCTAAACTTATAGTACGGGGTATTTTATGCGTGTTCAGTGTTCTTGATAACAATAATAACTTGAACAAACGTCTTCGGCCGGCTGCCCAAATTTTTCGAGCTCTGATAAATTTATTGATGGTTTTTTCATCGTTCGCGGCATCGGTATTTTTGGCATTGTTATGTACCTACAGTAAACAGCTGGATAGTGATGTATATGGTAGATACCTACACACGCATTATTTCTGTCAACATTGGTGATAGGATAGCGCAAAACTACTTTGATAACAAATCAAGTTCCGATAATTTGTGATAAGTATGTGAAATAAACTACTTGCGCTTGATATTGTATGGTTTCAGGATCCATAACAACAATAAAATCTCAAATATAGATGAAAATATCCATTGCTGTCACCTTCTTTTATCCTAGATTCATCATTAAATACAGACTGATGATGTATTAATTAATTTTAATGGAAGCCATTTCAATTGAAGACGCCATTTGAAATACTCTGACTTTAATTTAACTGACTACAAACAAACAAAACAGCATCTATTGAAGAGTACACAAAGTACCCTTTTATTAGTATACAATGAAGTAGTTGAGTTCATACTCACTAGATGTCTCTTGAATGTTATGTTTCAGTCCCCCACCCACCCCGTCGTTCATTCTATTTTCAAGATACGGACGGAGATAACCTTCAAGTGATTTTTGTCAAATTATATTGATAACAACAAATTACGTTATAGTTTGGTACTGAACCTATATGATTGCCTCTATCTTATAAAAACTAATTGAACATGAGTTCCCTAAAACGAGTTTTATCTTTAAGTGGGGCTATTCCAAAACATTCCAGGTATGTTTTTCTATTAAATCTCCTGATGTTTTCACTGTGTATTGTATTGTGACTTATACTTTTACGTAAATAATTTAACAGGTTGATAAGTACCACTAAATCAAGACTAAGTGCCGAAGATGGATGGATATCAAAATTGCTGGTTCGTAAAATAGAGCCAACAAAGGAGTCACATAGTAGTATGTTGAGTGACAAAGATTTTATCTATGCTCTACATACTCATAACATCAGGCCGGATTCGGTGGACAAATACTTGGAAAATTAGTAAGTGTCATAAGAATTGGAATTCGTTGATTTACATTCAGTACTTTTTATAATATGTTTCAAGTAATTTGTGTGACCAACTGTTTACATCAGATACAATGATGTATATTGAACCTTGACCTTCCAGTTTGAAATCTTTTCAATCTATTATCTAAATTAATAACTATTTAGTAGTAGTTTTAGTAAAGAAAGTTAGTAATCACTTGAAAATTATCTTGCTCTACATTGTAAATAACTCCTGTAGGTATATTATTTTTTTATTTTAATGTCATTTCCTCTAATTTTTTATGTACAATTTATTGTAAATCACATGGAATATGATAACTTTTACTCAGGGCCAACAATTTTAGCAATTTAGCTTATGTGTGTGATTCTATTTAGGTTGTGACTATATAAAAATACAGAAATTTATATATTTTTAGCAAAACATCTGTGCAATTCATAGAATCCCGAAAAAGTGAACTGGGCTGTGAGCTGTTGGGATCATGGACAGTGTCTGTGGGGGATATGGATCAGGCAATCCATTTGTGGCGCTATGTTGGTGGCTTCGAGAAAATAGATAAAGCAAAATTGTTATTTAGAGAAAGCTCTGTGAGTATTATTGTTAAAGTACACTTCTTTTGTTAAGATTCTTTTAGTTCTTTTGTTAAGATTACTTAGTATTTGTACAGGAAAGTAGGAGACATATTTAAGAGAGGGGTGTACGTGGAGGAGGTGTATGAGGAGCTTCTCATACAGGACTATATAGAGTGAATCACAATAAAATTATTCCTTGGTTTGAAGATTCAAGTTTATTTGTGGGCATCTGGTATAGAATGTTAAATTGTGAACCTCTCCGTGTACCTTGGTGGCTGATAAATGTATCGGAAGGCAGTTGTTGAAGTCGAAACTCCGAATAAGATTGGGGCACATTCCATCAAAGCTGTTTACATATCTAATTAAGAAAGCTGAAACACCCTATTGTGAATTGTGTAATAAAACTGATGACGTTTACCATGTTTTGATTGAGCGAGAGCTATTTGTAAAAATAAATAATATTATTTAATGTAGAAGGCGCAAGTCATACTGAGTTTCCCGGCTTCCACAACTGCCATAGAGCTGTATAAACTATATAGAAATGTTTATAATTAGCATTTAAGATTTAAGTAGGTTTAGTTGACATGTCACTGTAGAGAAAAACCCCTTTTAAAATAATAAAGATAAAAAAAAGTTTATTTGTAGCAACTAGGTAGACAGTTCTGGTCATATGGTATTCTTAAGGAAGTGATCAATATTTTGGTAAAAGTTTGATAAATTAAAGCAATTATAAATCTTGATGGTACCAATATTATAAACCTATAAAAATATTACTAGGGTAGTATAGTCACTCAGAGTGACTAATATTATAATAATACTAGCTTTTGCCCGCAACTTCGTACGCGCATAAACATTGTGTGTATTTAACACAACCAGTCACTTATTGAAGAACCTTTATGAAAGGTATCACATCCATGCACTGAAGAAATAAGATTTTTCATACAAACTAAAAAGTCCAATATTTCGTGTTCCCGTGGGAATTTCGGGAATTCCTTTCATAGCACAACCAGTCACACATTGAAAAACTTTTACACCAAGTTTCACATTGGTGCACTCAAGGAATAAGATTTTTCATACAAACTAAAAAGTCCTATATTTCCCGTTCCCGTTGGAATTTCGGGAATTCCTTCCTTAGTGCACCCCTACATCCCCTTAAGAATGGATGTTCCAAATTTCAGCTCTCTACGCCCAGTAGTTACGGCTGTACGTTGTCTGTCAGTCACTCAGTAACTCAGTCAGTAACGGAACAGTTTTATGTATATTGATGAAAAAAATAAAGTAAACTATGTCACTTTACACTTTTATATGTGTGAATGTTACCGAAATCCATGTGATCTAGTTTGTTGAAGATCTTTGTTTGACATATCACCGCATACCTGTTATTAAGAATAAAGAAACTTAAATGATATTGTTTTTTTCTCATAATTTTAGGAATACAGACAATTGGAAAAGGACAGAGGAACCTATGTCAGATCAAGGCACTTGCAGTACTTGTTAGCTTTTAGTTTCTGGCCTAATGCCAGTCCCAGATCAGGCAGCCATATTTATGAGCTTCGATCATACAGGTAAAGTATAGATACTTATGTAATAATGCCTAGGTATTTTCTTGGTTTAATGTACTAATCTGTAGTATAATGTCTTTAAAAAATGGGTTTTGATCTAACCTAATTTATAGGAATGATTTTATCTTAGGCTATATTTTGGCACTAAAACTGGTGTAAACTAAATCTTCTACATCAAAGTCAGTAACAAAATATTCAGTTAGACTCAAGGAAAATGTAAAATGAGCCCTGATTTATTAGATTAATAAAAAAGCCAACCACGGAGGGTTGGTGTAGAATAGCTCTACTGACCCTGGATAAGAGAATCATAAATCTGATTGACCCGGATGAAAAATTTCATGGCCGGACGCCTCCAGGGTTCACCTGGCTAGCAGCATATCACCACCACGATGGTGACGTGTTTCGTGAATGTGTTTATACAGATCCAGCAGGCCTATTATGGATCTCAAAACCATGCGCAGATATTATGAAATACTAAAAAAAAAAAACATGACGTAAAACATATCATGGGACCTTTATTTGGTACTGCTCCTCGCCATGTAGACTGAATACAAGAATCCTAATATATAATAATATAGTATTTATTTATGAAAGCATTTGAAACGGAAAAACAGAAATGAAATCAAGAAACAAACATATCATAGAGGTGGGTGCGATATCACCTTTTTCAATTGACGTTGTAATTCGTTGAAACTGTCATTGCAAAAGGCATCTTGCATGCAATGAATTGCAATGTATGTATGTACTCGTTCCTTCATTATATCATATAAATCTTAGAGTAAGAATACAGTATAATTATTACTCTAAGATAGAAATCTTGTTTCACATGTCATGAAAGAACCGTAATAGGCCTACAGGTCCTTCCTAAATGCGTGTGCTGGCATCTTTGACCTAACCTTCACTTATCATCAAATGAGTTGGAGGAATAACGCAGGTCAGGTAGGTAATTATAAAAAAAAAAATCTAGAAAGTAGTGCTAACAGTAAAGAAAAGCGCTTTATAATTTAGATGTCTTTAAAGTATGGACTGTCCTTTTACCTTAATGATTTCATTGTTTTCAGTCTCAAGCCAGGTACTATGATAGAGTGGGGCAACAACTGGGCGCGCGGCCTCACGTACCGCCGCGCGCAGAATGAAGCGTTCGCCGGGTACTTCTCACAGATTGGACGACTCTATAATGTGCATCATTTCTGGTGTAAGTAGTTCTATTATTGAAAAAATACAGGGTTATTTGTAATTATACCAGAATCTTTTAAGTTGGTGTAGGTTAGGACACTTCCAATCATTTGAGCCCAGTTTTCTTTTCTAAAAATCTAGTTTTACTCCTTTAAACCTTAATTGTTATAAAAACGAATGGTTCAATTTCAAATCTCTTTCCAGTTTTGGATAGGTGTTTATTTCTAATCAACACACAACAAAAAAAAATTTCAATGTGATTCCAAACAGAAGCTACAGGACGTTTTATAAATTAAAAATGATTTTTTTGGAGCAATGTTTACAAAAAAAACAGCATTTTTTTTCCAAAAAAGTGAATAAGAATTTAGCATACCTACACTTTTATTAAAAAACAATTAGAACTCTCTGGCTATCCAACGAGATAAAACAATTATAGTTCGGCCGTTCAGAGAATGCGTTCCTGACACCTATCAGTTAGTCACGACTAGTGATGGGCACAACATAACACTGAGTTCGTTACCGTTCCTCCAAAATGAAACGCCGCGTAATTTTTAAGATTATTTACGTTTTAAATTGGCGGAATCATTTAAAATTTATATTTTAGTAATTTAAGTGGAAACCAAAAAAAGGTAATATAAATATAATAAAACTGTTTTATTTATTTTTTGTTACAAAGTTACAATCTGTATTTCTATGCAATAAAGTACATTTAATTGAATGTGCGTACAGAATATTAATCAGACTCCGATTCGCTTGAGGAGGTAGTGTCTTCATCATCATCTTCGCCTACATGTATAATTATTTTATTATCAATAACAGAATCAATCCTGATATCTCGGTCAAAATGTTCCACAATCAGGTTTTAGTCTTTCAACAACCTTTGCCCAGTCATCTCTAGTGACTTCCCCGCAGGCTTCTTTTAATAGGGTCATCATCTTTTTTGTGCTGAATGGCGGGGAAGTATAGTGGCGGGCGGCGTAACCTTTTATTTGAGCCCAGATTAGCTCCATCGCGTTATATTGGCAATGATACGATGGAATTCTTAGAACGCGATGACCGTACTTCAGAGCCAGTTCATCGATTTCGTATCGCACATTTGCCACTTTATTTTCTTTAACTAATTTAATTAGCTCTGCTTTTAGCATCTGCATATTTGCGTCAATGCCTTTTGCTTGTAACCAACTTTTTTTCGCGCATTCGGTTTGGTCATAGTTAAATTTTTTAATTTAATAAAAGTTATCTTATAGTCCATTATTTTCAAATTCTTAAAAAGAAAAACAAAACGTATTATTTCATAAATTATACCTGTTTAAGAACAGATTACGATACTGTTATAGCCTGTTATTGTTAGCACAGCACTACAAATATAAAGCTTTGACATAACCTTGTAATAGCGCAGTATAGATTTTGAAAAATATTGTTTACCAAGTTATTTGACACTCAGTTTGGCACAAAATTATAAAATTCATTAATTATTGATATAATAATGTTGTTTTAATGCTCATCAATTGTTAAAACGGTAAACAACCAGCAAAAATATTTTTGATCGTAACTGCAACGCCATTACAAAGTTACTTCGTCAGTTCAATCGCGATGTGTCAGGAACGCATTCTCTGAACGGCCGAACTATAGC
Source organism: Stenoptilia bipunctidactyla (assembly GCA_944452665.1). Classification (NCBI taxonomy): domain Eukaryota; kingdom Metazoa; phylum Arthropoda; class Insecta; order Lepidoptera; family Pterophoridae; genus Stenoptilia; species Stenoptilia bipunctidactyla. The sequence goes on along the minus strand of OX101737.1, from coordinate 11,833,892 downwards.
ACTTAATTGCACAGTTGCAGAATAAAATTCAAAAACCTACATTTTTTTAGACTACATTTCCAAAGGAAACAAACAAAGTGTTCCTTTCATAAAGAAGGTCTTTTTTCGCTGTCAAATCTTTACAAATTATTTAAATCAGGGTTCTGTATCAATAAGTTGTCGAATTGCAATGAAAGGCGAAGATAAAATGGTTTTCTTTACCCAAGTCTGTAAAATAATGACAATAGTACTTTAACATTGTTTAATAAGACCTTCGCCCCAGTTTAAACTGTATAAGAACGACAAAAAATCTAAACCTCATATTTTTACCCAGGTTACAAGGACCTTCAAGCTCGGCGCGAGACTCGCGAGAGCACTTGGCGCAACCCCGGCTGGGACGAGTGCGTGGCGTACACCGTGCCTCTCATCAGAGAGATGCACTGCCGCATCCTCGAACCCACCGAGTTCTCGCCCACTAAGTAAACTAAACCTAAAGTAAACGGTCATTCAGTGGGTCTAAAGTCACGTGTAATAAGATGTATACATTGTCATTGTAATTTGAACTTTATCACAACCAAATAAGTTGCTAAGTGTATACATTTTTTTAGACGTGACTGTACATAGATACATGAATCGTCTACGATAAGATTTGTCTGGACACTGCTGCATATTTATGGAATCAGGCAATTTAAACTATACTGAATTTGGCGTAGCCGAGTACGTCTCTGGTTACACAGAGGCGGACTCGGCCAGTAGCAAATTTACACTACTACGGTACAGTTGCCGAATTAATTTCTTGCGAAACTTTTGTTTATAAATAGTGCAGTAGGTATCTAGTCAGAACTCAACGTAGACTAATCATCAAGGGACCTTACACTGTTGTCATGGCAACAGAAGCACATCGGGTCAGTCTATAATGCTGCGTCTGTACCCACTGAATCGTTCGAAACCGACGCCAATCGCCGAATCGAGGATATAAATTATATTTTATTCTAAACATAACTTCAGCTAATTACTTATAATTGTATTTTTTTAAATCCTTAACGTTATGTTAAAAAAGATTGAGCTGAAAAATTATATATTTTCAAACGTGATTGTGTTATCGCAGCATCGAAAGAAATGTAATTGCATTATTTGCATGAGAAATCTGGTAAAGAAATGAACATGTTGGTTTGAATTAACCAAGTTCTCGTAGTGTAAATATAATTTTAACTATATACTTTGTATCTATGTATTTAAGAATAAAAAGTAGACCATTTTGCAATATTATTATGTACTCGTACAAATAAGATATAATTAACTTTGCAATAGCACAAAATGTGTAAAATTATTTGTAAATTAGCTATACAAAATGTTATGATTTGTGCATTTATAGAATAAATCATGTAATGGATTTAAGATCAAAATAAAATACATATTTTGTACATGTAATATCACACAGTGTTAAATTAACATAATAAAGTAGTTTTCTAAAAATGTTATCACTTTTTTTTTATTTCGTACTCGCATAAACATTGTTCATGTTTAACACAACCAGCAGGCGTAGCACGGCTTTCATAAGAGATAAGTCACACGGCAAGACATAATCTTGTCACAGTCCGGTAATTTGTCTTATATGACAGCACGGGCACACGACGTGACAAAAATGCTTGCCGCGACATATCTTTGTCTTGACGTTTATACAAAGAACGAGTTTAACAACTTTAAACCTCCAAATGTAATTTTTTAGTTGGTGAATTTTTAATTTTAATATTATTTTTAAGTTTTGTGACCATGTCAAGTGCCAAAAAGCATTAAGTACCTTTACCGTTGAAGTCTTAAAAGAATCTGATTATAATAATTGATAGACATAATTATTATTCATCATCATCATCATCACAACTCTTTGTAATGAGCCCACTGCAGGGCATGGGTCTCTCCCCTGGGTGACGAGGAGGTTATAGGCCCAGTGCTGGGTGGTGGATGCCAGAATTCAGGGCGCCGAAATGGCTTCTGACAAACCCTAACGACTACTGTATACAAGTATACAGCACCCGGGACCGACTGCTTAACGTGCCCTCCGAAGCACGGAAGTCGGCGGTCACCCATCCAAGTACCGACCGCGCCGAACGTTGCTTAACATGTGATATCGTATGATACACACATTAACCATGGCGCCACGACGACTTCATAATTATTATTATGAAAAAATAATCTCACTACCTCCGAACCGCAGTGATAAAAAATGTTTGGCGATGTGTCAAATTGTGACAAAAATAAACAAAACGATGCCGCCATGCTATTAAATAAGAGATAGATCTTGAAAGAAGTCTTAAACATTTGTCAAGATGTGTTTGTCACGCATTCTAGATAAATTAAACTTGCCCCGTGCTGCTGTATAAGACTAAGCAATTATGTCGCTCAAATTGTGATATAAACTGTGACACAAGTCTTGTCTTGACAAGCCGTTCTACGCCTGCAGCCGTAGCACGGGTTTCATAAGAGATAAGTCACACGACAAGACATAATTTTGTCACAGTCCGGTAATTTGTCTTATATGACAGCACGGGCACACGACGTGACAAAAATGCTTGCCGCGACATATCTTTGTCTTGACGTTTATACAAAGAACGAGTTTAACAACTTTAAACCTCCAAATGTAATTTTTTAGTTGGTGAATTTTTTGTTTTAATATTATTTTTAAGATTTGTGACCATGTCAAGTGCCAAAAAGCAGTAAGTACCTTTACCGTTGAAGTCTTAAAAGAATCTGATTATAATAATTGATAGGCATAATTATTATTCATCATCATCATCATCACAACTCTTTGTAATGAGCCCACTGCAGGGCATGAGTCTGTCCGCTGGGTGACGAGGAGGTTATAGGCCATAATCCACCAAGCTGGCCCAGTGCTGGGTGGTGGATGCCAGAATTTTCAGGGCGCCGAAATGGCTTCTGACAAACCCTAACGACTACTGTATATAAGTATACCGGGACCGACTGCTTAACGTGCCTTCCGAAGCACGGAAGTCGTCGAGAGAAATGAATGGTCGGCGGTCACCCATCCCAGTCCCGACCGCGCCGACCGTTGCTTAACATGTGATATCGTATGATACACACATTAACCATGGCGCCACGACGACTTCATAATTATAATTATGAAAAAATAATCTCACAACCTCCGAACCGCAGTGATAAAAAATGTTTGGCGATGTGTCAAATTGTGACAAAAATAAACAAAACGATGCCGCCATGCTATTAAATAAGAGATAGAACTTGAAAGAAGTCTTAAACATTTGTCAAGATGTGTTTGTCACGCATTCTAGCTAAATTAAACTTGCCCCGTGCTGCTGTATAAGACTAAGCAATTATGTCGCTCAAATTGTGATATAATCTGTGACATAAGTCTTGTCTTGACAAGCCGTGCTACGCCTGCTGCAGTGAAGAACTTTTATGTCAAGTATCACATCCGTGCACTCAAGGAGGAAGATCTTTCATACTAACTGTAAAGTCCAATACTTCCCGCTCCCGTGAGAATTTTGGGAATTCCTTCCTTAGTGCTCCCCCACAACCCAAGTTGTATGTAAAGTCAATAGTAACATAGTAGTATTTATTAATAGGGAATTCTAGTGAAAACATAAGTACCTACTTTTATTATACATATAATTATGATCGGAATCGAGTACAGACAGACTGCTCTCCTTCAATATCAAAAATTTGTCACCAGTCAACATTTTACACGTATTAATATTAATATTTAAATGTTAGTTTGGCGACGTCAGACGTGGAATTGCTGGGTCACCCTCCATATGGCCCCGACCTCACAACTTGGGATTTTTCTTTATTCCCGAAAATAAAATAAAAACTTCGAGGAAAACATTTTATGGATGTTGCAGGAATAGTGGCTGTGACCCCCAAGAACGAGTAGGCAAAGCTCTTTTCTCGGTAGTTTTACGTTAGATTTATTGATGTGAATGGAAACTATTTTGAAAAGATATAGGTAGGTAATTAAAATATGTAACTTGCTGGTCGGCTCAGTTTTTGATTTTCTTTAAACTTTAATAACATGCTTTGAATTGCCAGTGAGAACTTTTCTAGAATATATTGTGCGTCTCACCAAACACCTCAATTTGTGTGGGAAGCTGAGTGAAATACCAAGACATTTTAGCTGAACTAGCCGAGTTTGCTTTTACCGGAATCAGCGGGGCTAGCATGCGATCATCGACAACGATAAATCGGACCTTTTATCGATATTTTCTTAGAATATGGCACTGTGGACTATGGCAATTTTGGTTTTGTGGACTTAATCATGGTATCAAAATATCGAGTAATTCTATCTAATTATAGGATAAAATAACAAAATAATATTTATCGTATCGATTCGAGTCTTTATCGATGGTCGCATGCTAGCCCTGCAGGACTCGGAAGGGAAAGTGTAATGTCATAACCACGACCCCTTTGCATTTGCAGTAGACATAAGGTTCTTCATCCTAAAACAGCACTGTTTCCGATGAATACAAAAATTAATTATGTTTTTTTTTCCTGAACTACGGGTCCCATTTGCCAAATCCTACTTGAAGATCAAAAGTGTTAATGACGAATGGTATTCGACCAGTGTGTTGGAAAGTTCCAACTTTATGATATGTTTCGATTTGCGGCTTTTCTGTTCGTACTTCAGAGTTATCCATTCGTGAATAGCTCATATACCATAAACCTCTCGCTGATCAGAAGATCTATCTGCTCTTACTTGGGCAGCATACTCTCGTAAAACGCTCAAATGAACCTCTTGCTGTTCAGCAAATTCGTCTTCTCTGTCTTGAGTGGCTTTCTCTAGTAAAACGCTCGAATGAACCTCTCGCTATTCAAAAGATTTGTCTGCTCTAACTGGAGAAGGTGTTCTGAGATGGTGCACTCAATTCAAGGTTGAGTGTTTATAGGAATGCGCCACTTATTTCAACTTGAAGCTTACTAGTGACTAATGAAACATATTTCCGGTTTGATTTACCGCAAACTTGTCAACTCCAAACTCCATTTTGATGGAGCTGTGGATTGATGGATTTTGTGGACGAAAATCTGTCACGATTTTTAGCTTTCGTATTCACACTGATTTTCCCAAAATTGATGGAGTTGCATTTTCACGCCAACCAAGATACTAACTAGTATGAAAATACTCGCCGAGAATCAAGCAGCTCAAACTCGATGAGATTGCGTCGTTAAATTACGGAGTTCCTATCTATGGCCACCTTCCAGCTCCATATTCAGATCCTGCTTACCATCTTGTATCAAAGTAGATACTTATCAAGACAAGTTAAACGAGCTTAAATTCGAAGGGGTAGCGTCGTTTCATTACGGAGTTCCTGCGGCCACTTTCCAGGTCCATTATCAGACCCTGGTTTCCGTTTTGCAGTTTTCCTTCTCCTACACAGGTTACATGCTATTGACGCTATTGATGCTATTGAATATACTACACAAATCATAGTTAACGAACAAATGACAACAGAGTCAGACAATCCAACCTTTAAGTTACCCAATTAACTTATAGGCAAGCAGAAATAAATAAATGATTACTGATTATCGCCGGTTACGGTACTTTTAACTATCATGTATTAAAAGATTAATGAACGTGGAGGAAGCGAAAGAGGTATGTCTGGATCGAAGCAATTGGTGTTCCCTTGTGTCTGCCTACCCCAAAGGGAGACAGGCGTGAGGTTATGTATGTATGTATGTATTATTATTAATTTATTACTCTGATTTTCCCAAATTTGATGGAGTTGCATTTTCACGCCAACCAAGATATTAGAAAAAAAAAATACTCGTGAAGACGAATAAAGCAAGCTCAAACTCGATGGAGTAGCGTCATTGAATTACGGAGTTCTTATGGCCACCTTCCAGCTCCATCATCAGACCCTGGTTACCATCTAGTATCAAAGGACTTGTTAAGACAAATTAATCCAGCTTAAAGTCGATGGGGTTTCGTAATTTAATTACGGAGTTCCTATGGCCATCTTCCAGCTCTATCATCGGAACCTGGTTACCATCTTGTATGAAAATACTTGTTGAGACAAAGCGAAAAAGCCCAAACTCGTATTTTGCGTATTTTAATTACCAAGTACCTATGACCATCTTCTAGCTCCATCATCAGATCAGATATATGTCATAATAAATTGCATTGTAATCCGATTTATACATGTATGCCAAATGTTAGCTTAATTGGAAACCGGGAAATCAAAGTTAACGTAAAAATTTGATTAGATAAGGATTAGATAGGCTAGGTATTAAAAAAAATATTTTGATGTGTAGGTGACTTAACAAAAAATTGATAGAATTTTAGTTATTTAGGTTTAATTGAAATATCCCTAGACTATGTCGATGTGTGTAATATGTTAGCTTGCCTGCAGCTACTAATTTTTTACAAATTTTTAATATACGTGCTTTTTAGTTAAATTAAATTAAATATATACCTATTCGGCAGTCGGGTTTTTAGTTTATTTACTTATTATTAATTATCTAAGACTGATAAACAAGTCATAAAGCAATCATACTGTAAAATATAAATTCTTTTTGCTGGACTTTTGAACTTATTATTCTAGGTTGCCTGGCAGAAATCGCGCTTCGGCGATAATTCGGCGTTATTTTAATTTAAACTGTGTAACCATGTTGGTGTATATTAAAGAGTTCGGCGCGGTTGGTACTTGGATGGGTGACTGCCACACATTGGGGTCGCCCATACAAGACGCATGCGAAAAACTCATATAAAATGCGGATGATTACAAAAAAACACACGTTTCTGAAAATTGTGGATATTTTACATTCACGGTCGTTTACTTAACAGTTTACTCTGTTATCTATTAGTTGGTATTGACGCGCAAAATAGAAGTCTCTGAATGTCGCGTATTTCCTTTGAACTTCTTAATTAAATTGTAATGAGATTTTTATCATTATTTGTAATATCTCGTGAGGAACAACGTTAGTACTCTTTATTACACAAAAATTTTAACAATTTTTTTTTGTTCTTAGCTCACATAATCGTCTTTTTATACCTATGCATTTTTTCTTAAAGTTTGATGTGCGATATTTTTAATTTGCGCAAGGTTCGTGTCCGTATCGACCGCGCGGCCACGGCGTTTTTTCTTACATCTAACCATGCCAAGATTATGTAAAAATTTGTAAAAGTCGATTCCTAAAAACATAAATTTGTAAAAGGTATAGTTAAAAAGTTATAAGGGTTTGAACGTGGCCGCGCCATTGAAACAATGCGAACCGCGCGGCCACGTAGATCTTTAAAATTAAACATTGCAGAGACCTGAAGTTTAGGTAAAACACGGATTGAATATGTAAAAAAATTGTAAAAATATAGAAAAAAATCCTGGATTTACATTTTAGAAGCTGTAAGCTTATAAAACCATGGCCGCGCCATCGACCGGTATAAAATTACGTTATCGTCGATATCTCGATGGAAAAGCATAGCAGAGGTCTGAAGTTTTTTGTAAAACCTGGATTCGAATTTGTAAAAACTAGTAAAAATATAATAAAAAATCATAGGTTAACATAATAGAAGCTGTAAGACCAAAAACCCATGGCCGCGCCATCGAAACGTTAGAAAAGGACTTTACCGTCGATATCTTACTGAAAAAGCATCGCAGAAGTCTGAAGTATTTTGTAAAACCAAGATTTAAATTTGTAGAAACGATTAAAGATGCACAAAAAACTCCTAGGGTCATATTTAAGGAACTTTAGCACTGAATCTTTAGTACGGCTTGAATACGTCGATAGGGTGACCATGGCTTATTGATAATAGAAAACTTTCCACACATTTAATAGAAATTATATCACAAATCCATATTTATTTCGCATAGTAAATTAAATTTAATTTTAGAGCTCATCTGACCTGTTACCATGAACAAGAAACAGACATAGTTAGAATAAAAGAAACAGAAAAAACCAGGTGTACAACCCTTATCTTTGTGTTTTTTGTTTAAAAGTCCATGCCGCTCACTTAAAGGCTTGCCGGCCAATTATCAAACAATGTTATTCGTAGAAATATAGTCTTGCTTTTGTTTACTTGTTTCAAAAGTTTTATGTCATCGACCAAAACACGCACCATAGAATATAATTATTTTAAAACATCAAAGTGACGCTGAGATAAAATGGTAACCTATAGCAAACTTATTGTTAAGGAAAGTTGTAAAATGAACTGTTTCCTAATTATTTTTACCCGACTACTGCACGCAAAGGAGGGTTATGTTTTCAGCGCGAATGTAACTATGTCTGTTTCTTGTTCATGGTAACAGGTAACAAGTCAGATGAGCTCTAAAATTAAATTAAATTTACTATGCGAAATAAATATGGATTTGTGATGTAATTTCTATTAAATGAGTGGAAAGTTTTCTATTATCAATAAGCCATGGTCACCCTATCGACGTATTCAAGCCGTACTAAAGATTCAGTGCTAAAGTTCCTTAAATATGACCCTAGGAGTTTTTTGTGCATTTTTAATCGTTTCTACAAATTTAAATCTTGGTTTTACAAAATACTTCAGACTACTGCGATGCTTTTTCAGCAAGATATCGACGGTAAAGTACTTTTCTCACGTTTCGATGGCGCGGCCATGGGTTTTTGGTCTCACAGCTCCTATTGTGTATACCTATGATTTTTTATTATATTTTTACTAGTTTTTACAAATTCGAATCCAGGTTTTACAAAAAACTTCAGACCTCTGCTATGCTTTTCCAGTGAGATATCGACGATAACGTAATTTTATACCGGTCGATGGCGCGGCCATGGTGTTATAAGCTTACAGCTTCTAAAATGTAAATCCAGGTTTTTTTTCTATATTTTTACAATTTTTTTACATATTCAATCCGTGTTTTACCTAAACTTCAGGTCTCTGCAATGTTTAGTTTTAAAGAACTACGTGGCCGCGCGGTTCGCATTGTTTCAATGGCGCGGCCACGTTCAAACCCTTATAACTTTTTAACTATACCTTTTACAAATTTATGTTTTTAGGAATGGACTTTTACAAATTTTTACATAATCTTGGCATGGTTAGATGTAAGAAAAAACGCCGTGGCCGCGCGGTCGATACGGACACCAAGGTTCTGTTTAAATGAAATTTTCCATAAATACAATTGAAGCTATAATACCTACTATATAACAAAAGCCCAAAGCAAAAGCCTGCTTTTTCTACAGTTTTTTTTTGTCAAACGCATATTTTTAGATTTACGCTTTAAAGTCCGCATGGTTTGAACATTTCTTGTCTCAAATTTTATCCAGTAATAATCTACAATTCATTTAACAAGCACCTATTTTATAAATCAGTAATATTTAATTAATATTTTAAATATTTGGTAGGTACATCATACTAAGTAAGAGTAATTGTATTTATATATTAACTAATTACAATATTTACAATCAAGCATGCTTAAATAACTTAAAATAGTGTATTATACTTAAATAAAAAGAATCCAAAATATTATTTAGTTTTGCGCATGCGTCTCATATAGGCAGCCCCAGTGTGTGCCGACCATTCATTTCTCACGGCGACTTCCGTGCTTCGGAGGGCACTTTAAGCAGTCGATCCCGGGTGCGGTACTTGTATACAGTAGTCGTTAGGGTTTGTCAGAAGCCATTTCGACGCCCTGAAAATCTGACATCCATGAAATCTGACAGCCAGCTTGGTGGCCAACTGCTGGGTGGTGGATTATGGCCTATATCTCCTCGTCAACCAGCGGAGAGGTACCATAGTCTTGCAGTGGGCTCATTACAAAGAGTTGCGATGATAATATTTTTTTTGCGAAATGCTGCCATTATAGACATGGTCGTTATCGTTACTTTGGGCTTGGGTGGATTAATAATAAAAAATAGGTACAGAATAGAAATAAAGCATATAATAAGAACAACGAATTTTACATTTAATTACACGTTAAATTAACATCACTGGACTTAATAAAATTTGCAACGCATTATATAGAACTAAATGTTATGACTCCACATTCTATTTGTTCAGTTAATTGCCGTTTGTTCTCCGATTATCTAAACGGATTGCCGCATTTATCAGAGCCGCGGCATTTTAACAATTGGGATAAAACTAGTTTGTACCAGTGTTTGATTGCTGGAAGGACTTGATGGATAATGTTTTCCAGTTCGTAAGGGTCTTCGTTAAGATTGTACATTTCGACGAAATCCTGAAAGTTATATCACATAATTAAATAAACGCAAGGCAATGCGTAATACATTATCATATAAGCTGTAGCTCCGCAGTTTGGCTTCATGTTTTTGGGTTCAGTGTGTGGAAATCTTGAAACCGAAATTTTCAAGACTTTGTTAACAACCGTGATGCATATTTCATGATATTTAATAGTCCTTAGAATAGCCCTAACACTTACGGTTGAGAGGGCCTACTGCGGCTACAAAGGTTATGAGTGGGGAAATGTTCTCATACTGGACTATTTCTTAGTTTGGCTCAGGCTGAGCCGGAGTTAGCGGGTACTGGCGATACCGTGGGCTCCAATTATGGCCAGGGACCGGAAAACCCCTTTATTTGATTAAGCCTATTGATAGGGTAACCCTATCAAAATCTTACCATATGGAAGTGTAACCCTATTGATATGGTAAGCCTATCGACGTGGTAACACTTTGAATAAAGTTAACTACTTTCGGATGCGCTTACCCTGTGATAGGGTTAGCCTATTTCTATCTCTTTCCGCGCATGCTGTTGAATTCGGAAGTATAATTCGAAGTGCGAGATTGAATAGATGGTGATATTTTTGATAATTTGATATTCTTAGAGATTAAATTTGCCTGCAGGTTTTAAAACCCTATTGAATCGGTAACCTTCAATAGGGTTTTCGATAGGCTTACTGCTTACATGAAGCTAACTCTATTGATATGGTAAGCCTTAAATTAGGGTAAGTCTTCGATACGGTTACCAAATTGATAGGGTTTTTTAAAACAAGTCTATGAAAAACCCAATCAAAAACCTCTTTAAGGGTAAGCGGTTCCGGTCCCTGATTATGGCGGATCAGGTCAATCTGGAGGTTTTAGTGGTGTGGCCTTGTGCCGGATCATTCCTACATATTCATTTCCCTTGGGCGGTCGGGGAAGTGTCTGCAGGTTATCCCCCAGAAAAGCTCTATACTTGCCCCATGTCGTAAAATATGATTAATCATCGTCACTTAGCAAAGGTGGGAAATAATCGCACCAATCCCAAGGGCCCAGTCGCACTAGCGGTTGGCCGACTAGGCGGTTTGTTTGAGGAGTTCAACCGCTTCACGCGATTTCAAGGCGGTTTCTTCGCGGTTGGCTACCATAGCCGTCAACCGCGAAACGGGACGTAGCTCTCCATTCAACCGCCGCGGTTGAATTTTTGTGGCGGTTAAGTGCGTACTATCACAGCCGGTTGCATAATTAGCTGCCCAAGCGGCCAACCGCTAGTGCGTATGGGCGCTAACACCACGAAAATTCTCACTTTAAATAAAAATAACAAAGCACGAATTATTAAATAACTTACATCATCATCAGCAAACTGACAATATTTAGTGTTGATCGTCTCCGCCAGGTGGCGCACACATGCGAAAGTATTATTTTTGGCATCCTGACATTTGCATTCGTACGACGGGTGACATTGCTGGAAAAAGGAAAATTGTTCATTGATACGTGTGTATGTGTATGTGGATATTTATGTATGTGAATAGAGAATAAACGGCCCATCCTTTTTATTTATAATGACCGGCACGGAAACTTGGCCACCTATAAGATTCTTGGTAACTTCAGTTTTTTCTTACAAGATATTAAGTTTTCGCAATTTTTTCTATTAAATAAAACACTTTTTAACCGGATTTATCGCTTTCATTATATTTTAAATTTTAGCGACTCGCTCGTGACCACGGGGTCTGCAAAGACACCAAACGTCGAGTTACAATTTAAAATGTAACTTTTCACAAGTCCGATAATTACAAACAAACTAATATGACAAGTCCAGGACACTAGAGCCCCTCCAGTTTGGTAGTGGCTAGTGTACCGCTTGAGGTACACGGACTCGGCGGTATCGCTAGGCGTGTACTCTATGGTACACTGGACTGGTAACGTGTTAAACTATACAAGTCTTGGTTTATTCCGATTAGATATCGTCCAATGTGTGTTTTTAATCAGTTTTTACAAATTAATTATTCACTTGTAAAGTCCTAGAACTTGGTAAAACTAATTAAACATACAAATTGGACGATATCTAATCGAAATGAACCAAGACTTGTAAGGTTTAATAAAGAAAACTGAAGTTACCATGAATTTTATAGGTGGCCAAGTTTCCGTTCCCGTTAGTGCATATATTCGATAAAAGAAACTTTGTGTATACCCCATTGATTCGAGGTACCGCTGAAATGCCATCATGGCATAGTTGAAGTGTCGATTGCAAACAGCGGGATACATTGCTAAGCGTGTCAGGTAGGAGCACGCTTTTTATACTCCAATAGAATAATTTGGCAATGTATGTATTTTCAATCCATGAAATTTATTTTACACTCATATGTCGTAAAATCAAAATATTAAAAGTATTAATATTCAAACTTACCGCCAAATTATCTTTATCGTAATAACAAGGACACTTTTCATCCACCGATCCATCCCTTCCCTCGCCATAATATTCAACCAGCATATATCTGTCTTTCATAGCACCCTTATACGCAAGCTCTATAGGTGTTCCATCCATATGTGCTGCAGGTTTTAACCCGGCTAAATTTAAGATGGTTGGAGCAAGGTCTATGTTTAGTATGGGTTGGGTGCTTTTGACGTTTTTCTCAATGTTTGGGCCTCTTATTGCGAAGGGCACTCGTATGTCTGTTTCGTAAGGTTGACGTTTGTCGTAGACTTGGGAGAATTGGCCTGGAATAGAATGTACGTATTTGATTATTACATTTGCTTTTGATGTTTGTATCAATTAAACAGGGTGACTGGTGGGTCACTTTTGAAATTCAAGGACGTGATAGTTTGAGATCATACTAGAAGAGAAAAGATTAGCGATGGGTGTTGAATGAACGGAACGGTTCATTCAACCAGTCGACGTTGCGTAGACGGTTCGACTGTTCATGTACTTTAGATGGACCAGTTTAAATCACTGAACTGATCGCATCCAAATGTCAACCATAACTCTTATTCATAGAGTAGAAATTAGTTTGTATGAACCATAAACTTAATGTACGTTCATTTGTTTGTAGTTCATACAAACTAATTTCAACTCTATAATTAAAGGCAATGGTTTGACATTGGGATGCGTGCGAGTAGTTCAGCGGGATAGGGAATTACGTAGAGTGAAAGAGAGGTAAGAGTGCCCGGCGCACCGGGTCAGCACAATATTTCATTATGCATTATTAGTTTTTATAAATTGCTTTTTAATTTAGACTTAGTTGTGAACCAGTTCACGATTTGAACTGGTCATTCGACTAGTCGATGAACGAAGATGAACGGTTCAGTTCACGTTCACGGTAAATGCTTTGACGACCCATCGCTAGAAAAAATATAATGGAAATAAATATTAATTACTTTGAAATTTTGAAATTTATTTGTTTGTTAAGATTAAGATTTTCAAACACTTATATGGTCTTAGACAATAAAATGTGGTCGATAGAAAAGCTGCCATCCGGGCGTTCAAATTAGGACAATTTATACTTATTACTAGGTTGAAGACATTACATTCATAATTTCATAATAATGTTTTATTATATTTGACATAATTGAATTCAATTTATATTTAATTACTCAATTCAAAAATACATTTTAGCGATACCTATGTCAATACATTATAATATAGTATAACAATATTGTTAATTGGAAAACGGATAGGAGTGTCTATTAAGAACAGCTTCATGCATTCAACTTTAACTTTACCGAAAGTTAAAGAATTGATTACGCAACGAATGGTCACGCCAGGGTTCAGACACAACCCTTGCCCGCCTGCGATCCAACTGTGACCGCATATTTGCAATTCTATATCTTAACTGATTGAAATAAGGTTTTATTTTGAATAGGTTATTCTGATATTCGGGATGAAGTCTTTAAACTTTGTAAACGTATAGCGGATGATTCTGCTATAAGGTTGGCACCCGGAAGTCGTGCTAGAATCGCAATGTGTATCGAAAGGCCTATAAAGACGTTTGACAGTAAAAAAAACAGTTTTGTCTAGTCTATTAGATATTTGAAATTGTCAAAATGAGACTATGACAATTTGTCAATTGATGTCTAAATTAATTTAATTATAAATAAATTATTTTAAAAATAAATTGTTTTAAAAATAACAAAATTTTAGCTGGTTGCCATTAAACCAAAAGAAGAAGAACTAAAATTTTTCAATTCATCAATAAAGATGTAAGAACCCATGCAAGAAGATTGTTTTTAGTTACAGGTAATTTTTATATACTAAGTACCATCGCGAACCTTTCCACAGGTCGTAGACGATATATTTCTGCCTGGAAAACATCGATCATCATCGAAGCGATCATTTTTCGTGACAGATTGTATGTGAAGGGGAGGCTAGCCAGGTGAACTCAGAACTGGTCCTTCAGAGGTGGAAATTCTACTGATCCAAACCTACACAGCTAGTTCATCAAATCTACGTTCAACGTCTTTAGAATAGGAAACACTAACTAATTTAGTGTATGGTGAGATTTTTTTTAAGTTAAACTGAAACATCAACCGTGGCATCAAAGTGAACCTTTATTATTATCAAAGTAAGCTTCTGTTATGGAGACTATACAGCGGAAGTAAGGAGGAGGGTATCCACTAAGACTTAAGAAAAGTTCGTTTCCTAAACTGTCCCGGTTGGGACTCGAACCCAGGAACTCTCACGCCACAGAACATTGCGGAACAGAGTCTTTAAGTTTAAAATTTTGGTAGTAGGTATTCATTTTATTATAAATCTTAGTAATTTCTCTCACTAATTTTCAACCGACTTCTAAAAGGAGGATGTTCTTATTTCGTGTGTTTGTTTTTATAGTGTCTTTGTAACATGATTTTTTGGACAATAATTGTGAATCGATATTAAATATTCTGTTACAGGATACTTCAGCGGTGGTCCCATATAAATTTCATCGAAATCGATTGAGTACGTCATGAAAAAAATTAATTTTTTGAAAAACATATGTTGGTATAGGTACGGAGAACATTTACCTTGACGACCTTATACTTTAGCCAAAGCTTTGACGTGAAGTCGGTTTTTTGATGCTCTGCATTCGTTGATTATTATATGTTATGTAACACAATAAAATTTACAGATACATTGAAAATTACTGATATCTAAATCGTGTTCCTAGGACCGAGATATCTCATGGATTTTGGAGATGCGAAATCTGTAAAGTTCAAAAGAAACCTGGCTCTGGTGTATTATCACGTTTCCAGCGGATGCTAAGTGGTATGTTAATAAGGCCATTTCATTATCATAAAGATATTTTGGCCAAAGGCCACCACTGACAAAATTAAACATACAAAATTAACTTCTCTTCTAGACGCTATATTCATAATTTTGTTCCTATTTAGGTATGAGTAACCAAATTTCGAATCGATAGGATATATGGAAGGTAGTCAGATCCTCTCATCAACTATTAAAGAGCTGATGATCTTCAAACGGCTGATCAGGTCATGGTTCCCTTACCATATACTTTCAATGTAATTGTAGTAATACGGCACCAAATTTCGAATCAATACGACATATGGAAGCTATTCAGATCCCCTCATCAACTATTAGAGAGCTGATCATCTTCAATTGGCTGATCAGGTCATGGTTACCTTATCATATACTTTTAATATCATTGTTGTAATACGGCACCAAAATTCGAATCGATACGACATATGGAAGTTAGTCAGATCCCCTCATCAACTATTAGAGAGCTGATGACCTTCAAACGGCTGATCAGGTCATTGTAACCTTACCATACACTTTCAATTTCATTGTAGTAATACGGTACCAAATTTCGAATCGATAGGATATATGGAAGGTAGTCAGATCCTCTCATCAACTATTAAAGAGCTGATGATCTTCAAACGGCTGATCAGGTCATTGTAACCTTACCATACACTTTCAATTTCATTGTAGTAATACGGTACCAAATTTCGAATCGATAGGATATATGGAAGGTAGTCAGATCCTCTCATCAACTATTAAAGAGCTGATGATCTTCAAACGGCTGATCAGGTCATGGTTCCCTTACCATATACTTTCAATGTAATTGTAGTAATACGGCACCAAATTTCGAATCAATACGACATATGGAAGCTATTCAGATCCCCTCATCAACTATTAGAGAGCTGATGATCTTCAATTGGCTGATCAGGTCATGGTTACCTTATCATATACTTTTAATATCATTGTTGTAATACGGCACCAAATTTCGAATCGATACGACATATGGAAGTTAGTCAGATCCCCTCATCAACTATTAGAGAGCTGATGACCTTCAAACGGCTGATCAGGTCATTGTAACCTTACCATACACTTTCAATTTCATTGTAGTAATACGGTACCAAATTTCGAATCGATACGACATATGGAAGTTAGTCAGATCCCCTCATCAACTATTAGAGAGCTGATGACCTTCAAACGGCTGATCAGGTCATGGTTACCTTACCATATACTTTCAATATAATTGAAGCAATACGGTACCAAATTTCGCATCGATAGGACATATGGAAGGTAGTCAGATCCCCTCATCAACTAGAAAAGAGCTGATGATCTTCAAACGGCTGAACAGAAACATGAAACATGGCTAAGAACACTCGGGATAAAATTATCTATAACACAAAAAAAACTAAACGAAAATCGGTTCATCCGTTTGGGCACTACGATACCACAGACAGATACACAGACACGTTAAACTTATAACACCCCTCTCGTTTTGCGTCGAGGGTTAAAAAGTAAATAAAACATTTTACATTTTAATTTTTAATTTTCAATCTTCTCAAGGGTATATGTTTTCTTTTGAAGTAAAACACTCAAATGAACTTTTTTAATGATTTAACAATAAGAATATTTATTTCTGATTGCAGTTGCCTTAGTGAATAAAAGCAGTTCGTGAGGAAGACCTATGTTTATAAGAAGCATATTACAGTGGAGCAACTACATAAAATGATTGCATTTGGAAACTATTTTTCGGAAATAAGCCACATTTTCGTCGGGAAAGCAATCAGCCACAAATCCTGCCCACAAATTATTTATTTTGTAGGTTTAAAAATAAAAAAGCTAGTAGTCATTTTCAAATCTCCAGAAACCGAGGATTTAGGTTAGCTGGCAAGCCAAAGCATTTTGAATAATGATTTTTTTATACCTACACCAAATTCAAATCGTCAAATGCATTGTCATGTCATTCGTTGGTCAATTTGTAAGCTTTTATAATAAAGTGCCTAAAATATTAATTATTTAAGCTTAGTTAAAAGATAGTCTAAAACAAATGTTATGTAAAAATGGTTTCTATGAAATGTCTGGGCCATTTTGTGGCTATAAGCTGTTATTTTTATTTTAAAGAAGATTGTTGTTTCGAGCCACTTCTTCTGAACAGATCGTATTTTCAATAATTGGTGGTAGATTCATTTCACTTTGAAAAAAATATTACTTATTGCACGTGTCTGTTGAAATACATACGAAAAAAAATCTTTAATTTTCGCATTGCCAAAGTATAGGTTGAATACAGATCGACTCAATAAAAAAATAATGTAAGATTCATTATTGAGCGATTGCAAATATTTCACCATTTTCAAAATAGTAATAACTTACATAAGATAAGCTTCACTAGCAAGTCATTAATAAGAGACTAGGTATAGAGGCATTCTCTTAGTAATAAGATTTTATCCTCTTTACTCAGAAGTATTTTATATATAGGTATAATTATTTTTATTCCTGAGAACTTAAAATACGTAAAATTGTACTGTTTCGGAAAGCTTTTTTTTATTGTTTGATATTGTATAATTGATAATATAGCTTATATTCTTTATTAATTATTTTTCTATATTTTATTTAAACATAAAGATATAAAGATTGTATGTTGACTTAATAAAGGTAAAATATTTATAATTAATTACTCGACTGCCTTTCTAAAACACAATGCTGTTCAAGTAGCAAAATTGTAACAAAAGATTTTCTGATATACTTTGTTTAACCCTATATAAATAACAGCAATACGTAACAGTTTGACTAGTCTTTATGAATCTTCAATAACTTTTTTCTTTAAATATTGTATATTGTTGTTATAAATATTATGCATTTACTTTTTGTTAAACTATAGTACACAATAACTCTAACTAGGTTACTGTAATATTTTTTTATTATATTTTTTTATAAACTTTACCGCAAGAATAATGAATATGAATTAAACAAGAAGAATGGATAATATAACAACATATTTAATTACAATAATGCATGCTTAACATTGTAACAAAAATGCTTTTAAAATAACTTATTGCTGTAATTAATAATTTAGGAATGTCACAAATTTTTCATAGCATCACTTTTCTTATCACTTTTATTGTTTCTTAAATAGGTTTAAGTAAAAATACCATGTGCTTCAATAAAATGTTTATAATTATTGCTTTTTTTTTGTAGTTCTTTTATCTATTTTTCCCTGTACCTGCTATTTATCGAATCTTTTATCGACCGTGAACATCACTAACTATCGATAATGAACACCACATCCCTAGTATTTTCCTAAAGTTGGCCATACTTTTTTATTAAAATATTGGCAGTAGAATTGGTAGCCTCCTGTTCTTAGCTCATTCATTCGTTCAGTGGGGTCTCTTAGAACGTAGTGATTGTATGCTTTTTGGGTCACGCTAGCGTTGGCAGCGATCTGAGTGCAAGGTCACGTGCCGCGCTTGACTCAGTTGTATGTAAAGTAAATAGTAACTTAGTAGTATTTATTTATAGGGAATTCTAGTGAAAATTACTAATTAAAAGTACCTACTTTTATAACATAATTATGATCAGAATCGAGTACAGCGTGCTCTCCTTCAGTATCAAAAATTTGTCACCAGTCAGTATATTTTATTTAATGTTTAAATGACTAAAACATCCAGTATAAAGAAAAACCATTGAATTGGTAAATTTAAAAAAGAAAAATAACTTTATTTTTAAAAAGTTGACAAATAAAATAAGTTGCAAATAACTAATTTATATAAATACAAAAACTATATTTTTATCTATAGTTGTACAAAAAGAAACAGGCAATTTCTAGGAAGAATAAAATTTGTATGAAATAGCTAAACCATGAAGATGTTTTATTTAAAGTAATAATATTAGGTATAGAGCGCGTGTATAATGCGTAGCGTAGGCAGATGAATATTATGACAGATAGGGTTGTGAATCGTATGCGAAAATGTTAATCATTTTATCGATAACGCTGCGAATGCATGAACTTACTGTGTGTCATTCAGAATAATTTTAAAAAGGGATATTAGTTAGATACCATTGTAGAGTTTACATATACCTTAACCTTAGATTCTAAATAGCAATGAGGCGAACATATCTCACAACTACCGAGTAGACTTAGTTCTGCAGCGTTCGCGGTAAAGAAAATTCGTTCATTGACTGAAGTTAATACGGCGAAGTTGGTATATATTAGTTATTTCCATAGTATAATGACCTACGGCATCTTACTTTGAGGCAATGACGCAGATGTAAACACTATATTTATACTGCAGGAAAGGGCTATTCGTGGAATGTATAAACTTTGAAACAGAGAATCTCTAAGAGAAAAGTTTAAAAACATTGTTATCTTGAGTACAATATATTTATGAAAACATTATGAATACTATTAAGAATAGTAATAAATTTTGAACTAGGTAAGATAATCATGATAAAAATAACTCTGTAAGGACTAGGAACGACCATAAGTTAGCGTTACCCAAAATAAGGCTGGCTATAAGCAGAAAATCATTTATCGGAATTTCAAAACGTATACGTAAAATATGTATTTGTTTATATTTCTATGCTAAAACATCTTAGAGTAATAATAATAAAGTATAGAGCACGCATAACCATGTGGGAACAGTAGGCACGGGTGAGAAGAACGCTGTGTTGCCACCGCAAGCACTAGTAGTCGTCATCGAGAGCTCGACATGTTTATGTCAGGAATTTCTGTGTTTATTTCGATATTTAACACATTAAAATGGTTAAATGTGCGGTTCGAACGTGTAAAAACAAAAAAATATAATTCTGATGTCATTTCATAAATAACTAATAGTTTTAATATATTTTGAAAAAAAAAAAACACTCGCTGAGGGGGTGAAACAGACGCGGGAGTGGAGTGTTTTAAAGTGTAAGGCTGACTTAATCTTTAAATAAAGAGAAGAAAAAAAACATTAAAAAGTAAGTAAATCTTACCAATATGATACCCGTTATCCGAAGTAAACACTACATAGGTGTTATCGAGCATGGCTTTTGTGTCCAAAGCCTCTAGAATATCAGCTACCATCTCATCCACAGATAGCAAAGCTTCCCAACGGGACCGGTATACCCTGTCCAACTCCTGAGTCATTTCTGTAGGTAGCGGAGATGGAGGCATTGTTATCAGCCAGTGTTTATCCTGAAAAGAGGTTGAATACGGATTTTTTTATCTGTATCTTTACATGACCATGATACTTTTTTTTGGCTCACGAACACTGTTTCACAACACAATAAACACATGCAATTAAAAAATAACATTGTAGACAGGATAACTAAAAATAACATAGCAGGGTTGATTTACGTGAAGAATCACAAGTTTCTTGTGGCTGGATGTGTACCACCCCAGTCTTCATGTTCACTTTCGACTAAATGACATGAAAGAGAAACGTCTCATTCTTATTATACCTACAAATATTTAATTTATTCGGGTTTATACTAGGTATATGTTCTGCGGAAACATTAAGTTCCGCTGCATGGTGGAATTCCTGAAAATCCTAAAATCACCCAGAAATGTGTGAAATGAATATAGTACACACGTTTCCTAAATAGCAATTGAAAATGGAAAAAAATAAGCAATTGACATAAGTAGTTTATTTAAATAGCATTATTATATTATTTAGTGTGGCCTATATGCAACCAAAATGCTCTTCCTCGCTACGCTCGTCGTCGCACCTAACCGTACTGACTATGTTTATGGGTGCGCGAGCTCTTTTTGTCGCATAATCTTTTTCATCACAATGTAGTTAATATTCTTATTGTAACAACATCTTTTATTGCATAAATAATTCTTATTTTTTACATTTCCTAATGCGATATTGGAAGTATAGAATTCGTAAGAAATAAACAATAACTAGGATATCTAGTATATAATAATTTCTAAAATAATTTTTCATTCCTAAATAGCTTCGGCATTGATACAATTCCTGTAATTCATACATTTCCGGAAACATCTTTACTAATATATAAAGCTGAAGAGTTTGTTTCTTTGTTTGTTTGAACGCGCTAATCTCAGAAACTACAAGTGGGATTTGAAAAATTCTTTTTGCATTTGATAGCCCAACTCTTGAGGAAGGTTATAGGCTATATTTTATCCCGAAATTCCCACGGGATCAAAAGTTACGCGGGTAAAATCGTCGTACCAGTAAAACAGTCTCATATAAAAGTTTACTTATAAAAGTTTTGACGACCACTTTGGCGATGGGGTAGACCTGCCTGCCTCAGACGCCAGTGGTTGCGGGTTCGATTCCCGTACGGAACAAGAAAAAAAAATATTCCGTATCTGGGTGTTAATCTAAGTATTTATGTATTTATATTCTAGGTTCCCCCCTAGTTCACTACATGGTATCCCATAACACAAGCTCTGCTTACTTTAGGGCCATATAGTTGGTGTGATTGTCTGGGGATTTTATTTTTTTTATTTTTTTATTATTTACTTCTGGGCCTCAAAATTGGTGTATCAGTTTGGGTAATCTATTCATTATTTCTAGCTGTTGCCCGCAACTTCGTTCGCGTTAGATTTCTTTAGTATACTTAAAAAAAATAAGCGTAAAATTAAATTCTTGAAACAAATCTATCTTGTAAAAACCAATATTTTTGCGGGTTCGATTCTCGCATGGAACAAGAAAAAAAAAAATCATTACATGGTATCCCATAACACAAGCTATGCTTACTTTGGGGCCATGTATGTATTTAGTTGGTGTGATTGTCTGTGCATTTTATTTTATTATTTATGACATATCCAACTTACAGTGACAGAGATATTGAAGTTAGGGTGCCTCATTGCAGTGACATTGCTGAACTTGCCGTAATGTCGCGGCGCGGGGGTGAAGGGCTGGTGCGGCGCGGGGGGAGCCACCACCATGAGGAACGGGGTCGATTCTGTCTGGTTCTCTATGTAACTGAGGCTTATGTCGCGCTGGTAATAATAATAAATACAATTACAGATTACAGAATTCACTAGGTACCTACTTTAATAGTACCGACCTAACCTATACATATAATTTTAATCACCACATCACCTTTTGTAGGCAGCCTCTCCACATAAATCCCAACATCATTTGTTCTATGGCTTTTTACAAATCTTGATAAATAACACAAAAATTTTCTCCCTCTGTTATTTATTACTCTGTATTTTATAAGTCACCCGCAACCCCGCGCTCCGCTGCACGTGGAGTGGGGCAAGGTGCGCGGCATCAGTGTAAATAGTGTAACACCAGTTTAGAGGCAATAAATATATTTTTGTAGGTGAACTTAAATTTTAGTTTTACAATTATTAATTTTAAAAAGTCGTAGAACAATAATGTGGTTGGGGTTCCTGTGGAGAGGCTGCCTGCGAGAGTTGCTGCGCTTATTAAAATTAACAGGTGTGTTTTTTAGTACCATGCCATTTTTTTTTACAAAATAAGTATCATTTATAGAAACGATTTTTGCAAAAAAAGTATGTATTTTTTACAAGGAAATTAAAATATTCGCTAATATTTTAAGCAAACTAAAAAAAAAGCCTGTATAAACGCAATAGAACATCGAAATGTTTCGATTAAAATACTTGAAGATATTGACAAGTACACTATTGACAACTGGGAATGTTACATTAAACAGGATGAGTAAGAAAAATCGGAGTATTTGAGATGAAAATTGTACATATAAGCTTATCTGTATGGACATATTTAGGATTAAATTCTAGAATAACACCATTAACGACATTAAAAAAATGATATGCATCAATATATTATGCTTGTAATCTGCTATTTTTATGAAATAAATAAATATAGCACGTGCTCATCTCACAATGAATAAGTCACTGTACGCTTATAGGCATTCACAGCGTCTTGCAACTTAAAAAACTGGGATAATATAATAGCAATAGACATTGCCCATTTCATTTATAACAATAACTTATTTAATCTGTGACTGTACTGAATTTATTAACATTAACACAGCAGCGGTTTAAAGAGCATTAAATAGTAAATAGGTTTTATCAGAAATCATAAAATCGTACAGATAATTTAGAAATATGGAAGATGTGATACAATCCACTACCTATACATATAGTACTATTTATAGTAAAGTTAATCATTTAAATAATTTATGATAAATACTATTTTTCTTTATCCTGGCATCAACGGAAAAAATATCACGTTCAAAAGAAAACAAAAATCCCAGACGTTTGGTGTTCAAGAGCTGAAAAGAAATTTTCAATAAAAACATTCCCAGTTCTTAACAGTATTTATGACGGAGTATTAACGAGCGGGAAAAAATTCTTTCGATAAATCATTCCCAGTCGTTAATAGTGTTGACGATGGCGTATTAACGAGTGGGAAGCACCCTCAGCTACCAAGGGCTTCAAATAGGAGATAAAAATTAGAATTAAAAAAAATAACCGCTTAATATAATATCTTAAGAATTGAGTGTCGGGTTACATACAGGGTTGTTTTTTGGTCACCAGCCAAATTTAAATGTACTTTGATACAATATAAACGTACCTGCATATTTATTTTAGCGTCGCTCAGTACACAAAAGTAGAAATATGGAACCACAAACGTTTTTGAAAATAGTCGCTGTTGATGAACATAGCTACTACGACGCGGCATTTCATTGTTAATAGAACGACGTAGTACTTCGAGATGTTTTGTTAGCGCGTAGTTTTAATGGTAATTTAGAGTGAGTGTAGCAGATATATTAATTTCCTTGTAAATAAAATAAATACTTAAATAAATGAAAAATGTGATAAATAAAAATTACCCGACCAGGTAATTTTTATTTATCACAATTATTACCAATAATTGTGATAAATAAAAATAAACATTTTTATTTTTATTTATCACATTTTTCATTTATTTAAGAATAATTGAGCATTTTAAATGCAAAAAAACATTATCAAAATAAATACTTATTTTTTGCAAAAATCGTTTCTATAACTGATACTTATTGTGTAAAAAAAATTTGGCCGATGACCACAAATCAACCCTGTATACTTATTGTCTTATAAAGATATAATCAAATAGATACTTACAATAACATCAGTGAGATACAAATCAGTGGAGTGTGTAGGGACGCCATTATTCGATATAGTGTAGTTGTAGTACACGGAGTTGCCAACTAGACCGTGCCACTCTGTCCACCCAGGCGGGACCCGTTCGGGTCCTCCGGCTGCTTTCGTACCGTACTGGAAAGATAGGTTATACACAATATAACAGCAGTTCTGTACAAAACTCATACTCTTGTTTTAGAATGGTTTTCTCGTTGCAAGCGGTCAAGAAAGATTAAATAGTTAGACCACTTGTTAATATTTACATGACCTCAAGGATGAAGACGTAAGGAAACGCAGGGCGGTATTATTAAGTGAAAATATTTGGGCATATAGATTTTTACGTTGCTCCAAAAAATGGTCAAGAGTAAGTCGGATCCACGCCATGCATCAAAGGTTGCACTTGGGTTTCGGTTTTTTTTCTTTATTTCTAGGTATAGGTTTTGGTTCCTTACGATATCTTTTGATTAAGTTAACTTAAGAGTTTGATTTTTTTATGCCTCAAGAAATTGCAGATTTGATATTAATTTCAATTCAATACCTTCACGCGTCCCTGATAAAAAGGGTCTTAACAGACGGACAATAAATTTATCCAATACTTTTCTATGTATTTTTTCTCTAGAAATGTAAATATTACTCTCTTTAGAGCCTCTTGCATTGGTTTTACTGTTCTCGTGGGCCGTATAGGTAGGTAGGTACTGCAGCGCTTTAGGTATGTTTGCATAAGAGATAGTGTTAAACAACTGATACCTAACTATGCCTGGTACGTATCACAGTTTAAGAAACTGAGTTATAAAATTATTATCTATTAGCTACTGGAAACCTTCTCAGCTTTACTGAGATTTTACCATCTTTATAATAAAGAGACAGCGGAGTGGCGTGAGGTAAATAATATTAAGTATCTACTTACAAGCACATGCTTTGAATGACATTTTTTCTGTTTTATAGCAAACAAATTACTATCTTTCTACATTTCTTAAAAAAAACTCAAGTACCTACTTACATTGTTGAATTCAAAAAACATGGCTATCTTTTTGAAACATTTCCAAATTGTATTTAAACCTCTTTTTACGGGAAAATGTAGGCATCAAAGTCTGTTGCAGAATGAGTAAGCGGAGAAACACAAAGTACATGAGTACTTACCTACTTTTCAAAATAATGATCTAAAGAAGCTCGCTTCTTTCACAATACACTGACCAGTTTATTGCTCTACCTCAATCTCACCTGATGGTGTTACCGAAAGAATTTATATGGAGGGTTGTCGCTAGCAAGAGGAACTCTGAGGCTGCAAACCGCTGCCTTATCACGTAACTTGCAAGAGCAAAGCGATGGCATGAATTGCGCAAGATTTGCTAAAAAAGAACTAATTCGTATTACGTTACAGCAAAAAGAAAGCCATAGCAATCCGACGACTGTGCTGCCTCTATCGTACAATCGATGTACTAAAAGTGCATAATAATCCCTTTGACTTTCATACTTTTCGTGTGTAAAGTAGACATAATAATCTGCGAAATTTTAAAAGCAAACATCTGTTTCACATTTTATTAGTTTCTTTTTTAGCTACCAAATTGTTTTTGGCGCTTGTATCGTAGCAATAAATGCATTCTGCGATCAACGAACGATTGAACAGCTATCGCTTACATAATACGATGTAAAGCAATGGATCGCGCGTCCATGGCGTGATGACTGCGCCATTATAGCTGATCGTTAATATTTACGTGATAAGGCAGCCGGAAGGCAGCGACAGCGTCGCGGGCAGCGACGACGGGCCGTTCTCGACGCCAGCAGGCGCTCGAGCGTTTTGTCGCGGTTTCATACAAACTCAATACTTTCTATCATGCTAGTTTGTCTTCCATACAATTGGGAATTTCTGATATAAACTAACGCCACCATACCCTTGGGCTCGGAACTATTACGAATAGAAAAAATGCGTTCAAAACACACGTCTTTTATCAAATTCAGGTAAAACAACAACGTGTTGTGTTGTACGTACTATGCGATTCAAAAATGTTGTATCACTAAGAATCCGTTGGTTTTCGAGTGAAATACGTTTGCGTTTTCAACTTTTTACCAATTTATATTTCTTGTTGTTCGAGGATAATTTATTCTTAAGTTCGAGGATTATTTCCATTTAGCCTGAAGTTCTGCAAGTAGTTCTAAAACTTTCTTCAATATTTTAGATGAAGCATCTCCCGCCCGCACCCTTTCCCCGCTTTTTAGTTCCGGTCCCGGGGCCTAGTTGGCGCCCTAGTGCAAAATCGGCGAGACGGCCATCTATACTTTAGTAAGTACTTATTTTCATCTATACTTTCTATCGTGTCGCGGAAATCGCTGCCCGCGCCGATTTCGCTGTCGCTGCCGTCCAGTTTGCAGCCTGAAGGGTCGTACTTACCATCATGCAGTGGTCACTTAGTTTAGTCGCCTTTTCAAAACACGCTTAGGTATATAGGGTCAGTAGGACTATTCTAAGCCGACCCTAATGATCCAGCACCCGGATATTAGAGATCTGCAGGGCTAGCATGCAACCATCGATAAATACTCGAATCGACAAGATAAATATTATTATGTTATTTTATCCTATCATGTTACTTAACATGCGCACTATAATAGATAGAATTACTCGATTTGATACCATGATTAAGACCACAGAACCAAAGATGTCACATTCTTAGGGGGGATTTCACCGATTTCCTTTCGATCCGAGATTGAGAAATCTCAGATCTGATCAGAACAAGATCAGAAGCTAGTTTTGATCGCGATTTACGTGTCACGGATTTCATGGGCTTCGTTGTATTCTCGTTTCATAAAACTTAGTTTAGCTATGATATGTATGACTAGGAATGAACGAAAGAATGATGCGTTCAAAGTGTTGCAATAAAGAAAAAATATTCTTTCTCAAATGACGAAATAAGAAAGTCAGATCACGATATTTTTTAATCTTTAGTTCTCGATGTAAATAATCAAGATATATATAACTGTTTCGCTTATTATGATATTTATTAAAAAAACTGAAATATATGTAAATCTTCGCCAAAACCTAGTGCCAAGGCTCTTTTTATCTTAGTTCTAACAAACTTTAACTTTATACTTTTAACCCATAAACAAATATGGGGAAATATAAATTTAATATAATATAATCCCACTTCAAAATATGCCTTTTTATAAACAAATAAAAGTTTCATATGACACATTGACAATGACAGCAGGCAGCTGTTAAACTCGTTTTAACACGCTAAACGGCAAAAATCGGACGTTTAGGCGCTAATCCAGATTTAAGCTAATCTAAGTTTTTTTAATGTCGATGAAAACGAAACTTGAAGGCGGAACTCGTTTTAATATGTAATCTGAGTTCAACTCGAATTGATCGCGTTTTATTACATCGGTAAAATTGGGGCTAAATAAATTAAACACACTAAGCAGCTACCATATTCTTATAAAATATAAATAAAAGGCCCGATTTATCGTTGTCGACGGTCGCATGCTAGCCCCGATGGTAATGAATAATATGGACTGCCTGCGTCTGTTTTTCCTGACCACTACAGTCCTGGAACTTTTAAGTGTCGAGTGAATAGGTTTCTCGTGGATGGACGTGTAACACCATAGTCTTCATGCGCACTTTCCATCAGGTGGCATGGAAGACAAACGTCCTATCCTTACAATATATCGCACCTTCGGTAAGACAAGGGTACAATTGCACTTTTCATAACTTTACAGGAGAGCCATTTTAAGTTATTTTTTGCAATCAATGTCTAATTTCTCACTCTATATATTAATTTTCACTCTTTGACTTCTACAGAAACATGCAATGATTATTAAGAAATAGAATTATGTCATCAGAATAGTTCAAAAACTTTATATTTATTTTATTTTAATTATTTTGAATCTGTCTCTCCATACATATTTAAAATTAAAGGGCATAAGTATACTAAACGAGGCTTTGTCCTTCCAGGAATGAAAAAATTGAAACGCTTATTTACCTTAATGCCTTTGGCACTCCAGAATCATTCGGGTTCCATGGGCGCAACTGACCAATGCGTGCTTGTCGCCCCAGAATTATCAAAAAATCTAATAATGCGAAAAGGGCATTTACGTTATCTAGAGTAAATGTAATAAATTAATGGGCGTCTTTGTCTGTCCAGCGATAGTACTACTATTTATATACCTTTTGGCATATTTAACTCATTTTCACAAAATTTGGAAGTTATGCCCTTGTCTTACCGAAGGTGTGATATAAAAAAAAATACGTATTGAACATCGACAAATTTGTACACGCGGCCCGTATCTGTCAAAAAAGTGTAATTGACTCTAAATTCTATGCCCTCGACCTTAAGTTCAAAATTGTCAGGGATTTTATAGGTTTAGGAAGGTTGATCTGCAACCTACAACACCATACGCGGAGTACCTATTGCAGTGTAGATATGTACAATTGAATTCATTTATTGATTCAAATTATAAAACGAAGCCCCCGTTTTGTCCAACCGTGTTAACTCAAAAATTCCTAACGGGATTAATTTACATACGGTTTTATTAATGTTTTCTGTAATCTTAAGAACCCGAGTTTGAAATGTTATTCACAACACTGTTCCAAATTACTTACCTCATTCAAATATTTTCCAGCATAAAAGGTGTTGTAACCTGCATTTTGAAAGGAAGTTGCGAAGGTTTTTGTCTCCATGTATTTCCAACTGCCACCGTAGCAACCACCGCTGATGCTATTGTTGTGTGTTTGATGGTTGTGCACGTACTGACCGGTGAGGAAACTTGCTCTACTCGGGCAGCAGATCGGTGAGCTCACAAACTAGAAGGTTTTATAAATGTAAAATAATTATAATCATCATCATTTTTTGACGACCACTTTGGCGTAGGGGTAAACGTATGTGCCTCAGAACAAGAAAAAAAAAATGTTCCGTGTCTGGGCGTTTTATCTATTTATATTCTAGGTAGTTCTCTACATGGTATCACATAACACAAGCTATGCTTACTTTGGGGCCATGTAGTTGGTGTGATTGTCTGGGGATTTTATTATATTTATTACTAGCTGACCCGGCAAACGTTGCCATATAAATAAAAAAAAAATAGATGTTGGCCGATTCTCATAGATACCGGATAAGCACAAAAAATTTCATCAAAATCGGTCAAGCCGTTTCGGAGGAGTATGGCAACGAAAACTGTGACACGAGAATTTTATATATTAGATTTATCATTCAGCCTGGAAATGCCCATTGCTGGGCAAAGGCCTCTCTCAAGGTTCTCCACATAAAGGTATAATAATACTCAAGTCTAATAAGGGCGTGGATCCATCTCTACACCTGAATCCACGCCCTGCCAGTACCTAATTATTTTGTTAATTATGGATATCGTCAGTGGAAAGGATAAAATGCTAAACCGCCAAAATGACATTTCTGGAAAATCGAGTTTAAATTTTTTTTTTCAGAAAAAAAATTATAACTCTGATATTTCTAGAGTTAGAAAGATGTTATAAAGAGACGAAATATAATTCGATTTTTTGCCTAAATATTCAGCATAACTGTGAGGTTCTATCTCTTTTCGTTACCAAAATAAGTGTCGCTTTAGCAAAAAAACGCTGAAAAGTAAGAAAAAACTGTTCAGGAAAAAAATGCTAAACTCTATCAACTTTGAAAAACCAACTCATCAATAAATGCTGATATACGGCAATAGTCTCGTATCCATTGAACGGAAAATACTTATCTACTTGAGGTTGTCAAATTATAATGACGAAACTTTTGCTAATCTAATACTTGTACTGGTAATGTAATTCATAGAAAAATTGCTAAGCATTTCCATATCCTCGTAAATAGCTTGCAGTATAATGTACTTTTCACTAAACAAACTATCCTGATTAACCCGTATATAGCATTGAGAAATGATATTAGGAATAGCTAGTGAAATTCTGCTAAAGCGACATCCATACTTATAATATTACTAACTGTTGCGCGTGGTTTTCGAATTCAGCAAGAATTTTGGGATAACAAATAGCCTATGTGCTTTTCCAGACTGTATACTATCACTATATAAAATTTCATTGAAATCCGTTGAGCCGTTCTACCGTGATTGAGGAACAAACATCTATACATCAAAACTTTCACATTTATAGTATTGGTAAGATTCAGCGAACTTTTGCTAAAGCGCCAAAGTATATAGAAACATGAAAGGCATTTATTGCTAAACCTGCCTCAACTATCAAAATTAAAATCAACGAAAAAATTCTAACGTCACAGTTACCAAAGAAAAGCGTAAAAGAAAAAGTTCTTAAGTGACTTTTGTTAAAAAAAGCCCGAAAAAACGCCGCTTTAGTCATATTGCTGGCGATGTTTTAAGGCAATCTGTCGAAAATTTGGACTGCTAAAGCGCCAAAAAAGTGCTCGGATCGCTACGAAACCTAGCCAGATCGACGCAGAAAAAAAAATGCAGTCGAACTGTATATATAACTCAATATGGCCAAATTGGCGCTTTAGCATTTTATCCTTTCCACTGACGATATACAAGGTGACTGGTAGGTCACATTCGTAATTCGAGGACGTGATAGTTTCAAGATCATACATGAAGAGAAAGAATAAAATAAATCAATTATTTACTGAGTAAACTTAACCGAAAGTTAAAGAATTCATTACGCAACGCATGATTACATAAGCGTAATGCAATAGATAGGTACTTAGCGGGTGGTGGTGTGCGTGTGGCGGGAACACTCTGCTGTAATAAGGTCTCTTTATTTATTCATTGGGATTTCTGGTGAAAAATTAAATACCTACTTTTACTACATAATTATGATCAGAATCGAGTACAGAGTGCTTTCCTTTATTGTCATGTTAAAATACATAAAATAAAAAATACAGTATAAAAATACATAGGTATTACTCGGACGCAAGGAAAGTTTATTAAAATTATATTTTATCAATAAATATCTTTCTATGAATTGGTGGCATTATTGTAAAATTTATTGCATAGAAATTTATAACATAAAAATAAAGTCCTCAGACAATCACACCAACTACATGGCCTCAAAGTAAGCATAGCTAAACTTCCAGTCACGGATTTTTTTGTTCCGTGCGGGAATCGAATCCGCAACCTCACGATTGGCGCCATAGTGTCTATACAAATGCACCACGGAGACCGTGTACGTTAAAATCATCTAATTTTTATTAAATTAAGTCATCGTTTTTCATTAAGGAAAGTAAGGAATGTGCTGCTTGCTTTATAAATTTACTAGCTGATCCGGCAAACGTTGTTTTGCCATATAAATAAAAAAAAAAATAGATCTTGGCCGATTCTCATAGATACCGGATAAGCACAAAAAATTTCATCAAAATCGGTCAAGCCGTTTCGGAGGAGTATGGCTGTGAAATTTCAATTTATTTCATTAAAATGCATAAAGTGGATCACAGTGTAAGTAGATGCAATGATATTGACATATTGTGTATAAAAAAACTTATCTTACCTGAAACCACCACAGACTCGTAAGTCAAAAGTTGAAAAAAATCTTTATTTCTCAGGTACAGAAGGATCGAGCATACAATATCTGTCAAATTTCCCTAACCAATTGTAACTTAAAGTCGAGGGCATAGAGTTCAGATTCAATAAAAAAAAATTGACAGATTTGTAACACTTGATGTGCTGCCTTCTGCACATAAATACACTAGAAATAGTCAAATTATTTACAAATAGAGCTATCTCCACATCTATCTAGAACTTAATCTATCACCACTTCAGAAAGATGATCTGCTGAGAAGTGGCATGAAACTCAACAGCAATCAGCTTTTCAAAACTAAACAGCGGTGCGAGCACAGAACTTTTTTGACTTGTATGTTTACGAATGTTTGTATAGTATGAAGACGGCTTGTAAGCAATAATTGAAATCTATCACTTGTCGCACAGCCAGCTTAAATAAATGTGTGCCTTGTTAATTTTGAATGTTTTTAAATATGTTGTACTCTTAAATAACTTAAAATAAAAAATTACAATGTTACCAAAAACTTGTAACCGACTCCATACTTTACAAAGATTTGTAAACAAAGTTCTGTGCTCTCACCGCAGATAGATAAAATATTTGGCTTCAGCCTAAGTAGGTTTGTTTTAAAGGCCATATTTGTGTACCGGCAGATATTTTTGTATTTGCAGATGTAAACTGCAGGCATCCATCCATAAATGATGGTATCCACATCTGCGTAGTGTGTGATCCGCTTAACTTTATCAAGAATTTTACAGGAATTCCCTAAAAAATCCGTCCTTATAATGAAAAGGTCAAATAGTGATTTCCATTTGAAAAATGCGTCTTTATAATAAAGATATTCAACAAAATAGTTCTTAGAATCTCAGATCAACAGCATTTCAAGTCAGATAGCTATTTATTATGGTATATAGCGATCTTGCAATAACAACA
The DNA here is from genome assembly GCA_944452665.1 of Stenoptilia bipunctidactyla. Taxonomy (NCBI): domain Eukaryota; kingdom Metazoa; phylum Arthropoda; class Insecta; order Lepidoptera; family Pterophoridae; genus Stenoptilia; species Stenoptilia bipunctidactyla. The sequence goes on along the minus strand of OX101737.1, from coordinate 11,801,090 downwards.
AAGTATTAATATTGAGACTGGATGTTTTGTATTACATGAAAAAGGTAACTAGCTATCAAGATGTTGTTCCGTAAACAAATCTTTTCAGTATGTATTAAACATATAAACTCTTTTTGGTTTTAATAATGTTTTAATGATAATGTGGTAAGTAATTTCGAGGCATACCGCCAGGCTCCGGCAGCTCAGTGGAAGAGCACTAGTCCGGCAAACGAGAGGTCCCAGGTTCGAATCCTGGTCAGGTAATTTTTATTTATCAAATTTAACATTTATCTTTTTGGTTTTATTTTCTTAGATCCAAATGAAGGTTAGGTATATTGCTGATTGACTATGACCCACAGTGTTACCTATTTAGAATCACTGTATAACTTCTACACTGGAGTGTCCAATGATAGACATAATATATTTTTGATTCTCATCAAGGTCTATATACACAAAAGAAGTGATACTTTGCAAGGTTAGGTCAATAAAAGTTAACTTACAGAGTTTGTAAAGGTAATGCCTTCATTTTCAATAAAACGATGGACATTCTTCATAGGGCTCTGAAATAAAAATTAAACAACAGTTTTCACTAAACCATTTATTGCATTCAAACTATTTACTTCAACAAATTATCTACTAACCATACCACCCAACACAACATCCTGGTCATCGGTCATAATAATCACAAAGTTTGGTTTCTTGATTTCACAGACAACAACTCCCACACAGAACATCAACATAAAATAATTTAACATCTTGATGCACTTAATAAAATAATTTATCTGAAATCTAATTATTGAGGCGTAGCTGGCATTAACTCAAGACCGGAACATTCATTCGCAATCACAACACCAATTGTGAAGAATCCTACACTCTTGACAATTGACCTGTAAGATAAAAGTACTGATAATAGTCTATTGACTTTATAAATAAAAAGAACCACTTTTTTCTTTTACATTCTTACAAATATCACAAAAACTAATGGATAGAAAAGGATTTAACATCATTTCTTTCCTTATGACATAATTTATTTTATTAGACTGTGTTTATTACTTTTGTTATCTTTGAGTAACAATGCAAAGCATGACAATATGTAAAATTATAATTAACAATGATAGGCATAGATATGCAAACACATTCCGATTCGTTAGGAACCTATTGGTAACATACTTTTATTATTTAACATACTTATTGCTTTTTAAGACTTCTACTCCAAAGGTTTACTTTGTACTGTGTAAAAACTTTATTGGTAAGTTAGTATTCCAGCATAAATGTTATTAAAACAAGAGTGCCATTATTTGTGATACCGAGGTAATTATGATATAGGTAAGCATTTCTTCACAATTATATTATTCGAGCTGTATAGAGTAAGTTATTTATTACGTTAAAATGTGTTTAGTTTTAAGGTTAGTTTCAAAACTTACCATTTGAATGGATCATAATAGAAGTCTTTAATGAAGTTGACAATATTCTTTTTTGCCATTATATGAAAACCTAAAATATATTTTTAATACAAAGAGAAAATTAAAATTATTGGAGCTGTGTTTACTTTTTACGAAGAAAGATGAAGAAAGTCGAGGAAAAATAATCAATCAACCGCAGGCAGGCAGATGAGGCAGAGCAGGCCGATTGACTGACTCACTGATCACTCAACCACAGAACATTGTTACCCTAACGGGCAACTGACTGACACAATTATTTTTTTATGGACTGACAGCCATTGACATATTATCTAGAAATAGAACCATGGAATTAATAAGTACTATAGTTCGGCCGTTCAGAGAATGCGTTCCTGACACCTATCAGTTAGTCACAACTAGTGATGGGCACAACATAACACTGAGTTCATTACCGTTCCTCCAAA